>OY982532.1:13742892-14342892 GCA_963859965.1 Ceramica pisi
TAAACCGATGTAATTAATAAAATCTCGAGTAGAACCAATTTGGTGAAAGAAATTTTCTCGAATTTATTTTGCCATACGCACGATCAAATAAAAAGAAGCAATAATTTTGCCGATCGTCAAAGGTCCGTTTTATTGCAGTGTTTATCGTTCGACAGTAAAATCGAATGTCGAACTTCGAACTGAGCAATATATGGGCACCATAGGGGTGGTAAAGGAGGATCGTTCGAGATCGAGTCGAATTTGTGACGTAATTTCGATTACAACAAAGCATAAACGGTGCCCAGGGAATCCTGTTTTTTTGTGGTTGTTTGCCTGTTTTAACAAATAGTCGGTTGATACTCGGTAAACTGAGAACATTCTGTTTGCTCTAACAAGGAGATACTTATTGTCAGTTCGTGTTTTTACTTTTTCTTTTTCGTTGTGGCATTTTGACGAGTATTTCACATTGTAAAATTTAATATTCTACTGTGACTGCTAGTTTATTAACTGACTTTCCAAAAAGGAGGTGGTTCTCAATTCGGTTGTTTTTTTTTTTTGTTTTTTATGTTTGTTACCTCATAACCCCGTCAATTATATACCGATTTGACAAAAAATATCTGAAAGGATATACTTGTAGATTGATCCCATTTAAATTTTATCAAAATCGGTTACGAAGTTTGGATTTTTAAATCGAAATAGCTGGATGACGAAAGCAAAATACGCAATTTCGATTACTTAAAACCATCATCCAAGTAATCAAAATTGCGTATTTTGCTTTTCTGCGAATTTGCAGTGGTGTTGTTAGGTGTGGGGTACCACTAAAAAGTGAAAAATATAAACTTACCACTGCAAAATCGCAGAAAAGCAAAATACGCAATTTCGATTACTTGGATGACATAAAACTATCATCCAAGTAGACGATTCCAGCTATTTCGATTTAAAATCCAAATTTCGTAACCGATTTTCATAAAATTTAAATGGGACCAATCTGCAAGTATATTCTTTCAGATAAAACTACTAAAGAATTTTTCAAATCGGTTCATAATTGTCGGAGTTATGAGGTAACAAACATATAAAAAAACATACAACCGAATTGATAACCTTTTTGGGAAGTCGGTTAAAAATACAACCGACTTCTAAATAAAAAAACACTACAAACTAAAAAATAACTTTAATTTCGGATGTCGGTGTTTTGGTTAGTTTCTTTGTATTTTGACACCGACTTCCCAAATTAAAGCTATTTTTTAGTTTGTAGTGTTTTTTTTTTATAGTTGGTTATTGGTTTTTCCTGCCTATCACTGAAATTAGGTTATTTCATTTCATGCGTTTTCTACGATACAGATGCAAAACCGAATGAAATGGGTTAAATAACAGCAAAGAATATTACAGTCATGACGTCATCACACAAAATCCAGTTTCCCTTCCCGAATTAATAATTCAATAAACGGATAGGCACCTTATCTTGTAAAATATCAGTTGAAGACGCTGTTCTGTCGACAAAGACTTAGCATTCATTTTATTCAAATCCCTCTCATGACAATCTCTCGAGCATAAAACTGTTCGGGACGGGCCCATTGGATTATTTCTCAAAGAATAGGATTCGGGCTGTGCGATATGTCCCCGGACTAATGTTGGGCAACCCTCTGTCCTTTAGCCAAGTACCTACCTTTGATATCGCACACCTGTTGTTCCCAAGATGCCTTGCAATGGCTTTTTATTGAGGTAATTCTTTTTTTAAACTTTTTCGATTTCGTGGTTTTTACTTTTCGATTCCTACACGAATAATACTGTCGTGGGCAATAATGGATTTTTAAGATACTGTTGAATGATGAGGTTAGTTTCTAGTAGATTAATTTTTTATTGACGTCACCTTTAACTGTGGTTTAATGTTAAAATTGTCAATTGTAACTTAAGTTATTGCCGGCTATTAATTTCAATGATTTCGAGTTCATGGTCACAATAACTAGTTTCCATAAGCTTTAATACGTTTCTAAAAAAACCGGGCCAAGTGCGAGTCGGGTGACTATTAAAAAAAGATTCGTTGCTTGTATAGGAGCCCCCTTTCATGCATTTAATTTTTAATTTTTTGTTATAGCGTGCAATTACATAGGTGTACACACTATGTGAAAATTTCAACTGTCTGCCTATTACGGTTCTAAATATACAGCCCGCTTACAGACAGACGGACGCATGGACAGGGAGGTTTAGTAATAGAGTTCCTTTGGTTAACTTTCGGATACGGAACCCCAAAAACGTTATCTCTAACCACAGCAATTACAAAATTAAGAACAGATTAACGCCGAATCACAAATCATTGTCTTCAGTATAAATTAAATCCCTCAGTTAGAATTGATTAGCCGAAACTTTGGGTCACGTAGAACGTTCTGGCAAACTTATCTACAATTACAGTCCGCCATTGTTTTATATCCGACGACAGTTTGTCCCCTTTAAGTTAAAATTAGAGAACTTGCTTTGATAAGTTTCATTTAATATACCTCTGTTTTATTGAAATGTATCGCTACAGTAACAATCTCTGTAGACAAACTAACTTCTTCGTAGAAAATACTAGAAATGCGCAGAGAAATGGTACACTCTTGAGAATAATACAGTTGGGTCGCAATGATAAAAGCTTTTGTCTTTTATTTTCCTTAATATTCTTTCAAGGTCTTTGCGACCTTTGAAATATAAATGTATTGCGAATAAATCTATGATAATCTTGTAGCTATTGAAACATTAGCAGAAAAAAACCTGGATAATCATTTCAGTTTTTCGCTTTACCTATATTTTATTTCTCGGTGGTAAAAAAGTACAATAAACCTAAATGGAAAAGTATTCACATAATAGAACAATACAATAAAATAAGAACTTTACAATACTGATGTAAAAAACACGCCTAATAATCAGATGTGTGAAACAAGTATTATTTACAGTATGTTCAGTATCTTCGACAGATACTGAAATATTGTGAATATACTAACAAAACCAATGAACGTTTTCGTGGCAATAAAAATCTCGTTACGTTTGCTGGCCTTAGTATTTATCAATCCCGCTTCGGCTGTGTCGAATATTAATATTGTAAGCTGTGAGTTTTAAAATTCTTTTCAACACACAGAATTTTAAATTTGGTGTAATATTATGCAATATTCATAACTCACGTATGGAAGGGAAGGATAATATATAGAATATATAAGTACCTACATTTAAATTTTTGAAACCATAGTTGGTTAAAAATACTAATAAATATTGATTAATAGTAACTTATTCGTCTCTGTCGGATGAGTCTGAACGAATCATTTATTTATTTTTTTCCTTACTTGTCGACTTACAGCTAACACAAACACATCGAGATCACTAAATAAGCCAATTACAAGTCTCCACTTGTAAAATACAGAAAAAATAAGTAAATTCTATATGGTACCTATACGTTTTAATTTAATTAAATACTAGCTGTCCCCCGCGGCTTCGCTCCCGTCAATTAAGTATTCATTGCACATATCGAGTTTTAATTGTTTTTAAGATGTATTCTGCTATTCGGGTCGGAGACAAATCCAACGAATCAATAACCATGAAAATTGGTTCAGCAGATCTCGAGTTATAAGTGTTGTAACCAACCCGTCTTTGTTTTGTATATATAGATTGCGTTTATTCTTATGTTATTATTATGAATAGTGGATGAAATGTAAAGAATATAGGATATTTATAATAGTCGACACGCTAGGGTGAAGGATATTTTATCCTTGGTTGATTTTTTTCGATGAACCCTTTCGAATATGGTGTTTGATCTCTCTCAGTTACTAAGAGCGGATTTCTCCAATGAAACTGAACGCGATCAAGCTGCGTTCAAGAGTTGTCCAGTGTCAATATTCCATAGAAACTTATGACACTGACAGCTCGTAAATTTGGTTCATATGCTGATCGCGTTCAGTTTCAGATTGATGAAACCTGCCCTAAGGGTGCTTTAAGTTGCTTTGTCTTTTCTTCCTGTCTTGTAAATTATTAGAGTAAGTAATGAAAGTCTAGACCAATGATATATAAAACTATAGATACGTTGTCCGCACTCTAAAATGACAACATGAAATGAAGCCAATTGGCCACATCGCGCTTAGTTACGCACCAACCTGTCGCGCGACACGTTTGTTTTGATGTCAATTTGACTATTACTTATCCTGTGACGTAACTGAAGATGTATATTTATCTCCCTCTAGCAACAGGCATCCCGCCACACGGTGACATATTTTCTTTTCCTTTCTTCATGCGTATTAGTAGCTATCTAGTATATTCGCCGTTTTTAAGCGCCGCGATGTTGGTTTATGACGTGTCTTTATATAATAAGTCATTGGTCTAGACAGTAAAAAATAATAATTAATCTAATAAGGGGTGTGTTCCTATATAAGTCTAATAAAATAATAAAAGGCGCTAGTTACCGCTCACGCTGGCGCGACCCCTAACTTTTTACGGCTCAGTTTCCTTTGTTTCTCGGGTAATTTGCAATTCCTTTCGCCACCGGTCCATAAATTAAAAGTCAGTAAGTACATTAGCAGTTCGTGTTGCATAGCAAAAAGAAGATTTTATCGGCTGGATTTCCCTAGCGAACTGTATTTGTATATTTATACTATTTGTTTACCAAGTAGTTGAAAAGTCGATCCGATTGGCGCAGTAGCTAAGCCCATTCTCTCCGGATTTGCTTTTGATCGCGGCAAGGAATATACAATACCTATGCATATTTGCGGAGTCGGAAGGGTTTTCGTCTTGTCTTTGGAAAGATATTTGGTTGTGTATGACACAGAAAAAAGTAGTCTATCGGTAGTAACAAAACTACTTCTGAGTAGTTACTGGAAATCATTTTTTTATTACTTGTTGAATTGTAGTAATTTATAGAAACACCCACCTGTTAAATCATCTTTATTAACATTTCATCATAACACTGAGATCACCAATTCATCAGCCGAACATGTTAATTACTTCATCACTTCCTTGGAATTGTGTCATGTAGCAATGTGTGCGGAAAATCCCAATTTATGGCCATAACAGTGTTGTGTTATGATCAAGGGCCATAGAGGCGCTTTTCCACAACGCAGCGATGACGCTGCAGTCTGCAGGGAAAGATAAATACGGTTACGGTTTAATAATAATATAATAATAATATAATAATATCCTTGGACATTTCACACAACGCCATATAGTCCCAAGCTAAGCAACTTAATGCTTGTGTTATGGTAACTAGATGGCTGATAAACTACTTATATACATTTTTTTTTTTGTAAATACATACATATTATAGATAGAAAACACCCAGACTCGGAACAAATACATGTAGGTTTAGAGCGACGACGTGTTAAACTTTTGCTATCTTCTTTTATCTGCGAGTAAAATAAAGTTTATGGTTGGTTGGTGCACAACAGAATCAAGGCACTTATTTCAACTTGCGAGTTTGCGACATGCATGTTTGCGAGTCTTTGCATAGCCACTCGCCGCTTTTCTCAAGGGAGCAGGAACATGCTTCCCTCTAAAACAATTTAGTCCAACTTCATACACTACCTGAAGATTGTTAGCAAAACGTCTTCATGCATTATGTATCTAACACAAGTTAGTGTAACTCCGCAAATACCCTCTGTTTAATATCAGATCCGTAGACTTGCTAATTAAACTTTGTATGTTACACTTTGCCAGAGAATGTATGAGTTCGTCAAAGTTTGCGCGACTAACACGTTACGTGTCGGTAATTACGTATTGGGTTACTGCCACAACAGTTTGTCGTTCGTCGAGGAATACAATTTGTGTGTGACGGTCTGACGGTACAAGTTACTGCGCTGTTGGCACTGGAGCGGTCAAGCGATCTATGTTTAGTGCTTGGGTTCTGTGGGCAATGAATGTTGGGAGCTGACAGCAAAACTAACCAGAACGACGCAGTTGTATTGCCGGCTTTACAGCTGTTCCGTCTTAAATGACTTGTGTGTTCACTCTGCATTTAAACTGGCGTTTGCTGCATTGCAATGCTTCTTAATTTTGTGTATATTCTATACCCACATTAAAGCTTCATAACACTACTAATCTAGAAGTCTTCCTCCCTCGCATCGTTTTCCTCATTGCTAAGGGTGTTGAATCCAACGATGAATGATTGGTCTAAGTTTTTCGTTTTAATATTAAATCTAACTATACACTACTAAATACTTGACCTTTACAAACATTTATATGCATGTCTAAACAAAAACTATTGAACTTGAACTTTCACGATACTGCGGTTACTTTTGCGTTCTTTTGTTTGTAGGAAACATGCTAAATTGCGTGTATAAACAACGGTCAAATGTGGATTGATTACGCGTAATAGTATATACTGTGAGAAATTTCTGAGACGCCTCCCAGGACCGGGTCGACAGTCGATGAGTGTTCAATGAAGTAAAAAATCCCGCGAACTTTATACGTATCGAATCTACTTACGTATTTAAATAATGCGGCTGGTGGTGCTGGTAGCTTATTTTAGCAATCCGATAATAAAGTTTCACTTACCTAGGTAATCCCTCTTTCAATTAATGAAAACCAAATGAAAATCCGCTCAATAGTTTTAGATTTGAAATTAGCCCTAACAAACCCTAACTCAGCTTGATATTTGTATTTTAAACTTATTCTAAATTCGAAATGTTTCAAATCCAGCCAGAACTATTTTTGCCAGCCAAAGAGCTGCAAGGTTCCTTTCAGAAACTTTCACAGTACCAGTACCTCATTGGTTTGAGATGCAACACAGTTTGTAAAATTCTCAGGCGACATCGACAGTTCGGCAGACATCGAATGTTCTATAAAACGTGCAAGTGCATTAGACAGCTGTCACAGAAGACTTGCTTCCATTTCTTGTGCACTGCAATATGTTTCGAGCTGTTTCATTACTGGTTTCAATAGCTTGCAGCTGTCCTTGTGTAGTTGTGTCTGAGTGCTTGACAATGGTACTTGTTTAAAGGTTCTCAGTTTCTTTGATTGGTTTGGCTGTTTTTCTTTAGTTTCTGGTATGTTGAAACCAACGGGATATGCGCGTACGAAGTCGCAGGAAAAGCTAGTCTATGTATATAATATTACAAAGTTGAAGAGTTTGTTTGTTTGGTTGGTTGTACGCGCTAATCTCAGGAACTACTAGTTCGAATTGAAAAATTCTTTCAGTTTTGTATAGCCTTTTTATGGAGAAAGGTTGTAGGCGATATAAAATTACGTTAAGACCGAAAAATATGACGTAGAACAACGTCTACGTCATATTTTTCGCGGGTCAGCTAGTATAAGTAAGAAGTCCCATAGATCTGAAGAAAAAAAAAAAGACCGAGATAAAAGAACGAAACACGATTATTCGGTGGTCTAACAGGATACACTTAGCAATGAATGTGATAAAAAGCAACCCCACGTTACAGAAAACCCTTTTGTTTACACGGAAAAGGGTAAAAGATTAACTCACACCCATTTGCATAAGTATTTCGGTACCTTTATCGTGTCCGTGTTTTCTAAATTAGATTAATTTAATACGAACGTGTTAAGAGACTTGAGTGGATAATAAAAACGTTAATAAAAAAACCTAACTACATAAAAAAAAATGATAGGGTTTTTCTTTCTATTTTCTATTTTCATCTGACTGTTTTTCTTTTTTTTTTAGGGATGGGAAATCATCAAATGACTTGTCCCGCTCTGGGCGGAGCGAGAGGGAGTGTCATACTTCTACTGACTAAAACCCATCCATATTATGTTCCTTCATTGCCCTTTGTGTTCCGGAGCCACGGTATCTCTTTCGAATAGTGAGCAACTCCGAAAGGGCCGACGCCTCAATGCTGACTCTCTTTGATGCGCGCGTGGAACAGGAACGCGCCGTCGACACGGCCTGTCGTCATAAGACGGACGGACGGCGAGCTGCCCATAGCTCACCGTCCACAGGCCCGCGCCTACGGTGGCCGGATGTCACCAGGTGGGCTCCGACGCCTGGCCGCGGCGTCTACCACGGCGGCCGGGTCGAGAGGTTCTCTCCCTCTCTCATTCCGCCACCTCCTTCGCTAGCATGACTGCTTCGCAGAAAGAGGTGACGGCGTATTTTCATCTGACTTACCTAAGCATTGGGTTGGTAACAGATAAATTGTTAGTAAATCACAAATGCAGTCGAGGCTTGGTACTTTTGTATTTCTTCTGTTGGTTTGCTTATTGAATCTATATATAAAAAAAACAAAATCAGTGTGTCTGTCTCTAATGTCAAATAACAGATTTTTCCTAAATGCATAATTTTGATTGTTTACACATTACTATTACCAATAACCATTTTTTTTTAGTACGTCTTTTTGTCGGTCTGTCTGGCTTTTTTGTTTTTTGACTGATTTTGACGAGATTTTCACAAAATGGTAGCTGATGTTATAAGGAGGAACAAGGCGTTTTATTGAAAAAAAAAAAAAGAATTAGTAATCCGCCGTAAATCAAAACAGCCGTTACGAAGCTACGAGGAAAACCTACCTTTGCTGTCGCGCAGTCTGCTAAAATTGTATACGTTTTAATGCAATCGTGACTAAGTCCAATCTATTTATGTAGTAAAGTACTAGGTACCAGAGCAATCGTACGTTTACCTACTAAAATGTCCTTACGAACTCCATTTGCTCCAAACTTGGTACTATTAGAGCTAAAGCTGTGTCTTCACTGTTAGCGATTGTTCGACCTCGATTCATCTGCTGAACTTTATTCTGGTCGAGTGATCTCGGCCAATTACCTATTAGATGCTATTGTTTTAAAACCTTGGCTAATGTTTTATTGCTTGCTGTATCTACACGTTTATTTTTTACTTTGATAGTAGCTTGTTCTCACACAGTTGAAAATCGAAGGCCTTTTGTAGTCTGATTCCCATCTTTGTTTTGGCTAATTTACCTAAATGTATGTCTTATGCATTGCATTGTCTTATCAGCTTGTAAATCAACAACCACATCGCCTACGATGTGGTTGTTGATTTACAAGCTGATACTTCAACGGCAAATGGTGAAAGAAAAAACAGAGGCAAAATTAGGAGTTAAACTTTGAAATTACATAAATATTATTTAATTTCAAAGCATTCATAATCTAATTTTTTATTACTAATTTATTTCTGTAATTTTGATTGTAGTTTTAGTTTTTATTTTGGTTTTAAAGTTTGACGTTTCTATTTTAATTTAATTTTTAATTTTGCTGGTTTGTAACACATCATGTGGGCATGCGGTGCTAACCTTTAAGAAATTGTAATACTAACCTTAGATATAATCCTATTTTTAAACTGTAATGTTCCAGTTTATACAATTGTTGATTGGCCAGAAATAATAAATAAATAAATTATGTGCCACTTCATAACGACTTTCTGTATAAAATCAAATTATCACCAATAAGGTTTGGAAAAGGCTATTTGGCTAGTTTTTTCCCAAATTTACTAACGTTGCGACTACTTCCGTCCGCTGTAACCGGATGCAGCTAAGTACCTGCCAGGATTTTACATGTAGCAAAACGAAAGCTTATCTGACCGCCACAACCCAATAACTAGTTAACACTTTAATCTTGACAAGACAGGTGTCAGATTCTCTGGCTTCTGAGTACGTCTGAAAATCCGCCTGTGAAAAAAGTGGGAGTCTTAGAACGTAATGTATGGTCACCCATCTATAAACTGACCTTGGCATGCGTCGCTTAACTCTAAGGTCAATCCGTGCGGCCGTCATTATCTAACCCCACTACTGTATGAAATCGAATAGGCCACAATAGTTAAGCATTTAGGTCAACAGAAAAAAAAAATTGCTAAGGAACAAATACAATAGGGCTATTACATGCGTGAATGGTTTTTGTACGCTTTACGTGACTTAGTAAATCTCTTATCTCCATCAGTGGGCCTAATCTTTTTCATATGGGTACTCGAATGAGAGATCTCCATTACGGAGGAGTAGTGACGCTAACACTTATTTGGACTTGAGGTACTTTAGTGCCATTCGGTGCCTCACTCTAATTGTTTGGGCTACACTTTAGCCTTGGTATTTTAGAGTAGTGAAGTTATGAGTGTATGTCTGATAGTGAGGAGAGAAGGACAGAAATGAAAGTAAGAAATTTTTGAGACCTAACAGATCAATTTGCAATATTTATTAACAATAATAACTAAAATTAATTACAACAAACTAAAATATAGCATAAAAAATTCGTGATTGCCACGTTGAATGGCAATGCTTAGCCTCTGGCCAGTGTAAAAGTCAGCTCTTGGGTCACGGAAGTGTCAAGCAAACGTTTCGAAATTTCCTTGAAAAGGCTGTGAGCACAAGGGCTCCAGAGCCCGAGGGTTTCAACCCGAAAGGGCTCTAAAATATAGTTACCAATAAGGTTACTAAAAGAGTGCAAAACTTACATTTTTATAATTGTGTACATTTGTGCAGATATTTATTTGTTTATACATCAGAATAAAATATAGACCATAATCCAATTATATAAAAAAAAAAATACAAAAAAATACAACCGACTTCCAAATAAAAAAAAAAAACACTATAAAGTAAAAAATTACTTTAATTTCGGAAGTCGATGCTTTTGTTAGTTTCTTCGTATTTTGACACCGACTTCTGAAATTAAAGTTATTTTTTACTTAGTAGTGTTTTTTTTTTGGAAGTTGGTAGTATTTTTTTGTTTTTTTTTTTTTCACTTTTTAGTGGTACCCCACACCTAACAACACCACTGCAAAATCGCAGAAAAGAAAAATAGGCAATTTCGATTACTTGGATGACATAAAACCATCATCCAAGTAAACGAATGCCAGCTATTTCGATTTAAAATCCAAAGTTAGTAACCGATTTTGATAAAATTTAAATGGGACCAATCTGCAAGTATATCCTTTCAGGTAAAACAAGAATTTTTCAAATCGGTTCATAATTGACGGAGTTATGAGGTAACAAACATAAAAAACATACAACCGAATTGAGAACCTCCTCCTTTTTGGGAAGTCGGTTAAAAACTCTTCCGTTACTGATTGACTCAGTGAGCGAGTGACTGACTGACAAACAGACAACACACAGCCGAATCCACTGCTTGTAGAAAGCCTAAATTTGGCATTTAGGTTCCTTGGTGAGTGTAGCACTAAAGTAGCCTCAACACTATTCCCGAAGTTGATCAAAGTTGAGCGAATACGATAGTGTGGAGGGGCACTTCACTTCGCCTCGTGCAACTTCGCTTCGCCTCGGGCGACTTCCAGTTGTTGTCGGTTTTTGCGCCCCAACAAAATAAATAATTTAATTTTAAATTTAAAAAAAATCTTAATTCATTTATTTATATAACTCTATAGGGTCTTCTCGTCTTTTTAAATTATTTTAACTTTTTAATTAAAAAATTAAATTCTAATTATAATCAAGAGACAGTTTGAGTCAAAGGACTCGAAGTTCGAACACGAAGCGTCTGTCCACACTACTCGGGTCACTTCGGCTCACTTCGGTTCGCGTCAGACATCGTATTTTTATTACGCGAGAGTACACATTGCAACGGCAGTTGCCACATTAACGTTATACATTATGCCTATCGTGAGGGGAACGGGGGGAACGGGCGACTGAGCTCTTCGCGAAGTTGCTCGAGGTGTGTGGACACCTACTTCGGACTTCGGTCAACTTCGGAGAGCACTTCGCCTCGTGCAACTTCGGAATAGTGTGGAGGACGCTTAAGGTTTCTCGAAAAGCTCGTAATTTATAAAAGGTGAAGTACTAACTCCACGTCGTGTGGCAGTCGAGTCACGAGTCCAAGCAAGGCGAGTCTTATTATTAAATGAAAAAAATTGGTAAGGAAATGTCTGAAGCTTTGATCGCGTAATATCCTTTCAGTTCCAAATGAATATATTATTCGATTACAGATTCGCTGAAGTTTCGTAATCGGATTCATATGAAACATTAAATAATAAAGCGGTCCTAATCCCAAGGCACTGATAATTCAGGATAAAATAACCTTTTACATAAATCGGTTTCGGAATTAAATAAATTGGTTTGATCAGTTTAAGGGGATTCTAGTACCTAAAACAAACATGATTTCTACTTTGTATTTTGACTCGGTACTGTTCCCGCTGGCTGCTGGAATAATTTTTAGCAACGTCGTATTCGCTTGTCAATCTGCCAAAAATGTATGGAAATTAAGGCTTTTTATTTTTAATGAGTAGGATTGGCGCTCTGGCGTTTCTGTCAATATGCTTTCAAAACAACTAGTCTATTCTGTAAATAATAAATTCGATAACGAGCTTCATCTGAGTGCTCACAAAGTCAGCTTTATTACACACAACACGTCTTATGTTTATACAATATATATACATAAGCACTACTAGGACATGCATACCTACTCAAGGTTTAAGAACAACTTTATTTCTCAAAAGAATTACATACATAATTCACTTACTGAGAAACTACATCTAAAACTAAGATTAATAATTAGAGCGCACAGATGTACGTATATAAAATAACAAAGCAATACGACAACAAAAATGTGGGTAAACACAAAATAAACTCGATTATTTAACTGAGCACAACATGGATGAGTAGATTTGATTTTACTAGATGTGGCATTGATAGCATAGTCTGTTATTAGCTAGCTTATTATTATGAGACTATTGTATTTTTAGTTTATAGTTCTATTTATATATTTTTGGTAACATACATGGTTTATAAAACGTTTTGTGTAGTGGATTTTATTTGTTTTTTGTTTAATTTAAGTTATTACTAGTGTATATTTTTACTTTAGAGGTGTATACTTAATCTATATAATATGTGTGTATTTTGTTTGTGTTAATATATCTCTATATATATATATATATATATAGGTATATATGTATATATATATTAATGCAGTGTTTTTTTTTTTTTTTTTTTTTTATTCATTTATTTGTATGTATTAATTGTGTGAGCTTTTAGTAGTTTTTTGAACCGGGCATAACTTTGTTCTCCTTTTATTACTGATGGTAACTTATTATAAATTGTAACACCCTCATACTCCAAATTTCTTTTTCCGTAGTTAGTTCTAGGAGGGCGGGTCACTAAGTAACTAGCACGTCTTAAGTTAATCTTTCGTGTTTGCTGTTTTGTTACAAATCTTATACTGGAATGAATTTCTTTATTTAATATTTTACGTATTAGAATACATGTGTAGTATATGTACGTTTGTTTTAAATTCATTATTTTCGTTTCCTCGTATATCTTTTCAGTCGGTGTCCGAAATTTATAGTTAAATAAAGTTTTTATTAATCTATTCTGAACTCGTTGAATTGGATCTAAATTAGTATTTGCTGCAGTACCCCAGATTTCAATAAGGTAGTCGATATGAGGCTTAACCAGAGAATTATAGATAAGATATCGCACTTTTCGAGGGAGACAATTTGTTATATTGCGTAGTGCCCCTGTAAGTGGACTTAGTTTAAGTTTAATTTTTTCTAGGTGTGGCTTCCAAGTTAGGTTACTATCTAAGATAAGTCCAAGATATTTTTCTTTAGCTTTTCGTTCAAGTAGTTGTCCGTCTATATTAAGTTCGAAATTATCATTTATTTTTTTATTTTTTGCTGCAAAAATTACATAGTTTGTTTTTGTAATATTAATAGTTAAAAGATTTGACTGAAACCACTCATTCAACAGATTAAGATCATTTTGGGCGTCGGCTATTATAGCTTCGACTGAGTGTCCAAAGTAAAAGAGACCTGTGTCGTCTGCATAAAGGGAGATGTCTCCTTTGAGACCCAATTCACTGATACTATTAATATAAATAAGGAACATGAGGGGGCCTAGTATTGATCCCTGGGGAACGCCAAAATTCAGGTTACAGGGATTGCTTTCATGTTCACCTATTTTCACTATTTGTTTACGGTTCTCCATATATGATTTAAAAATTTCAAGTGCTTTGCCTGTGACACCGGTCAGTTCCAGTTTTTGTAATAATTTTTCATGACTAATGGTGTCAAAGGCCTTTTTAAGATCAATGAATATACCTAAGGCAACTTGTTTTTGATCTATTTTATTTTTAATTTTGGTTACGAGGTCAATTGTAGCCGCTAGAGTATTTGATTGAGCTCTGAATCCATACTGTTTTCGGTAAAAGAAACTTTTTGAATTAAGGAAAGAGTCTAATCGGTTGTAAAGAACCTTCTCAAAGACTTTAGAAAGCACCGGGAGAACAGATATAGGACGGTAATTGCACGGGTCAAATTTACTTCCGGATTTATGAATTGGAACAACTTTTGCGATTTTTAACTCGTTTTTACTTTGATTTTTTACTCATTTCGTTTTGGTCACAATGTTGTTCTACAATTGTTTATTTTTTGATAATCGTCGCGAGCCACGGATAGTCTGAAGCTCGTTTGGCAGTAGTTCGCCAGTGTCAGACAGTTGTGAGAGGAACCAGTATTTATGTGTACTGCGCCTCGCAAGAGACTGGGCAGCTACTATTATCGTGAAGACAGTAGGTACTGGTATCGTCATCATCATTATCATTTATCAGCTTAAAGACTTCCACTGCTAGACATAGGCCTACCATATCTATGCGTTTTCCAATTAAGGGAATTGGCATTCGAGTAGGCAATCCGAGTGTACATCTGCTCTCTAGACAGCAGCTCGGCTCGCACTGTGTAAACTAGTCATTATTTTATGTAAAATAAAGAGAAGTAAGTACCTAGTTTCTAAATTAACCTGTGTAATTGTAAACTATCAAACGGTACAAGACACACTACACTACTATAGAGAGTTTAGTATTCCTTATCTTAATAATACAGGGCAGCACTTAAATCTGGTAGCGTCTTGATATCGTCGAGCTTAAAATTGAATTGATGCCAGCCTTGGCTATACAGACTCCTGTTTTACATACAAGCCGTATCAGGCTAGTTTTAATGTTCCTTGGGTATACCAGTCTGTTGTTAGTTAACTGTTCTGTCTTAAGCTTGAATATTTAATGGAGAGTAAACCAATGTGCCTGAACGATATTATTATTGATCCATACTAACAACAATGGTTCAAAACTGTGGTTGAATTTCGTCGTAAAGAGAGAGAGTGATTTTAAGTTTCCTAAAGAGAGTGGAAAATCACTATATTTTTCCCGCTGAAATCTTTTTTGATGATGTTCTCAACTATCTTACTATTTAGACCTGGAAATCTAGCGTATCGATCGATGACTCGGTGAGGGTCGCGGGTAGCCGATGGATGCAAAACGAACAGGACCGGTTGTTGTGGTGACACTTGGGGGAGGCCTATGTCCAGCAGTAGTCAGTAGATGACAGAGGCATAATCTACGAAGGAGCGAGCTTACCCAGAAGTAGCCTGTTCACTTTATATTTGAAAAGATTAGTGTTTTACAACCCATTTTTTTCCAATACGTACATAACGTTGCCTGCGTTCGGAAACAGACGCAGGCAGAGAGTTCCACTCCTTTGCTGTGCGCATTAAGAAAGATGCTTCGAAACGCTTAGTGCAAATTGGTGGAATAGCAACTAGGTAGGGATGGTTTCTTGCAGTGCGTCTGGATATCCGATAGTAGAAGGGGGCCGGCGAGATGATGCCGTGAAGTTCTTGGGCACACTCTCTGAAGTTCAATCTGTAAAAGACCGAGAGACGTAACGTAACGTGGCTATTTATCAAAGGTACATGGGTACCTTAAAAGTACATGTACCTTTAATAATAGCCACGTTTTGCTTCTATATATTTAGCGTAATATTTATTTTGTAGGTGCGAACCGCCGATCTTTACAGGTGATAAGATGTGGTAATGTATGTATGTCGGAAAATCGACGGTGATGTAATTTTGTCGTATCTAAATTGCATGAGTAAAGAGATATTCGATTTTCAAGTGTCATTGCGTTGACGTTATTGACGTTTTGGTATATTTATGGTGTATTTTTGGTTTTTATTGGTTTTAAAGCAAATTTATGAAATCATCTGTACGAATATTTAACTGGCTCTAACATTATTTACCTGCATACACTAGTAGTTACTTTTTATCACAATTTTTTTGCGTTTTGTCGAAATCGCAAGTATCCTGGTATTTCAAGGCAGGCACGCCATTAAATGCCCAAAAAAACTGCCATTCCACAGCACCATCAAACATTTTTAAAAACTAATCTCGGTACTCTAAAATTAAAAATTAATCACGGCGTTCCCCTTCGTTGCCTACGTTAATACGGTCTTAAGTCTTTTGGCAAAAATTCAAAGTTTAATCGTACCATCAGTACTGGGGTGGGCGTGAGTAAATTCAGCGAACTAATGGGGCTGCTACTCAACCCCGCCACGTTATTTATTATTCAGGCAGCCACTGACCGTGGTTACGGCAATCACTGGGGTGATCATTCAAATAGCCAGTTACAGGAAAGCCTGTTTTCATTTGCGAAACGAATAACTTCTGGGTTTTGTTCGATAAAGTGGTGAGGATTTTTTTACGAGGCTTATCAGATGTATACTTGTATAGTGTTGACATCTTCTTAGCAAAAAGCAATTCCTATTAAGGTTATGTGTTAATTTTTTTTCGATCTATTAGAGGTGACTGTTCCTAAATAACCCTGTTTTAAGAATGGGAAGTCATCAAATGATTGCAGCTGGAATCGAGTGGCAGACTCTCACTAACTAAAACCCATCCGTGTTCCTCCAATTGCCCTTTGTGTTTCTGGGTTCCCGAAGTCCGTAGTTTCGGGCTTAGTTGCGGGCGTATTTTACTCCGTATCACCTACGGACTTACGATTAGTCCCGAACATGAAGTAAGAATGAAAGACAACACGATTTTACAGTTGTTATCAATTCTATTGTCATTCATTCTCAGTGGTTGAGTGATAAGGAGTAGAATACGCCCGCAACTAAGCCCGAAACTATGGACTTCGGGATTAGAGAGTAGCCCCCCAGGGCCGCGGTGACACTTTCGAACAAATACCGCAACCCTGGCAGGTCCTTATTACCCTAGGCTAATAAAATGATCGTTTAGTAGTAAGGTCGGTTTCCCCTACTAGTTTTTAGTTGCTAATTTTTTAATTTTGTTTCCTAGTAGGTACTTTATGATTTACTTATCAGTCAGGACTTACCAGGAGTCACAATGTCACCCATCGCTGTCATAGCTGTGGCTGAATTTTAGGTTCCAGATAATAATGTAATGTTACTCCAATACTTACTGGTCCATTTTCTCTGACGATCTATATCCTTTGAACATCGAAGAACAAAGTTAATCCCATCTATCTATCAAAACCTTGGTTCACCGACCCCGACTCAGTTGTCTCGCCTGTTAGCGCCTAGCACAAACGCTTCAACAATATCAGATTTCGTCCATTTTGTATCGACGTCGGGTATTATATCTGTTAGTTAAAGCGACAGTGGCCCCGCAACAATAACAAATGTCCCAGTTAAAACGTAGATAAACCGGCTACCGCCCGTCAGAACTTTGCCTCCCTTTATTGCGAATTTTATAATATAGGGGGTAGGCAGCTTTCACCCAGATAGGATTTTTCATAGTTGATTTTATTTAGATAGCTAACACTTTTTGCTTGTCGATTTAATAGCACATGGCTGTGCATTTATGTTAATAGCATATTAGATTTTAGGTTTCAATGGTGGAGAAAATGCGCTGAAACACATTGGAAATCTTTACATTTATAGCTATTAAAGAAATAAAGTTAAATCCAGACTTAAATACTCTTGTGACGCTAACAGCTTTTAGAAAAAAAGACAAACCAACACAAGCAAAATAGATTCAGTACAATTCGATATAAAACATAGACATTCAAACGAATCAATTCACTTTATATTCTTAGCGATCGTTTGAATAGAATTTCAGGATTTTGACGAAATAAATCACTTTCTCGGGTCCGATAAAACGGTTTATCTGGCTTTAGACCCTGGGGGACCCCATTTGAGAGGTCAAATAGGCAGCGGAACTAAGCTCGGTTTTGGTAAAACTCATTTAGACGGGCTAATGGGACACGTGAAGGTAGGAACCAATAGGGTTTAGGGACATCTATTTAGCTTTCTGGGGCAGACATTGGTTACAATCATGAATTTGTTTGATATAAATAGCGATTTTGTGGGGTTTCCTTTGATAGCACAATATGTCTATTGAACTTTTGTAATTGTTAGGCAATTGTGTTTACGCCCCACAGTTTAGCATTACCAACAAGATGTCGACAGTAAAAATCGGTACTTTCAGGCCGCAGTAATCTGGACAGCCGTAAAAACCTCTTTAATGAAACCACAGCCCATAGAAATACACATAAAGTGCCCATATCTATACATATTAACTTTCATGAGCAAATAAATGCGAGCGGCAGAACATGGGGTAAATCAACAGAGCCGACAGATTGTAAACTACGACTTCGAAGAGTTTGGCAAGTTCTTTTGATATTGATTTTGATACATGAGTAGGATGGAGTTTTTTATTTGATTTGTTGAAAGATAAATACTGAAGGGTACATCAGTAAAGTGGCGTGTTTCAGAACGTAGATGTATATACTATAATAATATCGTAAATGCGAATGTAATTAATATGTTTGTGTACTCACCTGAAAGTATTCACTGAAAGTATTTTAATGAACTCACTTTGACTGACGGTTAGAATATTTTCCGGAAAATATACATAGAGTCCTGGAAGAATGTTCGCTTGGCATAATTTCGATTACCACGCGGTCGAAGCCGCTGGTAGAAGCTAGTAGACAATAATAAAATAATGTTTTATTGTACACTATAATCTTTATAATTAGATCTACGTTACATTGTCTTAATCGCCGACACATCCCCGGTTCGCCAAAGAGACCTAAATTTCAAATAACTCACGTTACACTAACACAACACATAGATTTTTGATAGGTATGGTAAAATAAACAGGTACTCTATGTACTCAAAGGAATAATTGCAAAAGTTTATTTATTTATTTGGATCTCCAACACTATACACACATCTAACGTAAAACACAGTGATACAGTGGTTCACTCAAGTGTGCTCCTTCAGTTATAGGAGACCACAGCATGCACATATAACTAGGTTTACATACCTACAAAATAAAAATAAGATATGCACAAAATTAAATTAAAGTTATAATTAGAATAAAAAATATTAAATTACATTCAATTAAATTAGATTAAATTATTCGAAAACAATAAAATTATTCAAGTATATTAAATTAAATTAAATTGGTCCAAAAAATAAAAATTAAAAATTAAAATCTTGCTGTTTCATTAGATTACAATTTACAATTACATTGTTAAAATGTCAATTTTAAAATACAAATACAGATTCAAACTGTGAAGGTTATTAAGTCAAATTACAAGAATAATAAAGTTAGTTAAAGATAAGTTGTTACCAAGACCACCACCGGAAAACCACCTAACTCGCTTTTATAAACGTAGTTCGAAACATGCTCTGCATGCCTACCGTGTAACTCGCTGCTGCAACGCTCAATGGCTACCTAATTGCAGGTTCCAGACACATAATATGACGTTGCCGAACACGTTATTAGTCCAACTCAATTTTGTCGATAGATTAATTAGTTTTTTTATATTTTTTTTTTTATTTTTTTGTCTGACTATGTAGGTAATTTCTTTTTGTTGTACTTATTTAATCCACATTCGTCAACACTTGTTTAAGTGTGTATTTTGTTTTAGTGTCATAGTGCTAGTAGCTAACAAGTGATAAATAATGTATATATTTATTTTTGTGCCAGGTAAATTTTAGAAGGAATTTTGAATTTTTGGATTACTTTGCATATTAATTATTGTAAAATTCTAGTTCCTACAACGTAACAGACAGTTGTGTTGCTGGGGAGTTTGTTGGCCACTTCTTCTCCACAGCTAAAACACTAGGAAGTGGTGACGGGCGGGCGTTTTGGGGGACTGTCTTTTGTAAAACTTGACGTTCAAAAAGTGCTGGCCCTCAGCCTAATTAGAATAAATGACTTTTGAATTTTTGAATTTTTTTTTGAAGTGATTTCTTGAACTCTGATTTAATTTTATTTGAAGATTTTTTTCTTTTTTCTTTCACAAACGCATTTTTGTTAACACAGATTCAAGTTATTATAGGTACATTATTTTTGTTAGATTATGGTGTCTTACAGCTAGCCAAGCTCCATAATTTTCTAGACCCTCTTATCCTGCGCCACCCCAAACCAGCGCGAGCGTTCGTAGAGTGCGTCTAGTTCATCTTTTGAGGTTAAACGTTTGAAAATGTACAATGTGTTTCAAATGAGAATAGGAACGTCAATGACCTCTATGTGTCAAATGTCTCTTGAAAAGTACGGTTTGCAAAGAAAACTTTGTCGATATGCAAATCAATAACGGTTTATTATACTTTTTTTAAATAAGTCTTAAATAAAATTTAAATAAAAACGGTCGTAAATGAGCTAAATATAATAATGACGTCACAATATGGCGCTTAGTCGTTCCAATTCTTATTTGAAACGCATTCTATTGTCTCTAGAAAAAAAATAATTTAGTATAGAAGAGGTTTCCAAATATTGTAGGTAGTTAGGTAGGTAGCTACAAAGGTTGACGTTCGTTCTTATGACATTTGCCTCTGGCACGTGTAACACCGAACAATTCTAATTCCCATCATTCAATGAACGAATTGAATAAGAAAGAGAATCGGGGTGATGTCAACAAGGGATTTAAACTTCCTTACAGGAAGTTCGTCTTATTAGAATGGTTTAAACTTGTTTCTACCTACTAAATTTAATTGGGATAGCGTAAAGGGATTGGGATAGAGGAACCGGGAGAGCGTAAAGCTTTGAAGTTGAAACTTTATGTTGGCGTCATTCATATTCCTTTAACTAACTTGTTAACTAAGAGCGGGTTGTTTCACGTACACTTTACGCACGCGTAAACGTCAAATATGGTGCTAACTATCGTTAAATCAAAAAATTGGGTTGTTTCACAATACGTCAACGTTAAAGCATGCTAAAAGATTACGATTACGTTAACAGATGGTTTGAGCACAGGGCGGGTTGTATCAAACAGTTGGTTAACGTAACATACGTACGTCAAAAAGTTACGATTACGGACGACGTTTGACGATCGTTAAATAAGAAGAAGCGTTGTTTCAAAGCTTAAAAACTAGCTGTCATGGTTAACAGGGCTGCCAGTAGAAAGCCACATGTTTTCCTAATAAAAATCGATGGAAGATTTTTCTAGTATGGCAACATTCACGTTCACGTCAAATTTAATCTGTGAGACTGTGCTGTTATTATTATTGTTGTGAAAAATAACATTGTGCTGTTTTTTAAACTGAAGTCCACGTAATTATACTTGTAGAAAACTGTGTACCTATAGAAAAGCTATTCGTATACTTTGACGAAAAATGAATACATATTCACCAAAGTAAGGACCTTTGTTAAAATGCCTTATGTTAAACATTGCAATCTACAAACACGTATATTTTATAATTTGTTGGACATTTTTTTACAGAGAACGGTCTACAAACTTCTCTAAAAATGAGAAAGATCGCTTTCAATCTTTGATTGAAAAATATAAGGATTTGTTGTTTTGTATAAAAAACAGACAACAACAGTTATTTAAAAAAAACAGAACTTGGGCTGCAATTTTATCTCGTCTTCGATTTGTTAGCAATATAGCTACTTCCTTTGATACTCGGTATCTTGCAATAAATTCCTGATCATCCCAAAGGCTTAAATTATTAATACGTGCTTTATATACCTTTTTCTTTCTTTCTACGCTACTTGAATCATCACCAGATGAACTAATATCGTCGATTAAAGACCAAACTCGCGAATACAAAAGAGATTTCATGACGTTTTCACTATTTGACGTAATTAAAGTTACGTTGACCAGTGCTCAAACCATCTGTTAACGTAATCGTATTTTTTTTGCATGCGTTAACGTAGACGTATTGCGAAACAACTCATTTTTTGATTTAACGATAGTTAACAACATATTTGACGTTTACGCATGCGTTAAGTGTACGTAAAACAACCCGCCCTAAGCTTTGAAACAATGCCTCTTATTTAACGAACGTCAAACATCGTCCGTAATCGTAACTTTTTGACGTACGTATGTTACGTTAACCAACTGTTTGATACAACCCGCCCTAAGTCGCGAGTCAATGGGCCAACTGGGCCAAGTGATTTTTGCAAAATGTCAAGTTTGTGACCGATCCAGTTCGATATTTTTTGTTTGAAATGAGCCCTAAATCCTAATATATATTAAATTCTTGCGTTACTAGTCGTTGACGGACTAAGTGACTGACAGAAAACGCACAGCCAACACTTACTGGTCGTAAAAAGCTGTAATTTGGCATGTAGATTCCTTGGGGAATGTAGAGGAGATTCTCTAAATTCCTACGGGAACGAAAAAACAACGGGATGTGCGCTTACGATTAGAACAATCAAAAGTATTTGCATTATGCTTTATATTTTATATTGTATTGTATTTGTATATTAAGTATTCCTTATAATGTTAAAAGCGCTCGCCAGCTTCATATAATACATAGAAAAACTGTTCTTAGAATAATTTAAGATTTTAAGAATAATTTATTGGTCCATTGTTACAAAAAATTAAAAGGCGAGTGTTATACTTACAAAATATGCATAACAAAGTTCAATTAGTATGGTGAATTAAACAGTGATATCCAACCTAGGCAGCGCCTGTATCTTGGGGGCCAGGTTGCGTAAACTATATTTTTTTCAAAACAGTTATATTATAGGATAAGTATATAAAATTAATCCCTATTTCCCTTGGTCATCATTTCACGTGTAAACGGCTGCGCCAATTTCGCTAGTTCTTTTTTGTTGTGTTTGTAACTGTCAGGAAGTTCTTACGAAAGAAAATATAAAAGTTGCAGTTGACAGGAGCGAAATCGCGAGGGCTAGCTAGTTTACTATATTTGAAAATTTATTAAATCAAATGAACCCTCATTTAATTTAATAAATTTTACAGACTATCTTAAGAAGAACTAAACTGGTAATATAAAACTTAAGTCAAAATAAAATAATGGTAAATAATATGTGTTGGTTGTGAAGTGAAGTGACAGGGATGAAGTCAAGTACCTATCATAAGTTTGTAGTTATCGAGTAACTAACGAGCTGATAAAGAGTATTCTATTTTATTCTACGTTCCATGTAGGTGGCACTTGACAGGACAAAACATTTATTACATATAATTTTCCTTAGAACGTTTTGCAGCATTGACCATTATACATAAATTCATACCTTTTCCTATAGTCGTAGGCTGAAACTACAGAACTCTATCTGCATTTACTGCCCTAATAAGCTTAGTTTTAGTCAACAAACCAATTTTTATACAAGCAAAAATATTTTTTTTTTCACTCCACTGCATTGCCAATATTTATTCATAATAATAAAAAAAGGCATTCTTTAGTCTCGCCAGTTAATACACTGCTACTAATTCTCAAAACAAAACTTGCGCTTGTATTTTGGGAAACAGTGTTCACCTGGAGGATTCACATAATGAAATATGGTTTGAATGTCGCTGCAGTAGACTTACAAAATTTTTAGGATAGTTTTCAAAAATAAGTTTTTTTTTAGCCTGTGCTGTCAAACTGCTGGGAAAAGACCTCGTATAATTCGTTTAATAGTCTAATTTTAATTCCTGATTTCTTAATTTTATTTATGTTTAACAGATGTGTGTGTGTGTGTGTTGTGTGTGTGTGTGCGTGTGTGTTGTGAAATATAATGTGTAATCTTGAGCTACTTGCTCATCATAATTTGTACGCCTCCTGGCATAACATAGCGCCCTTTTCGTCATTTATTATAAGATCTGTATAATTATATATGTACCTGTGTTAACAAATAAAACTGATTCAGATTCAGATTCTGTTTCTGAGATATGTGTGTGGAAGTGTGTTGTGTAATATGTGCAATATAACTTAAGACATACTTACAAGTGTGGTGCACAATAATGTATGCTCAGAACTTTGTTTAAAAGTGACTGCAAGTTAACTGCCGGCAGTGCCTGCATACCAAATAGCTTTGTTGACTGAATCTGCTCTTTTTAATTCGTTTACGCTCACATATCAGAAAACCGATAAACACTTATTGCTTTCACCATTTTATGCTGCTAATCAAAGTCTATTCAGGTAGAGCCACTTTTTACCAACTGAATACCTACCAAGCATTGTTAAATTAAAACCTTAAACTAAATGGCAGCCCGTAACCACCCAATAACCCGCATAACGATCACAATTTCTCACATAATTTTTAGCAAAGTTATCAAACCCATAGAGACGGTTATTGCAAACGACCACTTATGAAGGTCTAATAGTCAATAAACATATATAAATACGTTAATTTCGCGGGGTTATCGTCCTTATAGCCATTACATGGAGTCTTGTATGTAACATGGTACATCGATCATTGTTTATCTTATCTTAGGGGGAATAGCACTTGTGATGACGACTGTACATTATGTTTTAACGTCCCTGTCATATGGAGGAAGATCTGGCATGCGTTGTGATTTTAGCTTTATACGCGGAGTAGGTACCTAGCTTTTATGTAGTTTTCATGAATGTGTAAAATTCATGAATTTCATTTTATTGATGCCTATATACTACAATGGGGTAAAATGTTTCAATCGTACTGCAACATCTAAGTTCTCCTAGAATCAATATCAAAATTTATATTTCCAAACCAATTGATCACTACTTAAAAGTACTAAGAAAAAATCTGCTAGTATCACCATTTAGCTGTTCCCTGTTATTAAACTGTACAAATAGTAGATTGTATTATCATATTTCTTGAAAACAGAAGCAAAACATTTTAAATACCTACTTGGGATACAAATATGGAGCCCGGACCGACACAGACCAACTTTTAAGTTATCCGTGCTAATATACGTGGTCGGGAACTTTAGACGAAGCGAAGTGTAATAAATCAATAAAACGCTATTTTAATATTGCTTCTCAAGTTTCTTGGTATAATTAGGTATGCCGCTTTTAAATCGCAGGGGAATTTAGACCCTCGTCTAAGAGAGTCTGTGAAGTAAAATATGGGAAAAGCAAGAAGATTATAAATAATGAGCTGTTGTTATGCACCAAACTCCAGAAAATGAACATTTAATTGATCTTTTTGATACCAATCATGGTTAGGACGGGTTGTTTCAAACGGTTGGTTAACGTAACATAGGTACGTCAAAAACTAACGATTACGGAAGATGTTTAACGTTCGTTAAATAAGAAGCGTTGTTTCAAAACATTGTGGTATAAATTCCTGCTCATCCCAATAGCTCAAGTTATTAACACGGGTCCTAGCTGAATACCTTTTTTTTGCATTCTACCCTTTTTTGTGTTATCAGAAGAACTGCTATTGAGGAATTCCAAAGAAATTTCACAATATTGTTCTATTTGACGCAACTAAAGTAATGTTAACCAGTGCTCAGACCATCTGTTAACGTAATCGTTATTTTTAACGTGCGTTAACGCTGCCATATTGTGAAACAACTCATTTTTTTTATTTAACGTGATTAGCACCATTTTTAACGTTTAAGCCTGCGTTAAGTGAACGTGAAACAAACCGCCCGTTAAAGAATTTATGTAACAGCCAAAGCAGACAAAAATTTGAAGTGAGATTGGGCGGGTCTTACAATGCGGTACTTATAATGCATCAGGACAGCTGGACCAGAGTATTTACACAGTGGGAGACAGAGAACGGGTGTCGTTGCCTAAGAAGGCCTAGGAAACTCTGGCGTGACGAATTTGAGGCGTTAACGACAGATTGGTTGGAGAAGCTCACACACACTGGGAAGGCTATTGGGGAGAACCTTGCGTAGCAGTGGAACAATATTTATTTATTTTTTTTGAAGTCAAGCACTATTCTCAAGAATTTTCTTCTTCCACATCCCTACGCGGAATGAAACACAATATACCAGTATATGAACAGACGGTATGATCCCAGTAGGTACTAGATGTACTGATAAATGTGAATATATGAGCAGGTAGCATCATCTCGAAACACCGGTAATGCCCGACCATTAGGCGAAGTCGAAATATCGCGAAACCCGCTACGTGGTGCGAATACTGATAAAATTAATCTTTATTTACGCTGCGGTGGCTGAACAAACTTGTTTTGTACTCAAAATTAAATTTACTTTATAATATCGTGAGATTTACATTTTGTGAAGGTAAGGAAGATAAAGCGGAGCCCTGATTTGTCCGAATGGCGTCCGAAGATTAAAATCGTTTCCAGACTGGCTGAACTGATAGCATCTTTGCGATCAGTAACAAAAGAAGAACAGACGGTCAATACTGTGAGTGAACCTCTCACCAAAAATACTCAGAGTGAGTCCAAATTGATGGCTCACTTCGTGTTCACTTCACCCAAGCCTTCACTTCGACATGTTTACAGCCGGTCTGTTCTGTTGACATCTCACCATGTTCACTTAGGCGTAGTGAACGACAAGTGAGCTGTCATTCCATATTGTTTGTATAGTTTGACAGCTAACTTCGTGATCCCTTCACCCACGCCTTCACTTCGACATATTTCGAGAATCGACCGCCTGAATCGCATTCAAGGTATTGCTGGCTTAAAATGCTTGATATTTCGCAATGTAGCAATACACCCTTTAGGCACTTTGAGGTTGAAAATTAAATGAAGATCACTGACTTCTTTTTTATTTTTGTTAGGCGCGCGTTTGACCACTATCTCATGGTAAGCGATGATGCGGTTTAATATAAACGTAAACCTGCTGGTCCAGAAGTAACAATGTGGAAGCAAATACTGTGGAACAGTAAAATGAGTGTTTAGGACGTCCAATTGAATATCAGCTCTCATGGAAGATATTTATTGTCCCTGACGCTTAGGTACTCGTGTAACAATGACGAATGGCCACGGCAGAGTAACTACAGCAAATAACCGTACTAATGTGTATTTAATGCAGGAAGCCACAAGTACATAATATATTTCACACTTAGGTATGACTACCTAACACATTATGTCATCATCACTCATACGAGTTCAACGAATCCATTAATCCGAAGTCAAAACAATGCACCATGTGACCAAACTGTAGCATAAGTTAGAACTATTGTTCTAAACTTAGGCGGATATGTTGAACCAGTCTAGCCTTTTCTGCCATTGTCAAGGTAACGGTCATTCTGTATTTCTTACATGCTACTGAGTTCATTGAACTCTGCCAATATTCTTTTCAGGCTTTTGATTTTCTATAAAGACTGTTTTCTAGCCATTGTTTAACAAATCTTGAGGCAGTTAAAATAATGCGCGTCTAGTAATGGTTTTCTAGACAAAGCCTGACTATAGGTAGGTACTTGAATTCATAATTTGAGTTAATTTCAAACCATGGCCACCAACTCGAATATCGACTTTTTAGCTTTGTGTTTTTAATTCGATTTAAAGTAACTTTTTATTACGGCAATAGAAAAAAAAGGTTGTAGCGGCAATGAAGAAAACACATTTTTTTTTTTTTTACTTGGTATGGGTTTGCTCTTGACTCTAGTCTTGGTCAGAGATGACAGAGACAAAGTCTACGATAGAGCGAGCTTACCCAGAAGTAGCCTGTTCACTCTAACTTTGAAAAGATTAGGGTTGTAAGCAATCGGAAACACAAACGCAGGCAAAGAGTTCCACTCCTTTGCACATTTAACATTTCAACTGTTTACCAATTACGCTTCTAGAGAAATAGCCCGATGACAGACAGACGAACGGACGGACGGACAGCGGAGGCTTAGTAATAGGGTTCTGTTGGTTACCCTTTGGGTACGGAACCCTAAAAACGGGTACACGTAAAGGTATGGCTACAGAATTTACTGTCCCAATAATTTAATAACTAACTATAAATATAATAACTCGAATTTAGTTATTACTCGAATTTAGATTAATTTAACACCAATAAATGAGTCTTGAAATGAATCTTGGATCTTAGAATTTAAATACATACAGACCACGTTGCGTACGGCCTGATCATGTCGTGAAAATTGTTCAATCATGCTGACAGCTATCTTTTGATTGTATTAGATCCTATGTGATGAGATAGTATAGCCCTGGATAGAAAGGTTTGTTGGGTCATGCCATGTCATGCATACGGCCACGAAGCATACATTCCTCGAGTGTTGTAGGTACTTTGGTAGGCATTTTCTTTTTCAGTTCTCATGCTCGGAAAGTGGATCTGAAGTTGCCTTAGGAGCGGATTGAAAGTATTACTTTGCAGCTCAGGGAGAACCGTTTTCAACTGACAGCCGTCAAACAATTAAAAAACAATGATGATAATGTTATGGCTGAATAGCTGGCCGGTCACAGAAAAAAAAAAACAAAATAGTCGGGAAAGTGGCAAGAGATTTGTTCATACTTTCATATAATAGAGATTTGTATTAACACTATGAGTCCATCAGATCCAGATTTGTGTTTTTATTTTTCCTTTCCTTGTATTCGTATCGAAAATCACAGTGTTCACCTCGGAGGAAAGACTTATTTTGTCCCTCGAACTATTGGCGCCCTCGCTATGCTCGGCGGTTAGACGCCGGCTCTCGGGACTAAATCAATTACTTTCATCCCTGGATAACAATGTACTTTTTATGCAATTTTTACTGAAAGAATTAGCGTAGCTTAGTCCTCCTCCGTCCAGTTGACGTCTTCATCATAGACTTGCCCGTTTCCCAATTGATTCAGTCTTCTCCCTTCATACATCACAATGGTGACCTCCTTCATATCATCATCGTTTTCTTAGTCATATTAATTACGCAACAGTTGCTTACATATTGTCTCTTCTATATTAGATTTCGGAACACAATGCTTCCTAAAATTACCTATATCTATCATCGAGATATGTGGTATATTGACGTCGTTGGTACATAGGAGATACGACAGCGTCACTGGCACGGCTTAAATGGCGGAACATTGTTCTCGAACGCTTTCGGGACGGCTTTACTCCTGCTAGGACAGGCCTGCCTCCCAGGATGTGCCGAACATCTATTTTAAATATTCACGCAAGTGCCTTCGAATAGGATTACGGAATACGGATGTGGGATTCTTACTCGACTCTTTAATTTGGCCTTGGTTTTAGCTAAGCTGAAGTTGCTCTGCCTGACTTTTAGGATTAAAATATTTAAGTTCTTTTTTCTTTCGTAATAGCTTGAACTTTAAAAAATAATAGGTCATGTCGATATGAAAAGATAGCCAGTCAGCGACTTGGTAGCGTGGTGCTGGTTGAACGATTCGTCATCTACAAGCGATTAGTGGAGGCCTTCTTATTGCACCCTGTAAAAACTACTGCTTTTTGTGATAAGCATGTCTATGCCAAAATAAACGTTTCGCATTTGGCGTTCACATTGGTTGGATGAACTCAGAAAATAAACAGACGAAACGCTACCACTATAAATGCACTTTCTAACTATACGTCTGACACCCTCGCAGTCAGCGATGTACATGGAGCATACCGTATTGAATCTAAAGCTCGGCGATTGGATTTGCCTCTCTACGACGCGCCTCAAGACGGGTATCGTCGACGGCCAATAAGGATGCCAAGCTTAAATAGGATTGGACGTGCCACATTCGCTGAATGCATCCAAAACGATTTCCATCCTTTGGATGGAACAGTTCGTCCGGAAAAGACATGTCACTTGTATTAGTTCGAAATTATCTTCTTGATCAGATTTCGTGTCTCAATAAAAACGACTCTGTTACGTGACTTTATTGCAGTACTTATCGAGTCTATCTTATACATACATACTATGTTTTGGAAGTTCGCAGATAAGAAAAGAAACCGCTTTTTCGACGACGGTTTTAAACTTCGCCGCTCTCTTGCGTCAGCATGTGCTATTCTCGGCTTATGCTGTCGAGAAAACATGAGTCGGTCGGGAAAGTTGGTAGCAAGGCTAAATGCATAAAGTGCATTTTAGGCTGAATTGCACAATAAACACGAATAACATAACTAAATTAATGTATTTTGCGTGAAACCAAGTTCTGCCAATTGTTTGAAGATGAGTGAGACAGAATATTTTAATAGTCGACTGCCCCAGAAGGCTAGTATGTTTGTGTTGTTTATTTCTTTAGCATGCCTTGTATCCTGAACGGTCTGATAGATTATGGCAAATGAAGTATCATTAGATTCATCATACTGCCAAAGAGACTCAAGCTGCTAAGTAAGTGAACTCGTATCAAAATAAATAGCTCGAGATTACTATTTCAAAAATTAACTCACTAAAAATGAAGCACTTCATCGTAGACTTTGTCTCTGTCATCTCTGACCAAGACTGGAGTCAAGAGACAACCCATCACAAATAATAAAAAAACACGTAACAAATAACCAGACAGCAATTAAAAAACTGAAAAGTTACAAAAAGATGCCTTTCAAACAGTCTGTTGCAACAGTGGCATCAAATCTGTGATTGAACTGAAATAAATGCGGTCGGATTTTTTTAGGATTCCTTACCAGGAGGGTTACCGACGGAAACCTATTACTAAGCCTCCGCTGTCCGTCTATCCGGCCTTCTGTCTGTCTGTTAGCGTGCTGTATCTTAAGAACCGTAATAGGTAGACAGTTGAAATTTTCTCAGTGTGTATTTCTATTGCTGCTTCAACAATAAATGCAAAAAATTGAAGGGGACTACATAGGTATACATGAAACGTGTTTTTTTCGGTTAATAGTAAGAAAGCCTTCGTGTGAGAGTCCGACTCACACCCAGCCGGTTAAGCGGAACCCTTAAAGATTCTTCATGTCTGTCTGTCTGTCCGTCCGTTTGTAACAGCCACTTTTTTCCGAAACAATAAGAACTGTGCTCTTGAAACTTGGTAAGTAGATGTATTCTGTGAACCGCATTATGGTTTACACGCAAAAATAGAAAATGTGTGACCCCCTGTAACTTCTTAAATAAGAAAATGATAAAACTAAAAAAATATAATTATGATGTACATTACCATGTAAACTTCCACCGAAAATTGGTTTAAACGAGATCTAGTAAGTAGTTTTTTTTTATACGTTTTAAATCGTAAACCACAACTTTTGCTTATAATATATACCTACAGGTTTGTACGGAACCCTCGGTGCGTGAGTCCGACTTGCACTTGTTTTATTCTACGTTTAGCGTAATAATTTGTGGTGTCCAGTGTACAGCACTCAAACAGCCTGTCAACCAGAGCGATTGTAACTAACTTCATTGTCACGAGCACGCCTGCAATCCCTGTTATCAATTAATTTGGTGTGATGTAATTTCGATTGGACTGATTGATTACACGTGCTGCACCAGATACTTTAACGAAGAGCAATTTGCGCACTTTCACATTGAGACTTACAAATTAAAGCTAGGAAGTTAGCAAGCTGATAGTTTGAGTACTTTTGTGGCCTACCCAAATGTCCTTTCATTGGCATTGTTCGTCGAGTCGTTAAGCTCCTTTTGGTTCTAAGTTGAGCTTATCGACTACTGACCAAGGCTTGCATTGACTGGACAGGCCCACTCAAATCTGTGTGGTTCTTTCCTCAAAAGACCATCTCAGACACTGGTCTGCATGGTCCTCAGATAACGTATTGTGAATATGAGGACCATGTAGATTGCTGTTAGGGGTTCATTTCATATAATGTTAGTCTGGCGGTTTGAGTTCTTTATGCGGCTTAATCAAATGTCCTTACTTTGGTATTATTCGTCAGGTCGTTGAGCTCCTTAAAGTTCTAAGTTTGAGCTACACGATAACAGGCAAATGCTTGCACAGTCTGGACAGGTCCACTCAAATCTGTGTGGTACTTTCCTCAAAATACCACTTCAGACATTAACCTACATGGTCCTCGTATGATTTGACCAGTACGATTGTATGGACTTTAAAAGAGACTTTGACCTCTGAGTTTGTTTCGGTGTTTCTACTCAGAGCAGTCAGCTAGGAAAAACCGGCCTCATCTAGTTTAAAATTTCCAAAACAGATTGACGAGTAAAAAGAACTTACTTACAGAATAAATATCATTTAGCTATGTTAGACGTCAGATACTCGTGCAAAAACGGTCATTGACTCACATATACCTACATTTATTGACTTTCTAAATATAAAAAACAGAAGTACTTAATGACATAAAACTGTCCTGAATCGACTTTATCGTCATCCTTGACGTTTTCTAGTAATGAAAAACGGTCAAAACTTATTGTTCGACAATCTTTTTTTTATATTTGGATTTGAATATTAGACTAGCTGTGCCCGCGACTTCGTCCGCGCAGAATAATATTTTTTTATATATTATCTATAAAATAAATACAATTTCTTAAATTAAGCCTTAGTTACTCCTTACAACATCAGCTACCGGCCAATAAAAGTCGCGTCAAAATCGGTCCAGCCATTTCAGAGATTAGCCAGAACAAACAGAGAGACAGACAGACAAAAGTTGTAAAAATGTTACTTTGGTGTATGTACCGAATATGTTATATTCATATGCATGTAGTAAGAAGCGGTTATGTCAATATTACAAACAGACACTCCAATTTTATTGATATGTATAGATGTATAGATGGGTTTGCTGTTAACTCTAGTCAAAATCAGAGATGACAGAGGCAAAGTCTACGATGGAGCGAGCTTACCCAAAAGTAACTTGTTCATTCTAACTTGGAAAAGATTAGGGTTGTAAGCGTTCAAAGACACAGAAGGGATATTAGTAAAAAATCAGTGTACTTCATTGCACGTTTATCTAGCGTCGACCATAGCAAGAAGTGATGAAGGCCTTACCAAATTCCAAATATTTGTCTTTGAAATCTGTAAAGATCTTTGTTCTGGAAGGGTAAAATGCGCAAATAATAAATACCACTTTGTAATAAAGATGTATTTAATTGAGCATAGAAACACATGTTTATGACAAGGGACAATGCTACATTAACAGCACCTTAAACAATAATTAATTGTTATCCAACTTCAGACGACACTACACAACACACCTGTGCTAAACACAATAACAATTTATTTATTGAAGAGCTTATGGTTATTATATCAAACATGAATTTCTAAATTCGGAATTCATGTTTCAGTTCAGCGATGCGACATTCGTTTTAATCCCGTTTATCGGTAATCGTTAACCGCCCGGAGCGTTGCATTCACAGCACAAAAACCACAACTCTATAATAACCCGTCCCGTTTAAAAGGATCGATATAATCTATAATAAATATTTGTGCCTAATCACGGGACAGCTCTGTTGTACCGAATGCATCACCATTCACCTGTCAGGCCTACACGTCACCATCGCTCAACGTAAATGGTTCTAAATTGCTTTGATCGCTTTTCCGGAAGGCTAATGAATTTTCCCGCTCCAATAATTTGCATGGCTCACCCAACAGCGACACGGAATGCCTCTGTAACTAATATTAAGTCGTCAATTAAAATGGCCGTGTTTATAAGAGATTGTTTGGAGCAGCTCCAAATTCGGTCATTTGGACGACAGTTCATGGCGGCGCCATTGTTATTTTCGCAAGTAGCAAGCTTTTTGTTGACTCTTTTTGGGTTTGAGTGAGCAATCACGGACACAACTAATATTTTCGCCTTGTTCGCTTCTAAAAGTCTTGTAATTGAACAGGTGAAGCCAAAGTCCATTTTATTAAAATTTTATCACAAGATTACAAAATAAAATGACTAATGTCAGCTTTCTATTGCGACTTTGCGAATATCTCGTCGCTTTTCAAGGAACGTTGATTCTGTCTTATAGTAATTTCATTAAATATTTACGCAAGTTTAAAGGGAATCGGGGAAATATTTACCCTAATTTAAATATTAAAGGATTTGGAAAATCTTCTTGTGGATTGTGAAACATTTTCCTTTTCGCAATTTTCTTTATCAACACCTTTATTGTCATAGATATTTAGGATTCAAGTTCTTTTTTCCTGTTCAATTTCTTATTGGAAACTTGAAAGGATTTAAATGGGACAGAGTGCAGCTATTATTTATTATCGCCCATCGCTTGTAAGTGTCAAGCTGGAGGTATGGGTAACTCAATAATGCAGATAGGCGGAGGCTTGGCAATCCGTCAATGTTCAGCCGGGATTACATCTCGTTGTACAGCTACTGGCGCTTGGTTTACTGTTGAAGTATATGTAGGTAGGTACTGCTACTTTCTAGACTGTCACTAGAAAAAATTTCAAGGCAGCATCTAAATGTACCAGTGTTTTAGTATGGTAGAATAACATATACTACATAATTCCACTCTTAAGACGACCCACTGACCAACAGTTTCGATAATTCGCCAACATCTTTGTCAAAGAAGAAGAACTCATCGGTGATGAAGCCGCATCTTTGTCTTCAACTAAAAATCAAATCAAAATTCTAAATGTTGAATACTCATAATAATCACGGTTAAGATTTTATTTACTCTGCTATCATTTCAAATGCTCTAATTTCAGAACCTAGTCTAGGTTAAAAATACACAGTCAGTAGTCAGTACATTATTTATTCAGCTTTTCCAGCCGAAAAGTTTGCTCTCGAAGTGTATATGCACATCCAGCATATCTAGCGGACAATCCGCAGCGAAAAGTGCTCTCGCCAGGAAAAGCCGCTCACCGCTTGAGAGCGCTGTAGACAAGCGTTAGAGAAATAGATTGTGCCGTTTATTTTGACGCCAAGTGTAGATCTGGCTGTGGAGCTTATACCTTACCTATTTATTTATTTTCGCACACAGATAGGTGACAGACTTAGACGGACTGAATGCCTTAGGCATTTTCTACCAGGCTACGGGTTTCGTGCTTGGTTTCTACTCGGAACCAATGCTTGCTTAGCCTAAATTTAGTTTAATTTTGTTTCAGGCTATACTACATTTCTTCTTCTGCACCTTTTCGAATGACTTTTTTTTCTAATGAGTTAGTCGATTTGGGCCGATACGAGATATAGAGCTCGCATCGGACCAAAATAGGTCGCTGGGTTGACATAGACGCATACTAATATGCCTAATTATGTATTGTCTAAGTGTTATTGGATTACACCTATTAGAGCCAATGCACATGCACCCACGTTGTAGAAAAGTTCCTTGTAAAGACAGCTGTGTAATAACACTAAAGTTTTTCAAGAAGCTTCCGCTCGATTTGGTCAAGTGTCCACTACCGTGTGAATCGATAAGCACCGATGATGCTCATAGACTGGAAAACTTAGAAGGTAACTGGAAATGTGGAGAGCTTTGACCTTAACATATCGGTGATATACCTAGTAGTTTCGACATGTATTTATAGACTAAAGCCTGCGGATCCTCTTGTGCTCTATTCTATTCTATTAATTCTATTAAGGGGTTTTGGTTTCCGCACTTAGTCCTGACGTTGGACCATTGTACGTGAGCCATGGCGGCCGTTACTCCAACCATCCAACCTCCCTCCAGAAACAGATAAGTTTTCTCGGCGTGTTCAGGATATCTGTGAGCAAGTTTGATGACCCTATAGTTTGCTTCCGTATTTCGGCAACGCCCTCACAATCAAGGAGTACGTGCGGTACCGTTTCTTCCCTCTCCATGCATGCTCTGCATAGAGGGCTGTCCGTTATGCCTATCGTGTGCAAGTGTTTATTTAAAGAGCAGTGACCGGTGATGGTCCCCGTCACCATTCGCAGGCTCCGCCTATCCAGTCGCAGAAGGCGCCTGGTTAGTTTTCGGTCCAGGTTTGGCATGGCTTCCTTGGACTGCCTGCAGCCTGGTGCCAAGGTCCACCAGCGTTCCGCTTGTTTGTGGGTGTGTTCACGCAGCCATGTGCGCAGTTGGACGAAGGGGAGTGGTACTATGGGTTCGGGTCCAACAGCCACGGCACCAGATCCCCTCCTGGCCAGTTCATCGGCCGCGTCATTTCCCAGTGATCCGCTGTGCCCCTTTATCCACTGCAGCGTCACGGTGTTGCGGTTGGCCACCGTGACGTGTTCGAGTGCATTGTGGCATTCTTGTATGAGTTTCGAGGTAGTGTAGTTTTTCTTTAGGGATTGGAGGACTGAGGCACTGTCGGAAAGTATCCGGATGTGGGTGTCCGTGACTTCCCTGGCCTCTATGGCATGAACTGCCAGGATAATGCCCACGCATTCCGCCTGGTAGACGGTGTTGAGCTTACCTAGCGATCTTGATATTTTAATGTTGAGGTCATTGGAGTAAATTCCAACTCCCGTACCAGTGCTTGTCTTTGATCCGTCAGTATAGATTCTTAGCTCATTGGGACCTGAGTGGTCGTCCAATTCCTCTGCTAGGACTATGTTGTAATGTTTCTTAAAGTGGTGCGTTTTTTGAACTCTGTCGTTGGGTGATGTCATCATGGGTTGTCGTTTAACAGCATCTTCCATGATGCGCGTGTGCTTTATTCTAGAGTCTGTACCTAAGGTTCCAGATGCGCTGAGCCTGAAGACCGCTAGGGCCGCCACCTCACGCACTATAAGGTGCAGTGGTGGTAGTCCCAGCATGGCCTGCAGGGCCGCAGTGGGTGCTGTTTTCATGCTGCTAGTGATTGCCACACAGGCAAGACGTTGCAGTTTTTCAAGGTCTTTTTGTGCCGTGCTCAAGTCGGTCCTGGGCCACCAGACTAGAGAGCCATATGTGATTATTGGTCTAATAACCGTGGTGTATAGCCAGTAGGTGATTCTGGGGCTAATCCCCCAGTTCCTACCTAGCATGCGTTTGCATTGCCACATGCAAATACTGGCTTTTGTGGTAATGAATTCAGTGTGCTTTGCCCAGTTCAACTGCTTGTCCAAATAGACTCCCAGGTATTTGGTTTCAGTTGAGAGGCTTAGGGTGGTTCCGAAGAAGTGTGGTAATGTTAGTGGTAACAACTTCCTCTTTTTGGTGAAGAGAACTAGTTCAGTCTTGGTGGGGTTCACTGCCAGTTCATAATCTCTGCACCAATCCTCTACTATTTTCAAGGCTTGGCGCATGAGATTACATAGTGTGTTCTCATGTTTTCCGTTTATTATGATAGTTATGTCATCAGCGTAACCAACGGTAAAGTAGCTTTTATCGTTGAGTCTTCTGATAAGATTATCAACGACGAGGTTCCATAGTAGTGGCGATAGGACGCCCCCTTGGGGGTCCTCTTGTGCTCTTTGTTGCTTCTTGTGGTAAGTTAGTCCATGAAATTGTAGTTTCTGGCAACCTGGTTCGAGCTAGCTTCAGCTAGGCCCAGTGAATTACTGGGTAGACCCTAGGTGTATTTTACAGTATATCTAATCTGTTGGTATCATCTCATAAATCAAATACTTCACGCTTCAACACCAAATAACATACATCAGACAAGATAGGTGAAGCATTCGCTACCAAAATTCAATCGCGCAACTTGGCACATACTTGCGTAACTTTAAACTAACTATTGACTGACTCCGGCTTCGAAAGTTTCTCGAATCGAAGTTAATCTGTAGGCAATAGAAATCTCAGATCAAGTTCGCCACTTCACGTATAGCGAGTTAATCAAATGGAAAATTTTGAATCGCAATATCTGTTCACAGAAAATGTTAGAGTTCAAGCAGAAAATCTATTCATAAACTTCATGAATTTTTTGTAAACAAACATGACAGTATCGGTACTTGTAGGTGTGAATGTATTGTGTACAATGTACACAGGACTTTGGATTCTAAAGATATGATCGTATTTAACGAAACAAAACTACAAACTTAAACTTTAACTTAAAGTTTTCAAGTTGGCTTAAAGAAGCCAACTTGAAAACTTTACTTCTAGGCAAGCGGGCATCATCGTTGACCACGCAACGATGCAATGGTCCCGCTTGCCTCATGAGCCAAGAAAGAAAAATAGTACTCAAACGCAATCCTATCAATAATAAAAACAATTACTAAGTTATCGTTTGAACATTTATTAAAACAAAACAGACTCATTAACAAACCCTCATAATCTCCACTATGTAGCTATGTTATACCGCTGTTTGCAAAAGTATAGTGGTTAATATTGGACCCCATTCAAAGCTATGAATACACTTTTCATGGAATATCTTAGTTTATCATCTTAGTGACCGTCGTCTGATCTTTGCCTTGCGGATAAAGTGGAGTCTTAGCAACTAGTAGGTATGGGCCTTTTTGAAATCGCTGCCAATATTAGGCTAGCTTTAGAACCACGTACTTACATCGCTGTAAGTAACCTTAGTTACTTGAGCGCCTGATATGGCGTTTTCCGAGACGAATACTGCTATAAATCTACCGAAGTGTTTCACAGCTCTATCTGCATATAACATCTATGCAAGCGCGGCTACTGAGCATGGGGTACCCGATTCGATTTCTAGGTTAAACAAATCTGTCAGGGTTGCAGAATTTGTTCGAAAGAGTCACTGCGGTCTTGGAACGCAATGTGCATTAGAAGGCACAACAGACACAGGATTTTAGTAAGTAAGGGTCTGACACTCCCTTAAAATCAGCCCTGAGGAAGGAGTCATTTTAAGATTTCACATCCTTTTAAAAAAGGATTGGACAAAAATGCCATTTGGTATGAATTTATCCATTAGGAATTGGACAGTAGTAGCCTCGGAAAGCAGGCACTTGATCTCTCAAATCTTAAATTGATAATTGCAATCCATAACGTGCACATCGCTAAAATGAATAAATAGAAACAATTATGGACCTTGTCAAGCACAGCAATACTTCAAATAATTAGCAAAAAGGAGGGATCCGACTAGAGTGCATTTGTATAGGAGTTTGTGTAATTAGTTCATTTCCGTTCGGATTGACTACCGTGAGTGAAATTTGGTCGGAAGGATTATTTACATGCTTACTGTCTCCCAACAACTAGCTAAGCAATCACTTTACAAATCGTTTCGAAGCTTACCTTGAACAACGAAGTAAATAAAATTACTCTTCATAACATAATATCAGCTTCGTTTGCCCATGTATGTATGTGTGTGAAGTTAGAGCTACTTGGAACTCTGTAACTTTTTCCTGCTCTTTGATAGGGACGTTCCTTTGATGTTTACAGATTAGATTATGCCGAAAGTCGTCCTTACCTCCGTTCACGGGCATATGACAACTGGAAATGCACGTATAAAAAGTTACGATCTCATATACTGTACAAGTACCTATCATTATTATTATACTAGCTGACCCGTGCCCACTTCGTTGGGCGGTAAACATTTTAACTTGTGTTGAAATTATGAGTGTGGTTCGGTTAGTACTGACTGCTATGATTTATTTCCTGACGGCCAAAAGGAGGGTTTTGTTTTTATTGCATAATAATATGTATGTAGCTAGGCTAGCGAGCCGCTGCGAGCGCTCAGCGTTAGACTCCCTGTCCCTTGTTGCAGAGACATGCTGCTTTAAATCACTGAGACGCTGTGCACGTTCAGCGCTAGATTCCCGAGCACGGACCTGCGGTGTTCTCCAGCTTTGGTTAGCAAGCCGCTGTGAACGCTCGGAGCTAGATTTTCCAGCGCGTGCTTGCGAAATATTTTCTCTATTCCTCGAGAGGCTCTTCCGTACGGCGTACTCGAGCTGCTCTTGTCTCATGTCTGGGATGTCTGACGGAAAAGTTGTGACATCCTTTTAGGCATGATAAACAATCGCTGAAACTGTCCGATATCCCAAAAACAGAAATATCACAGCTTCGAACTCGAAGAATGAGAACGAAGTAATATTGTAATTTTGTTTTGAGAAACCGAGCAACCAAAACAATTTTAAAGACCAACAACATTCAACCAACTACGTACAACTCACCTACCAAACGACAAAAGTTAAATAATAACTGGAGAGGGTCATTAATCCGCGAACAAAGCATGTTCTAATGCGGTTCGTGAATGGACGGCGCGGGCGGCGTTTTGCGATTTAGTAATTTTATATTATCTTCGAAACTGTTCAACCAATTGACATACTGTTTTGGGCAAATCGTATCTCTATGATATTCTTGTGATCATAATAATATTTTTTTCGATAAGGTTTAATATTTTGTTGTTTATAAAATCGTCCAAAGATAAGTACGTCGAAAAATACTTTTTTTAACACATAAAAGCTACTATATCTGCTAAAATATAAAAGATAGAAATATGGTGCCGCGGACTTTTTTGTAGAACTATTCTAGGCGAACCAGGTTGCCATACATTGTTTTCAATTATATACAACTGTTAAGGCAGCGCACGCAAAAAACTCTGTTGTAAGAGTTATTTTTTTCCGCCTGGATAGACAAAAATTGAGATAGTTCGAGTAATATGCATGATATCTTTATAATTTATAGCCTATAGCACTCACGAATAATGTAGCTTTCTACCAGTGAAACAATTTTTCAAATCGGACCAGTAGTTCCTGAGATTACCCCCTACATACAAACTTACAAACTTACAAACTTACAAACAATTTTACCTCTTTATAATATTAGTATAGATTATTGAGTATCACATTCGTTACTGAACGTATGAACCGTTCCTTGGGGGCTACTCTCTATGGCCGAGTTTCGTATCACCCAACCACTAAGAATTAATGATAAAACGATTTGACAGTTACTGCCAAATTGTGATGTCATTCATTCTTAGTTCGGGTTCGGGACTAATCGTCCGAGAATACGACCGCGACTAAGCCCGAAACTACGGACTTCGGGCTTAGAGAGTAGCCCTCCTTGATACGATTTTTCCTTTCGCTAACCTAAAATAACATACAAACCACCCCAGCTCAAATATTCGACAGTTCATAAATGTATATTATTTCATCTCATATCTAAGTAAATAAATGTACATTTTCAGCACCAGCATGTAGATATGGTTAGAAGTAGATTGAGATAAGTTCAGTGCGTTACAGACATTCTCAGATTGCAATATCAAGACATATCGATAATTTTGATACCCACAACAGTACCTACCTAGGTGCTCTGCATAGCAAACTAGGTGCATTTTTTTATTACTTAACTTGCCATTGTCGATAAACTTCTAACGAACGTTGGCACAGTCTAGCACAATTTAGATCCCTACCTATAGTCGTTGCGTTTAAAGATGACAATAGCGATTATTGACCCACCTGGTTTTTTATAATAAATCTTCTTAATGTTTAAGTAAAAATGAGGAAATAAACCGTTGTAAATCGACATGACGTATTGTAAACCTCAACGTTTTTTACGAATAAAAACGAGACAGTTTGTTCAGGTTCCTACGATGAGATTTTAGGGAAAAGGAAATAAATGCTATTGCCATGCTAGAAGAAACATTAACAGTAGTGAAATTTGATGTTTATTTTTCTCTTAAGACCTGAGAAAGTAGCATAAGCGTACAAGTTTTCTCTTTTCCCTTTGTCGTTTATTATCTTACACACGTTGTAGTAGCACAGTGTAGATCCCTTCCTTCATTCTTTGCAGGTATCTGGCACAACCACGACAACACGGTCGCGTTGAGCGCGAGCGGCGCCGGGCGGGGCCGATAGTATCAAGGATCGCGCCCGCGTCGGCCACACCCCCCGCACCACCGCCCCGCAGCCATGGTGCGCGACAAGAAACCAACGCAGAAGACCGACTCACAGAAATGTGAGTACTTAGCTTCATATGTGACGTCACTGTCAAGTTCACCTTCTTACTCGAACTAACTTACTGGATATAAATTACGCAGTGAGACAAAAATTTGTTGTTACTACCCTTACAATGTCTGAAACAGTAAATGACGAAATTTATGTTTCTTCCTATTTTTTTATACGTAAAGCTAGCTCTTTTACTAGAAAATCATGCATCACAAGAGACAGAGTTTCTATATACATAAAGGAAGGATAATATTAGAGCTAAGTGTAAGTGATGGACAAAATTAAAATTAAAATTAAATTATACATTTAATAAATGCAATGACAGATTTGAGAACACTGAAAGAAATAGTTATCCTGGATATTCACCCAGTGACAACTAAGTTTCTACTAACCAGAAAACGCAAAATACATAGATTTACCAGAAATCGATCCTTTACGCTCATAATAAAGTGTATCGGTTTATCAAACAATACACTTATCCTCTTGCGCTCAAATGAGCGTTCAAATTCAAGTCGGAACATCATGACGTCAACCACAATCAAAGTCTAAAACTTGTCACAATTTCGCACAGCTATTATAAAGACCTCTGATTACCCGTAATTAGAGGTGTTTTTAACAGCCGTCCGAATACGAACGTTCTAAAGCCACGTTTCCAACTGCAAGCATCTTGCATGCAAATTTAATTACACTGTGGGGCACGATGAAGCGCTTGATCGCATGATCTCTTGGTAGCCCGCAATGTAATAAACATGTATGCCAGTTGCTTGCAGGTGGAATGGCGGCCTTAAAAATACGAGAATTGCCCCTTAGATGTCCTCTCCCCTTATCTTGATTACCAAGCATGGTGTATATAGTCCAGCACACACGTAAATCTGGTACTGTAAGGGTCGATGTAAGTGAGAACCGTCATGTCAAACGCAGCCGGCCACTGGCTAGCCCCCGAGGACACTCTTCAGAATTAATGGGAAACGGGAACTACACAAGAAAGGTTAAATGGGAAAAACTGCACGTTTACATGGATATGAGTTGGTACTAAAACATTAATGACTTTTGATGAACAGAAGAAAGCTTATTAAACAAAAATAAAAATACAATATTGTGACAGCATTCAATAACTAATTAACTAGCAACCAGTCCCTCTGCTATAATGTGTCATTGCCATCATGTATCCGTTGTGAAAAAAATAACCCTCCTTCTGGCACAGTCGGGTAAAAAAGGGAAAATGCTATTCGTGTTGCGTCGTCTCTATCTCACAACGGAATCATGATGGCGCTACAGTAGGGGAACTTAATTGTAATTCCAGGTTTTACATTATTATTATTGAAGCAGCTATGCACTTAACTTTTCTGGAATCCATTTTCGAAATTATGACAAAACTGAAACCCATATGAATTGCGCGGTAAAGGTACACCGCGGCCTAACAGACTTAGATAAAAAAAATATTTATTTCATATTAACGAAGAAGTAGACACTACTAGTACCTACTATAAAAACCTTTATTATTGTGGCAATTTATTTATCTACTTAAATTATTTACTTTTATAAACATTCCATTTACAACCATTCTAACTAATTGCACTAATAACTGAAATTATGTTGAATCATATTAGAAATAGTACTATCTATTTATTAATGTTATAATAAAAACCTTTACTAAAATAAAAAAATAAATGCCAATTCTTCTCAGCTTCATACCACCTAACACTCACGTACTAATTTAACAAGGTATAACAAATGCTAAAATATTTCCTCTTCACTGAATATTCTAGGGTCAGAGATGCCCGATGTTTTCCAAGCAACACTTGGTATTAATTAATTAAAGTTGTGGTTTTCCTTTGAATATTTTCCTTTACAGGAAACTAGTGATAAATTCGTTCGTCCGCACAGGAATGACTAGGTAACTAAGTATGTAAAGTCTATAAATATTGTTTAGTGTCTATAATATGTATTTCCCGACCGCATGCTCTTTGCATGCGCCATGATCACGGAGTAACTCCGTGATCATGGCGCTTGCCGAAATATCGAAAACTCGCAAATAAAAAGGTACATGGTAGCAATCCCGTTATTAACTATTCTAACCAACGTTTCTTTTCTCATTTTCAGTCAAATTCATCCAAAGGAAGACTATATAAAATAATGTTTTAGGTTGTACTGCAGAGCATAGTAATTAATTAGAAGATTAATTCTATTCTTTCCAGTTTACACTAGAAATATCTATAGAATATATATATATATATCTATGAAATCTAGTGATAGTGGTACAAGATTCTATAATCTTGTACCACTATCACTAGATTTCTTTGAATCTTGTTGTATTAACTTTGGTCTTGGCATGCATTTTTTTTTTAAATTATTTATTCAAATACACTAACATTTTACATATTTAAGTTGATGCCAGCAAAAACTCATTAGAGTTTTACTGTGCACCAAAATCATCGAATACATAATTCTAACAAATTCAAGTACCTAGGTAGTTAGTTAGGTAAAAAGTATAGAATAACTAAACCAAAATTACATCAGGTATATGCGAAAATATCACTTAAATACTACGGAAAATATCACTTAAATATTTACACTTTTACAATTACCTCTATACTGATGATTTTGACAAATCGCTTTAATAAACCAAATTTAACTGAAAAGGACGGCTAAATTTAGCTGCCTATTATAGCAAAAAATATCTCATCTAGGTTTCAGAAAATTAAAAACTGGTTCAAATGAAAAATTTAAACTTAACATTCTGCGCTGAGTAATATTATGAAGGTTGAAAGAAATTGTTCTTTAAAGTTCTTTGCGACCTCAGAATCAAAATATTTTTGCAGCAGTTTGTAACAGAGCTGTCTAGGAGTTTCATCTTCGTAGTTTTTTGTTGCTCTTTTGTAAGCAGACATTTTAAAGCGTACCTCAGATATTCTTGGAAGTAAGAGGGTAGATACATACTTTCAATCCTAAAATTTATTTTATTTTATTTTATTTATTAAGGAAAACAAACAATTGCACACTATACATGGTTAACATAAGCTTATAATATAGGTATATCAATGCGCAACTAACTACGTTATCCACAGGTTATAACATCGAATTAAAAGGATGCGCACGAGTACTACTAACGAGTATTACTAATAATTACACAAATTAGTAAGTCTTAGGGCCAGTTTCACCGGTTACGGATAAAGTGTCGATTAGCCTATTAGGAACTTATCTGGCAGATGAACTAAAACTTTTGGTTTCACAGGTGTCGGATAGCGATATCTGGCAGATTTATTAAGTATTTGAGTATTATAAAGTATTATAGTATTATAAGTGTCGGTTAGTTATCCATCACATAACTAACCGACACTTTATCCGTAACCGGTGAAACTGGCCCTTACTCTTGTAATACTAAAATGGATGTACTTGTCTAATTATAAAAGCTGACAATGAAAATAAATCTAGTTCCGAGAAAAGGGTATTATAATTTATTGCTAAACGTCGTAGAAGTGCGCGGTGAGCGGTTACGTAGCAAAAAAGCTGCTCTTATCTACGTAGATATGTTTTATTTATTAACAAACTTATTTCGATACCTGTAGCAGAATTATGCATCAACCCTTACATTAAATGTTAAATAAAACAACAATAAACGCTTAAATTAAATTAAAATTAGCAGCCACTAACTTCAAAAGCATAATAATAATTTAATAATATAATTAAGACGTCGCATTAAGTCCCCTCTAAGGTATAACGACCCATAACATAAGCAGAAATTACGACACCTGTATTTAATAAACTTGGCAAAATTTATTTTTGGAGCTCGCTTTATTGGGCAATATTAATAAAAAACAAATAAATATTATACGCCGGAAACAATGAAGAGAATAGGGAGCATATTCCGTAAAATTTTACGGCCAATAGGCGCTGTAAATATAATTAAACAGACTCCAAGTTACGACACAGTTTCGGACTAGGTGAAGCTAAAAATACTATAAAAAATGTGCCTGAAATAAAGCGCTGTATTTTAGTGAAACGTAGGTTAATTTTGTAAAAAAAGGTTTTATTTTTACGCACAAACAAAAAAAACCGCGGGTCGCAAATGTGTCGATTACAAAAATGGAACGTTTGAAGTCACGGTGCTTCAAAGCACATAGGTGTTAAATACTCATAGCCACACATATTATAAATAGTGGTGACTAGGTTGTGTCACAGCATCTGCCCTCAGGCGTCTTTAATTACTTCCTTACCTTTCTAGGTTTCTAGGTTGACGCGTCACTATGACGCTGAGAAAGGCCCACAAAGTTTTTCGCATGAAAAGCAAAGCGGCTTTCGGCACAATGATTTAGAAACGGAATCGTAAAGTAAGCTCATAGCCCTTTGAGTATTCCGGGCTATTTGGCTGCTGCAGGCTATTTGAGTACCTAGAGTAAAATAATATTCTGGGCAATTATTATTTAGTAATACTTCTTCGTTGTTTTCAGCTGGAGCTTTTGTTTTGTTTTTCTGACTGTCTTTTCTTTATTTTTGCTAGTTTGCTATGTTATTTTTTGTTTTTTTTTTATTTGCCCTCACAGTTCTTCTGAACGTTTTATAATTTTGAGATCCGATAATCCAGTGTGTTGTTGGCAGAGTAAATGTTTCTTTTGAATATAAATAATATTTTTAACCAACTTCAAAAAATAATGTGGTAAGTACCTACTCAAATAGGTTGTATTTTTTTTTTGTTTCCTCATAACTCCGTCATTTTTATTATTGAAATCTGTGTTGGGAATGCTTTTTACCACCGCATCTTAAAAGTTTTGATCAATTTTAGGTCCTTTATGTAAAATAAGACCAACATGAAATGATGTATAAAGTAATTTCTCAGACACACGATGCCTGCTTAACTTTAGGCGTAAGATTATTATCTTGTAAACAAGGCATGTATGTATGTAAATTCGTGTTTAAGATATTAGGCGACATATTTTTCATTTATGATAGTTTACTCGAGCATGTATCATCAAAGTTACTTTTTTAAATTCAATTAGAAATTACACATTTTGATACTTGGGTTTTTGAGCCTCAAACACAGTCACCTTTTCGAAAAAACTTTTCGTTCATCGTTTTAAAGTAGATTTTAGGGATGACTCAATATTTTTTTTAGATTTACATACAGTTGAATCATGTGCCAAATGATGCGAGTCCTGCATAATTTCCTCCATTCACTTGAAGTCCTCTTTTGGCTTGGGTCCGTTCTACGTGACTCCTGAAATCGGTTGCCTGCCAATGTAGTTCATTTAAATCTAGATAATGTGTTAGCAATGTAATGTCTCAGTACGCTTTAATTTTTTTTTACCATTTTCGCTTCATTTTTTAAGGAAATTTAAGAAGTGTTATCGACTTTATTAAACATAATGTATGTTATTAATGATAACAAGTAACATTCAGTCACGACATTGATATTTTAATCACGAAACACGATCCATTAATCTGACAAATGCTAAGTTATTTTATTGTTTAATATAAATTATCTGGGTATTGCCCAACCAATTACAAAAATAAAAAAGTAAAAATCTAATAGGTCGGTTTAGCACTTGAAACCTGTTATTTCACATTCAAAGAAAAACCAAAGTTCTTTTGCAAAACGTAAGCATATCCGGGTGTAGCAAATTGTAGATGCTCGCCGCTTTGAGTATAGGAGTGACATCACATCTCAGGAAAACAACCGCCTGTACATAAGCAGGTATATCTACTTGTATGTATATGTACTAAAAGGTTTACGTGCTCACGATCCTGTTTACGGCCACAACCTTTATTATAATGTGGAGCATCCAACATAATGGTATCGCATTCGTTTTATACGTGTAACTTGAATATATTGTTATTTTGCAAACTGCGATAACGTACTCACAAAGAGATTACAGGGCTGTCCGTATAAAGAAATTGTATAACTGTTGTCGACCGTGTTTTGTTTCGAGGTTAGCTAAATGCAATTTTAGGGGACTGTGTGTTTGATAATTTCATTTGATACGTCTCGTCGAGTAGCTGTATGAAAATGAGTTAAATTATACGAGGTTTTGTTTATAAAAAAGCTTTTGTTCGTAATACAATCCAAGCTATGAGGAGGGCCATGGTCGTTCCAATAAAAATGTAGACATGTACACACCGACCCGAACCCTGAAAACATAACACTCTATTTTTTTCGCAATACTCGGTCATGTAAAAGTAAACAAACATAATCTTGTCCAAATTGCGATTTCTAAATAAGAAACACAATAGGGCCTTCTAAGGGCGGTTTGATAAGAGAAAAAAACATTTCCTCGTGTTAACAAGGGCCACAAGACTAAACAGGAACTGTGGTGCAGAAATGTGTAGAAATATTTTTGTTGGGCCGATATCTCCACAGTTCGGGGCGGGAAGGAAGGTGCCTGATGGCTCGCTTTAAGCGTCATTTGCTTGCCTATAGTGAAGAATGGCAAGGTGTGTTACCGATTTTGTGTAGTTTTCCGCATGTTAGTAGGAAAATATCCCATGGGAACGTAATACGAGGCATGCAGTGTGCAGTGTGCGTCTAAACCAGTTAATTAAGACTCCGGATAGGACTATATACGAAATGGCTAGAAAACTATCAACGATACAGTACATTTTGTCGAGTTATGCGCAATTAAATGTACCTATGGCAGTCAATAATTTTTCCCAATTTCAGTGTTGGTCCTATTGCGAAAGTTGTTTCTAATGATGAGTATAATAACCCCTTAAGCGGTATTGCGTTTATTTTGTTACACGTTGTCTGTCTGTTCGCGATAAACTCAAAAACTGTTGCACCGATTTTCATGCTGATTTCACCAATGGATAGAATGGTTCTCGAAAAAGGTTTCAGTATATAATTTGTCAAGTGGGCGAAGCCGTAGGCATTAGATAGTAAAATATAAATAATAATTTTACATTGATTTTAAAATTCTTACAGATAGGAAAGCCATAATAATTTCTAGAAATAAGTATTGCATGTGAGCCGTCAAACAGATACCTGTTACTCCCCTTCTCGCTGAAATCCAGGTCTTTATTACACTTTTACGAGGTTTCCACCCCCGCAGTAATGTTCTGATAAATTCACGCGAGCAAATTAAATTTTTAAATTTCGTTTCCGATTCTCCACCGCACAACGCTCCTGGTTTATGAAAGGGTTGTAAAGTTCACATCCGTGGAATTAAAAATAAACGTGAAAGCCCTATGTTATGTCTTATTTCAAATATATATGTATAATATATACTATATATAATACTTTATATTATGCTCTTTTTTATTTTATTTTTTATGTATGTTCCGCTTTTACTCGAAGACGCTTGGACCGATTTAGAAAATTCTTCTTTTGTTTAAAATTGTAGACTTTCCAGGTGGTCTCATGATTACCAGGTCAGGATCTGGTGATGGGATCCTGGAAAAGTAGAGGGAAATCTTCAAATTTTATAGGCTCGGAGTGGTCCCATTTCAATTTGTAGAAGATCTGTTGAAGAACTTCGTAGACAGGCAAACTCTTAAAAAAATGATAGCAAATGGATCGAGATTGCTGAAATCGCCAGAGAGGTGAAAAAAAAAATACAACCGACATCCAAAAAAGTAAAAAATTACTTCCAGAAAACACTACTTTTTTGGAAATCGGTTGTATTTTTTATCCAAAAAAGATTTTTTCGTGTATGTATTTAAGCTGCATACACATTCTGGGTTGTAACTTCACAAGGCACATCTGGTTTTATATCAATATCGCAGGTATCATGAAAAAAAAAAATTATTTTTCGTTCCTCTCTACGTTATATTTATGTACACTAAGTATCTATTTTTTGCTAATCTACAATTGTATCCCACTGCTGGGTAAAAGTCTCCCTTTTCTACTTCCAAACATCTCTGTCTTTGGCGATTTCTGTCCAAGTTTGACCCAAACTATATATTAGAAACATAAATAAAAACATTTGTTACAACCCTATTTTTATTTAAATCATGACTCATTCATGGCTACAGCCAAAGTCATTTTCGTAAACATATTCTCGTTTGTACCGTTCATAAATGTATTTATCGTGACTATTACGATTGCTAAAACGGCTATCCGATATCTTCCTTAGTTCTTATTCGTGATTGGTTAGCCGTTTAATAAAAACGTTTTGCAAAATATATCGTTGGCAAATTTATTTTTTAATTTATTAATTGCACCTGTGGGCAGAAGGTAAAGGAAAAGTTTTTTATTGTTGAAATGAAATTATGAAAGGCATGTATTTAGCAAATTATCAATAAAAATCGGTCAAGAGCGAGATGGACTCGAGCACCAAGGGTTCCGTACCATCATATAAAACGGGAAATGTTTTTTATATTTTCATCGGTGAGGCCTATATTCGTCAGAGAATTAAGACACTGCTGTGTAATTGCTATTTCAATGATAGTGGAACCAATGTAAATTTAGTTGATGATTTCTGAAAAAAAAAAAAAACATCGTTTTAATTTTCCTTTAATTTTTACATTAACTTCTATCACATAGAAGAATTTCAGATTTTTCTGATAGCCAGATAGCCACCCCCCCAAAATTTGGAAGGGAACTATCGGGGAGGAACCCATTAAGCCAAAAAAATATAAAAATGTTTTAGAATATAGCAAACAGCGTTCTTTCATATGATACCCCCATGCCCTAATAGCTCAACCTCGAATTTAAGAAACACTTTCAGTTGCCGTTGTCAAAAAAGTTACATTTTTATTTCTTTCTTATTAGCAAAATAGTTGAACAAACGTAATCTTAAACTATTTCAAGTTGATAGCATTAGTAGTTCTTGAAATATCCAGCTGTGACAGACGGACATACTTAGTCACACAATAAGGGTTTTTTTTACCATTTTGGTGAGGAACCCTAAAAATTTTGCAGCCGCACCTTCAAAGTTCTGGCTAGACTATGTAAGTCAGAAAAATACTCAATTGTAATCAACTTTTATGACTTTATTGAAAAGTTATTAACTTTTTATATTTTGTAAGTTAAATGTTAATAGGTTACTTCTGGCAAGCGTGCTTCATAGTCAACCACACTATTGCTTTCTATCAGGTAAAATTGTGGTTATACGCGAGCGAGCCTTTATCTAGGCTTATTTGTATAGTAAAAACATAGAAATACCAAGAGTTTACACAATCGACTGCGCAACCCTAGCCGTCGTAATGGCAGAAAATCAATGAAGTTGGACCTCCAAACAATATTGCCACTTGAAGAGACAGCCGAGTGTCCAATTCTCTCCCATTTCTCTTCATCGGCTCTACGTCAAATCGTTTCCCGTCTCATAAGATCACTAATGAATCTTCTTGTCATTTGGAGCAGGCTCGTTCTTTTATGACTGCCAAGTTCGTAAGAGGTACACTAACTAAGGCACTTCTCGCTTAGATTTGTTACGTTTGTGTCAAGTAAGTTTTGTCTTTATTGAGGACAAAGGACAATGAAACACTTTATGAGTTCGGAACTAGATTTTTTCCGCGGATTCACTTTCGTGGCTTGTCCCAGAGGTTTTTTTTTTAGGGAATAGCCAATGACACGTTCACAAACGTAAAAGTTTGTAAATACTTTTTTTTTACCATAAGGATAAACTTATTCTATATCTTAAAAAAAAAACACTGACGTAACGTACGGTGCATAAAATAGAAAGCCTTAAACGAAAGGCGAATTACGATATCAAACAAGATATTTGGCAATGAACCTTCTTGGTCCATTGGCCCTTCGACAAGTTCTTTTGACGAAAATGTGAAAGGATCAAGATGAAAGTACTCAGAAATGTATTTAAAGAACAAACTATATACACTTAAAATAGAAAAAAAAAAACTCTTAACTTAAAAAATGGCATCAAAAAATTCGTCCCCATCGCTATCGACTGGAAGTGAGCCCAAAAGACTGGCTGCATTGCCACGTTGTATGGCAATGCTTATCCTCTGTCCAAGGTAAAAGCCAGCTCTTGGGTCACGCGAAGCGTCAACTAAGCGTTTTGCAAGATCTTTAAATAGGACGTGAGCACTCGGACCCCACGGTCCAAGAGTTTCAACCCCAAACGGCTCAAAAATGTAGTTGCCAATAAGGCTACTATATTTCCGCCGTTTGAGGTTTTCAGCAGCCGAAGCCGCAGAACCAGCACAGCACGACGAGCTAGGAAGATGGGATGGCGCAAGAGTATCGACACAAGTAGCGTCCCACACTAAAGGCCTACCCATCTTCCATGGAAATAAAGACATACCGTCCGGTCTTTTGCCATCGTCGCGTGCCAGGCCAATGGGTTCTAATACGGCTGGCACGCCGACGGCGACAAGAGCACGTCGGATAATGTCGTTGATATTTGCGTGCCGTGCTATACGACCCGCACTTCGACTGCATGACAGGCCGTGGTGCCCGAGGCTGTTGACAGCTTCGCCACAGTGGCAGCGATGAGGAGAACAACAAGATGCGCCTAAGCGAAGGGAAGCAGCGAGGCGGAAAGTAGTATCGTCGAACAAGGTGCCTATGTTCGACGACGGTAGTGCGTGAAGCCAGAGGCCCGACTCCCACTCACCCACAGCCAGCAGGCGTGCACGCTCCGCAGAAGTGGCAGCAGAGGCAATTAGGTTATTCTGAACTCCTCTGCAGAGCGGCTCATCCCACCGTCTCTGGTATGATGGGTTGTCGGGTAAATTTTGATTCGGGCAAGCGAGTCTCCAGGCATTTATAGCCTCGGTAAAGTACGGCACATCAAAATCAGTCAGTGTAGAAGCTAGGATATTCCTGACTAATTTTTCAGTGCCGTGAACCGAGGATATAAAAGCCGGTAAACTTATACTGGTAATTTTGCGGACGCCAAGGCCTCCCATGCGGATGGGAAGAGTGGCTTGAGCCCAAACTCGGTCGTCCATGGCCACATTTAAAATTGATGATAGCGTTTGCTTTATAATTTCGTCCATTTTTTCCAGAAGGTGAGGGTGCTTCCATAGATGGGAAGCACGAAGAAAATATGATAATTTAGGGCCGAAACAGCAGTAGCGAATTATGGTGATTGCCATACAACGTGGCAATGCAGCCAGTCTTTTGGGCTCACTTCCAGTCGATAGCGATGGGGACGAATTTTTTGATGCCATTTTTTAGTTAAGAGTTTTTTTTTTTCTATTTTTTAGATGAAAGTAGATATTGTGATCCTCACGTTTTCTCATTTAGTATCGACAGCCTTTTTCCCGTTTGGAAAAAGATCACAGTTTATATTTGAATTTAATTTTGCATTTCCTGTCTCAGATAAATTTATGGCTTCATCGCTATTGGAAAACAATCGAAGTTCATTTTATATAATTATTTTCAGTTCCATGTATCGTGGATATTGTAGTGAACGAATTCAAAAAACATACTTTTACCTATCCAAATAAAAGACCGGTCAAGTGTCACAGCCAAAATACCGAGAATTTTATACGTTTCACTCCACGCTAACTTTGTATGACCAACTTTCAGGAAGCCTGATATGCAACTGAAAATTTTATTTATTTCTTATTTAATCATTGAAGAACCAACAACTGTAACAGATGGATAAAGTGAAACGTTACAGTTTCACATCGCTTCATCAGAACATTACTGACCGACATACAATTAAATTCTATAGAAAACAACATTAATAAGATTCGGAGGAACATAATAAGTGATTTATTACGGGAAAAACGAAACTGATACACTTTTATGAAAACTGTTTTTTTTTCCAAGGCGAATTATAAATATAAAAAAGAAAAAAAGACTTATTTTGTAATTTAATTTAATATTTTACGGTGTAATGTTGGGGTCCCTAAAGGGTGGTTTCAAGGAAACAACCACATCTGTTAAGTACTATTTAATGAATGCAATGAACAATTATAAAATAAGTGCTTATGAGGTATAGTGCAAACTCAGCATACATAGTCAGTTATAAAGGAGTGTGCTTACTTACTGAAGTAAAGGAGCATACATATTATTATTACACTTCACCTCCCAGGGACAGTGAAAAAAAAATAAAAATTTACATTTTTTTTTTTTTTTTAACTTCACTATATTATTAGTAACAACTTACTTAATTAAATTTATATCTTTCAAGTATCTAGTGTATTACCTACAGATTTATTATTACCTAGTTATTTATCCTTATCATTATACATTGCAATGTTATCTAAAATTAAATCTTACGCTACATTAAACCTATTGACAAAAAGGCCTAGTCCTATTCTTATGTACTATATCAACTTTATTATTTTTAATTATCTTTACAATACAACCTAAATCTTCCACAACTGTATAGGGACCTTCAAATAGTGCATCTAATTTACTACGTGTTTCATTTTTTAATAGAATCAAATCATCTTTCACATATATTGTAGAATTGACAGATCTGTCATGTACTTCCTTTCGTTTATGTTTATTTAACAACAAATTATTCCTTGCATCGTTATGAGCTAACTGTAACCTGTATTTTAATTGTAATGGGTAATTATCTATATTGTATAATGGATCTACGGTATCACAAATGTTATCTGGTATTCGGCATAGTTTTCCAAAAACAAGTTCATAAGGCGTATAGTTTGTTTCTGAATGGACTGTGTTGTTAAAACTGAAGCACCAAAATGGTAACCAATAGCTCCATGTGTCCGTATGATTGTCACACTGGATCCTTAAAAATGCTCCCAATGTTTTGTGAGCATTTTCTAGAGCTCCAATGGACTGATGGTGGTAAGCTGTAGAGGATAATTTTTCAATATTAAGAATTTTACATACCTGTTCCATAGTTGAAGAAATAAATTCTGTTCCGCGATCCGTAGCTATTGTTTCTGGGATACCAAATCTTAATATGAACTGTCTAACAAATGCATCTGCAATGGACACTGTTTCTTTATTTTGCAAGGGTATTGCTTGAACGAATTTTGTTAACTCGCACTGGATAGTCAATATATAACAATTACCATTTTCGTCTGTATCTAATGGTCCTACAACATCTAAGTTAACCTTTTCAAATGCAGAGGAAGCCGTTGTGGTAATTTCCATGGGTTCTTTAATGTATCGAAAATATTTAGATTTTTGACATTTTTGACACTTCTTGACATATTCTTGGACATCCTTATCGATACTTGGCCAATAGTATCGTCTTTTGATAGTATTAACCATTCTGCGCACTCCAGCATGACCACTGGATGGCAGTAAATGGAAATCATTCATAATAATTGTCTTATCATTGTCATCAATTATTCTTTTAACGCCTCGTAATATGCATATTCGTGGTCCGGACCAATTATTAAGTGTTGTTATTTCATCACAAACACTTTTGATAAATTCTATGTTATCACTATTTTTAATTATGCAAACTTCATTAGTACGTATCTTTTCACAAAAATAACTTAATTTCTGCACAAATTCGGCTCGCGAGAAATGCGCTTTGAAATCAAGATTAATGTATAATGTTTTTCTTTTTTCTAGAAATACAAAACATTCGAATTCTTCAGTTATCATGTCATTATCTCTAAATCTTTTTATTTTCTTGCCTTCAATCAAACACATTTCTACTGATTCACACGGTTTTCTTAATATCTCCACAACTCTTGGTTGATCAGTCCAGTTGTTAATGGATGTATTAAGAGCCTTCTTTTCTTCTTCATTCTTACTCTTACCTAGCTCATTCATCTTTTTCTTTTGCGCTCTGGTTGTTACCGCCATTACTTGCTCGTTCATACTCTTAAGTTCATCAGACGTTATACAAATTCTAGATAAAGCGTCAGCCACTACATTATTTTTTCCTTTCACATAAATTATTTTAAAGTTATACTCTTCTAAAGTTAACCGAAATTTAAGTAATCTACTTGACGGATCTTTCATACCAAAAAGATATAGTAATGGTTTGTGATCTGTCATTATGGTAAATTTATTTCCATACAAATAAGGTCTGAAATACTTAACGGACCACACTATTGCCAAAAGTTCTTTTTGAATAGTCGGATAGTTCTTTTCTGCTCTATTCAGGGGTCTACTCGCATATGCAACTGGTCTGAGATTTTTGTTACATAACACAGAACCAATAGCAGTACCCGAAGCGTCTGTCTGTAAAATAAATTCATGATTCTCGGAAAAATCGGGATACTGTAGAATAGGAGTTGAGATTAATGCATTTTTTAAAAATTCGAAAGCGTTTTGACATTCATTAGTCCAAATAAATGGTTCATTTTTCCTACTTAACTTATTCAAAGGCATCGCTATTTCTGAAAAATTTCTTATAAATTTACGGTAATAGTTACAGAAAGCTACAAAGCGTTTTACTTCATCTGCATTCGTGGGAGTAGGATAATTTTGTAATACTTTAGTTTTTTCGGGATCTGGTAAAACACCTTTTTCTGTAACCAAATGCCCCAAGTAAAGAATTTCTTTCTTTAAAAATTCACATTTTTGTGGATTTAGTTTTAAATTTACTTTCCTTAATCTTTCCATGACACTTATTAAATTTTGATTATGGCTAGATAGATTCCTACCGAAAACAATGAGGTCATCCTGATACACTAGACATTTATCGGAAGTTAAACCAGACATTGCTACTGACATCATACGACTAAAATCATTAGGACTGATTTTTAAACCCATTGGCAAACGTTTCATGGAATATTGGCCCGTGTTTGTAGTGAAAGCTGTTAATTTACGACTACTAGGCTCTAAACTGACTTGATAGTAACCTTGGTGGAGGTCAAGGTGAGTAAAATAAATGGCTCCAGTAAGTGTATCTAAAATTTCATTGATATTAGGTAATGGGAATTTATCGTCACATATAACTTCGTTCACTTTTCTGTAATCTACAACTAAACGCCATTTTTTCTCATTACCTCTTGTACTTTTCTTGGGTACTAATAAAATTGGACTGGACCATTCACTATTTGACTCTTCTATGATATCATTTTCTAGCATATTATTTACTTGCTTTGCTATTTCTGGTTTTAGTGCCTGTGGTAACCTATACGGCTTAACGTAGACTGGAGTAGAATTTTGTTTTACAACTATAGATTGCTCATAAATATTCGTTGTTGTTAACTTATCTCCATCTAAATGAAAAACATCTGAATACTTAGCACATATTAATTCAATTGATTGTTTCTCTTCTTCGACTAAATAATTTAAATTTAATTCTGTCAACAATGTTTTAACCCTGGTAGCGTCGATATTGGTTTTATTAAATTGACAAATATCATACTTTCCCAAATTTTTCAAATCTGGTGTAAAAGATGGCAAACTTACTTCCTCGTCACTAACATTAAGTATCTTGACCGGAATTCTATTATTACTAACCTTTACTATTGCGTTTGCTATAAACACATCCTTCGCTAACTCTCTACTACACACTACAACTTCTCCATTTATATTCTCATTCACAAAAATGAAATGAATTGATTCCGAACGTGCCGGAATAATTATAGCATTTTTCATTCTGTCATGTTCATCAACAAAATGTAAATAATGTTGTTTATTATTGTTAATGAGTGTTAAATTATTTGAATCTATATCAATAGTTGCTCGAAATTTCTCTAAAAAGTCTAAGCCTATGATTCCGTCTGCTCTTAGTGGTAGCGAATCAAAAACAAGAAAGTTATGCTGAAACGTGTCATTGTCGTGCTTTAATAGTAAATTTACAGAACCTTGAGAACGACGCTGACCACCTATTCCATTTATTAAAGTATTATCTCTATGAACAACAAGATCTTTTGGTAATATTTCAGTTTTAATAATTGACAATGTTGCACCCGTATCTATAAGCCAATAGTATTTAATATTTTTAATATAAAAAGTTATGTACTTCGCATTACCTTGGAATGAAAATATGAAATTCTTAAACTCGAAAAAACTGGTTGGATGTACCTGTCTCATGATTTTTATCGCTTTGACACGTGTCATCAACTTGCTCTACTGGAAACGTATTTTGGCCTCGTCGACTGTTCCTAACATATCTCGAACCCCTGTTACCTCGCTGTTTATTATTGAATGATGAGCGATGGTTTGTTCTTAAATTTCCATGAGAACCTTGCCCTCGGTTGTACGTGGTGTAATTGCTATTATATTGGTATCTACGAGGGTAATTGTTACCATATTGACTTCTGAAATTACCCATTTGATGTCGTTGTGAGCGTCTAATGTTATGATAACCTCGTCCATTTTTAGATACATGCAAAACATTACCTGATGGCTGGAAAGACTCTTCGTCTTTCGCTGCTTGTATGGCATCTTTCAAGCTGCTGAAACCGCGTGCCGAGATGATGGTGCTCAGCTTCGAGCTACGCAGGCCATCTGAAAATCGTTTTATTGCGAAGGTTTCATTGATCGGTTTTAAAATAGAAAATGTTTCCGATTTCCCATCTGCCTGGGTAATTGTCAGCTCTGTAAATAACTTTTCTACCTCGGAACCATAATCATCAATGGACTTCGAACCCTGTTGAACATTTTGTAGCTGCATCTGTATGATCATATAAATGATTTTTTGGGTAAAAGATATTTCCTTAAATCATCAATTAATTGTTGAATAGTTTTGTATGAGGCAGTTATTCTTAATTTTGCGCTCTCATTCAACCTACTTTTTAAAACGAAAGTAATTAATAATGCCTTACCTGGGCCATCCAGCATGTCAGCATACATCTCCACGGAGTCTATTAGGCGTTTGGTGGTGGCCTCAACACCGTCCATTACTGGAATCAAACTACACGCCACCTTAAGGTCGAAATCCATTTTTCCTGTTTCTATTGTAACGGGGAATTTACACAGTTTTTCTATTTCCTCGTACTTTTGTTTAATATTCTCATATAGTTCTATCACCGATGGCAATTTAATTTCCTTACTACTTTTTCTAGTTGTAAAAATATTTGACAACAATTTTCGTAAGCGGTTTTCGCTTGTTCTAACTTTGTTGAAATAACATTACCTTTATATCTACCTTGTCCCTTTTTTACTAAATAATTACGTATTTTTACTAAATCTTCATAATTTTGTTCTAAAATAATGATCATATTCTTAAATCGTAATCTAATAATAGAATTACATAAACGTAACACATTCTATATAAATGCGATTAATTAAGTAATTTATAAAAAAGGCTGACGTTGCACTCTTGCGTCCGTTTGGTGTCATGTGGCTGAGTGTCCTCGCATGATTTTAGCACCTTTTAATTTATCGCGTAATGTAATATGATACCGAGTAACTAGTTCACAGCTTATACTTTTACAAAAGATGAAGAAAATTAAAAATACACATATCACCCAATTCACTGGATTGTTATTGATTTTCGGTACCTTCCGTGCGTCCTCTGATGGATGATCGAATTCTCTGCATGGTACTCATCCCAATTTCCTGCTGGATCCATGAGCGGTGGCAGCTCCTGTAAATCCGCAGGCCAACGTAAACTGCTACAGCTCCAATAATGGCCAGAACAATGTAGGTCACGATGCTAAGCCGCTCCACGTGGCCTCCGATTTCCTTCAACGTGGCATCGTTGTTGCCTCCAGCCGCGTTTTGACTGAGGAAAACCTCTTCTTTTTCCACAGTTGACCGACACATTATATTATTGAGGTAGTAAGTGTCGCAAAAGTGAAACTCTACTTAACTACTAACAATCCCCTTGGCAGAGGCCCGTGGCAGGGTCGCCATGTAATGTTGGGGTCCCTAAAGGGTGGTTTCAAGGAAACAACCACATCTGTTAAGTACTATTTAATGAATGCAATGAACAATTATAAAATAAGTGCTTATGAGGTATAGTGCAAACTCAGCATACATAGTCAGTTATAAAGGAGTGTGCTTACTTACTGAAGTAAAGGAGCATACATATTATTATTACACTTCAACGGAGCTTCAGTATTCTAGATGATGTATTCAAATGTGGTAAATGGTTGTAGGAGGACGTGAATAATTAGCTTCTATGATTATTACTGGGTATTCCTTTCGCAACAATTTACTTTCGGTTTCAATCAAGATGAATCAGTGTTATGGGAATCACAGCAAGTCTTCTTTTAATCAACAAGCTCCTTGGTATCCTATTTTTTGGAATGGAAGGGAGATCCTCAAATGAGTCGTCTCGCTCTGGGCGAAGCAGGACGGAGTGTCAGACTCTTACTGACTAAAACCCATCCATGTTCCGCCTAATGCACTTTGCGTTCCAGTGTCGCCGGTGACTGTTTTAAACAAATTCCGCACTGGTTAAAAACTATCACCTTTTTTTGTTAAATTCTAGTAAAATCTCTTTTCTCCATGGAAGAAAAAAAAACGCTTAAAAAAACTGGCTTGATTCGGACTGACGGCGATTCGGACTCGCGTGCAAAGGTTTGAAAACGAATCTAATTTTTGTAACATTGTATTCTTAAAGTCATGGTGCTAGAGGAGCTTTTGACTAAATAACAACAGCCGCACGGGTCGATCTACAAGGTTAAGCAACGCTTGCCAAGGTTGGTCTGTGGATGCGTGACCATCTTAACATAAATCGAGTTTCCGCCGTGCTTCGGAAACCACGTTAAGCCGTTGGTCTTGGCTGTCATTTGTATATCATTGGCAGGCGTTACGGATTGTCAGAAGGCACTAAAATCTGACTCCGATCTTGCCAAGAAATACCGTGTTACCCAGTTCATGGGTTGTGGAGGTCTGGTAGGCAGCCGCTCCACGTAAAATACAGCTTAAGCTGAATCCGGTTTGACTGGAAGCCGACCCCAATGTAGTTGGGGAAAAGGTTAGGCAGATGATGATGATGATACTCTAAAGTCATAATTGTTTTATAGGTTTTGCTGTAATCTATAAGAAAAATGCATTTTTTTATGCTCAATATTTTCGGATGTAAGGTGGAACGATCTTTTTCATCTAATTTCATGAATAACTTCAAAACTATTTATTTTATGTTATGAATAAAATAATTTAGCTACCTTCACATTGAGTCCTTTCATTAATACCTATATCACACGACCCAGTTTGAAAAACGGTTGTTAGTTTTCTAATTTTGTCCACCAGAAGTATCCCTCATACTTAACATTTATTTAGTTACGAACGCGTCCGTTCTGGTCAAACGCGTGTTTGGGTCACAAAACTGAATATAGAATAATTTCAACAAAATCGGTCAAGCAGTTTCTGAGAAAATCTGCTGCGATATGGATAGACAGACAGATAAATAACTGTGTGCCGCTATAAGGTTTCCGTTTTTGACGGATGCTTGGAACCAAAAACATTTTAAATAAAGATTAAAAAGCAACATTTCCAAACCTAAGTCCAAGTAATAAATGGGAATAATTAAATCTAAAACTGTAGATGGAATTTTAATACAACCTAAAATCTCTTCGGCCAGCAACTCTGAACAAAGTTGAGCCACTTTGGGCTGTGTAACCAAAATCCTATTAAAAGATTACAGTGTTATCACGCTGGGCAACAACAAACTAGTTTCGAGTGTTATTTATACCTAGTTTATGTTTTAGACACTAATATTTTAGTTAAATGATTAAAAGTTTATCGAAATAACATCCTGTTTTATAGTTGTACACATAAATTATGAACTACTGTTACTATATTTCTGTTATCATAACTCAACAAAATGTTTTTGACAGCAGATTTTTTTTTGCTTGCTCACCTGAAAGGGTGCCTGTCCATTATAGGGGAGCGGAGAAACTGAGAAATATTAACCAATCATGTCAGTCAAAAATGTTAGTGAGTCACGTGGCTCGGACCCTGTATTTTTGTGTGCAAATGTAAACTACCCATTATGATGAGCAAAATGACCCCTTTTTAGGTTCTGCGTCTATTTTATTACACCCTGTACGTAGGCAACGAGGCTTGTTCGGTCAATCTTTTATGTTAAACGAGCCACACAATGTGAGGATCGTCTAACAATAACGGTCAAATATAAAGCCCTATAGGAACGCTAAGCTTTTGTTTGCAAATTGCTTTCAGATATTTTTCATAATGTCTATGAAATGCCTGGCTAAAATGACAAGAGACATTCATATTGTTTAATGAAATGTTTGGATCGTCAGAACCAAGAAAATGGTACAGAAAAGAAATCTGGCTCGATAAAGGTACACATTTACGTTCTTATTGCATTGAGTATTATACTTGATTATGCATAATAAGATAACAAGATTTCTTTTCTCGACTTTACTTTAGGAATCTTCTTGACTTTTATATTCCGTTTTTTGGCAAAAACCTCGATTTTCAATATACTTACAAGTTAGTGGTACCCATGGAATTGGAATTTTAATGCAATTGCCTACCTACGTCTTAACCCAATTGATACACGAACATAGATATGACTTTGTTACGGGACCATGTCGTGTTTCAGGCCAAATCTATAGTAAAGGAAATGCTTTTGAAACCATTATAGGCATGTCCATTATATTAGAAGGCTCGGCGTGCCGAGGCATGGAGCTAAGGAAATTAATACGAAGGGAAGGGGTGCGGGGGGCAACGTCTGGCAGGTTTCTCTCTACTGTACTGTGAGGAAATTTAGTTTGAAGATATGTACTAAGATATACTATGTTTAAGCTGGTTAGGACTATATTAATACTCATTATGATCCCACTTTTAAGTATTTGATGTGGGCCTAAGACCATTAGGGGTGAGTAGATGTTAAAATAAGCAAACCAACCAATACGTTTTCTGCCTCTTGGTTTATGAAATAATTCAAATCCGTTCAGATTTGAATTTGTTTGATTCACGAATAGGTCCTGTTATCCCTAGAATATTTTCTCTTAGGATAGTTTTTAACATTTACACTCATGAATGAGTGTGAATGTTACTATCCGACCACTGCCAGAAGATAGCTAAAATAAGAATCACCACCGTCTTTGATTGGTTGTCTCGACTCCTCAGCTGTATTTGTTTCCCAACAGTTTTTAACCGACTTCCCAAAAAGGAGGAGGTTATCAATTCGGTTGTATGTTTTTTTATGTTTGTTACCTCATAACTCCGACAATTATGAACCGATTTGAAAAAATCTTGTTTTATCTGAAAGAATAATACTTGCAGATTGGTCTCATTTAAATTTTATGTAAATCGAAATAGCTGGAATTCGTCTACTTGGATGAGAGTTTTATGTCATCCAAGTAATCGAAATTGCGTATTTTGCTTTTCTGCGATATTGCAGTGGTGTTGTTAGGTTTTTTTTTTTTGGAAGTCGGTTGTATTTTTTTGGAAAAAGTTTTTATATCACCTGTAAACTCTTGACAACTAAAACTCGTATTAAAGGTAGGTACGCTAGAAAAACAGAACATAAACATCTTTGTTAGCATTTTTGCTCTCAACACTGGATCAGCCGGTGACGCCAAGATAAATCGGGGTGTAACCGGTAACGGCTAGTACTCCGTCACGCCTCAGCCTTGCAGATTTAGTGATCCGAAGGGACGTTACGTGTCGAAAGGGCAATCGATATGAACTTTCTTTGCATACAGATTGGGTAAATGTTGATCGGTTCGTACTTGATCGGTGGACAGGGATTAAGGCAAATTTATGTGAAAAAAAATCCAAGGTTCAAGGTTATGTAGAATGTAGGTTGCGAGGATTTCTGCTTCCTGAAAGAAATTAATTTTGTTTGAAAGCACTGTTAGTTTCGTTTTCAACCATTTTAGTCAGTGTCTACCTATAGTAAAAGCGGCTGTTTCATTGTTAGCGATCCGGAGGGACGTCGCTACTACGTGTCGAAATGGCATTCGATAACATTTTCTTTGCATACAGATAGGGTAAATGTTGATCGGTTGGTACTTGATGGGTAGACAGGGGATTAGGTAATTTCATTCGAAAATACGAAGGTTCAAGGTTATGTAGTCCGCTAGAATTTTTGGTCATTAGAAGAAATTAATTTAGTTTGAAGGTAACAATGGTAGGTGCCAGATAAATATGCAATAACGGTCATTGACCCACATAAATTTACTGATAGTAACTGTATCTACACTGGAATCCGTTTATAATGATATCGAAGGGAATTGACAAACACGTCATATTAAGCGGACGTCATACAAAGCCTTTTTGAAAAAACAACCTTCTTTTTTTTGAGGTAAAAACTTATTTTAATAGAGGAACATATTATAGTATGTTGAATCGTTGAGATAACATTTTATTTACATAGTTAATAACTAAAAACAATGCGTGGCGTTAAACTGTCAATTGCTCACTGAAATTTAAAACAGAAACAAGCCATGTGCCGAACGTCGTCGTCGGGAATCAACGAACATTGACGAAGGTGTAAAGAATCATGTCGGCCACTATAACCGGACAAAATTAATTAAAAATGAGTCATAATAAGCGACAGGTGTAAGCTAAGTCATTAAAACCAAACTTCGTTGTGTAATTAGGTACGTCTTAAGAGCGTGTATTCCGTCCACTAGCGCCGCCAATCGTTTTTTATTATTTGTGGTAAATTTAAGACACGTAGATAAAAAACCGCTCTGTAGTGCACTGAAGAAATGTATTTAAGTATTATGTTTTGAGAGTTATGTTTTGTACTTTAGAACATAAATAGTTGCCAAAGTCGATATTTTTGCTAAAAGTGGCCACTTTTAGCAATAATTGCCGTTTTGGCTATTTAGCCATGAGTTATGTAGGTATTAAAAATAGCTGTCAAAAAATAATAGAGACATTTGTTTAGTTTAGTAGTTTCGGAATACACACTCTTAATAGGCGGTTGTCAATTTAGGCGTAAGTAGTCATAATAAACGGATTCTACTGTAATTCTAAATGTTTTATTAGTATGGGTATCCGATGAACCTTGTTTACAAGAAACATCTTTTAAATATTCATACCGAACTTGACGAGTAAGACCTTTCATCATAGCATTATTTGCCTTTGTTTAATGTCACGTTAATTTTTTTTTTTCTGTCTGGCTGGACACGATACTCGAACATTATCGTGCAACGAACGATATAAACAGACACGAATAATTTGCACTTAAAAGCTTTAATTATGCGGACCAGCAATGAATCACGATGGATCGCTGCACGATTTTATCAGCATCATTTATTTTTTTATGGTTATCAAACAGTCATGATCACGATTGACAGTTCTTTAAAAGGGTTAAGAGTCCTATTACATTTTTTACGGAAATTCATGATTTTTGACGCTGTAATTTTCAGCAGCAGTAAGATATTTTAATTATTTGATCGCGAATAACGATAGTGCCAGTCTCTTTCTTGTAAGTTGGAGTTACACTTTTTCATTTTTCTTTTCGTGTAATTTACTATAAATATTTTACGAACTTAGTTTGCAAGAAAAAGTGTCGGCAATGGAACTTTGACGGTCAAATTCACATTGTTACAATCAATTCTTTTAAAAGCTGAAATTACTAAAAGGTAAGTTGAATGTTTTACTTGTTTATTGGAGTTCTAGAATTTCTTTAAATTCCTTGAGTTTTCACGGAAAAAAACGTAAAGAAAGCCTAATTGAAGCCAGAAATGTCTTGATTCAGCGTCCATTATATTCCAAATAAAAACAATTTTATCAAATAAATTAATATGATATAAAATTTCAATCTACAATGTATACGTTTCATTCGTTTTCGTTTGTCAATATAATAAAACAAAATTACAATAAATAAAATTAAAGTACTATACTTATATTCTGCGTCAATTCAGCGCGCGCGCTCCTCAGTCTCGCGCGAGCGCTCAAATAAACTATAATCCTATTTAGACTAGTAAGTATCAAAATTATTTCGCGGACTATAGATGTACTCCCAACGCAGACCAACGTAACTTCGTCTATTGCAAACGAGCATTTACGATTCGTAATAGGACTCTTAATTAAAATCAGAATCAGAATTCATTAATTTTTGTTTGTCCTTGTAGATAAAAATGTGAGTGATCCTTGATCAAGATTAGGGCGATTCATCCGTTTAGGGTGAATTCAGTAAAATCACATCTATACTATACATATATGTCGGCGTCAGGGACGGCTGAGCGAGCATCATCGTTTGGGTTCTGTGGTATCGGGTTCATTGTAGAATAATAACACTCAATACAGTACTGACCTTACTTTATTAACTGTGGCAGTACTTTTTGAACGTCAAAGCTTACAAATAGACAGTCCCCCAAAAACGCCCGCCCGTCACCACTTCCTAGTGTTTTAGCTGTGGAGAAGAAGTGGCCAACACAGCAACACATCTGTCTGTTAGAAAAACTCGCATTTATAACATGATTAAAGAATTCGGTTAAACTACGAAAACGCGGTAAGTTCGGTTCGGGATGGCAGAACGACCTCTCGCCCTCGTGTCCAACTCAAAAGTGACGTGGTGACGTCTCTTAAATCCAATGCGTCCAATGTCAAAACGCCATGTCTTAACGGCGTTGTGTGAAATGTCCAAGGATATTATTATTATTCCATTTATTTCTTTTTTTGTACATATATTTTACATTTTTAAATATTTCTATAAATCTAATTAAAAAAAAACATTTAAAAATATAAAAATAGTAGCCCACCGGCATCGGGAACAGGGTCCAAGCTACCGGTGGTCAGGGCTCCCGAGAGAGGAACCTCCTAACAATACGCGCCGTGTCCAGGAGTACTGCTTTCTGGATCAAGCCCTTGATCCAGCTGCCCAACGAGAGCCTCTTGAGGTGTTGGTCGAGGCTCTTGGCAATAATGCCATTGGCCGTCACGACTATCGGCACAATGACTGCTGTGTTCACATCCCACATGTCGACAACCTCGCGAGCCAAGTCAAGATACTTACTTTGTTTCTCTTTCTCAGACTTCACGAGGTTCTCGTCATGAGGGACTGCTATATCAACAATCATTGCGCGACGCTCTAGTCGGTCTATCACCACTATGTCAGGCTTATTGGCAACAATAGTCCTGTCAGTGATGATAGACCGATCCCAGTACAACGTGCAATTGCCATTTTCGAGAACTGGGTCGGGCACATACCTATAGTACGGTACTTCCGATTCCACAAGATTGTATCTCAGAGCAAGTTGCTGGTGGATGATCCTGGCTACAAGGTTGTGCCTGTGCAAATAGTCTCCGTTAGCCAGACTAGAACAACCGGAAATAATGTGGCGGATGGATTCCCCGGGTCGGTGACATGCCCGACATATGTCAACCGTACCGTCCTTCACAATGTATTTCCGGTAGTTGTTCGTCATCATAGCTTCGTCCATGATCGCACAGACAAAACCTTCGGTTTCCCCAAAGAGGTCACCAAAACGCAGCCAGGCTACGGACGCTAAAAAGTCTACATCGGGCCCATGTAGGACCCGATAAAAGCGTCCGTGAAGCTCCTTGCTCTGCCATACCTCCCTGCGGTCGTTAGTATCTAATACCACAGGTTTGCGCCAGTTCTCGTTAGCCAAGGAGAGCGCGGTAAGGCCTTTGTCCACCGCTACCACATCCCGATGCATACCCACGTCGGCCTCTAGGAAGTATTCCCTAAGGCTGCATACCTCGCGGTTGTGCAGGGTCTTAGCATTCAAGAAGCCACGACCCCCGCACTTCCGCGGGATATACAGCGTCATCACCGATGACCGTGGGTGATGCATCCGATTTGCGGTAAGCAGTGAGCGTACCCTTCTATCCAGGGCGTCAAGTTCTGTCTGAGTCCATTTGAGTATGCCGAAAGAGTACATCAAAACCGGAATGACCCAACCGTTGAAGGCACGCACCTTGTTTCCGCCTGATAAAAGACTGTGAAGTACTTTATTCAGGCGGCCAAAGAAGCGCTCCTTCAACGATTGTTTCATATCAGCAGCATTGATGCCTAACGCTTCCGACATACCCAAATACTTGTAAGTTTCGGTTGAGGAGAGGGACCTTAGGTGTATGGAATCCGAGAGTTGTGTTCCCACGGATTCTATAATCTCCCCTCGCTTTACATGCATGACCGCACATTTATCCACACCAAATTCCATCCTGATGGCGCTACTGAAGTTTTCTGTCACCTTCAGTAGCTTCATCAGTTGCAAGTTGTTAGGAGCAAATAGTTTCAAGTCATCCATGTAAAGGAGGTGCGATATGACCTGACCACCTCTTCTCAACCGGAAGCCTTGCCCCGAACCCTCCAGCAATGTACTGAGAGGGTTGAGGGCCAGACAAAACCACAGTGGACTCAGACTGTCGCCCTGAAATATGCCACGCTCGATCCTTATCGGGTCGCTGTTCACCTGGGTTTGTCGACACCCTGGATAGTGAAGGACCGTCCTCCACTGCCCCATACACGACGTCAGGAAGGTGCGTAGAACTGCATTAACTTTATACAGCTCCAGCACCCTCATGAGCCATGTATGTGGCACTGAGTCATAGGCCTTCTTATAATCTATCCAGCATGTCGACAGATCCCTTCACGAACGACGAACCTGCTGGCTAATGGCAATGTCAATGAGGAGCAGCTCCTTAGTACCGCGGGACCCGTTCCTACATCCATTTTGAGAGGCAGACATAATTGAATTACTATCAATATGATGGTTTATCTTAGCTCTCAAAATGGATGTAAGAACTTTATAGACCGTCGGTAAACACGTGATCGGTCTATAATTTTTAGGCTCCGCGGTACTACCTGATTTATGGAGCAGGTGGGTTATTCCTGTAGTTAGGAACTGGGGCAGCGACCCTGACCCTAAGGCAGACTGGAATTGAGATGCCAAGCGAGCGTGCGATCCTTTAAACCATTTTATCCAAAAGTTGTGCAGCCCGTCCGGTCCTGGAGATTTCCAGTTAGGCAACGGACGGACTGCACAAGCTACATCTTGGGGGCTGATAGTAATTGCCCCCATTTCTGGTATCGGATCGCACGCGCGTTCGACTTCCCGAGTCCAGTCGCCCTCGGTATGATTGACAGGCACCGACCAGATGCTGCGCCAGAATTAACACATGGCGTCATCATCCGGTAGGCGCGTATCAGTCACACCTTGGTCAGGTCGCTCCCAAGCCCTATAAACCCACCTCTCATTGCTTTGGAATGTGCGATTCTGAGTGTATCGTTCCACTCGCCGCTTGTACCGACGTATACGGTTTGCCCATGCATAGATTTTCTGCTTCAGGAAGTCGATACGCTCTGTGACGCGGGACAGATAATCCCGAGGACTGATGTCAGTCCCCGAAAACGCCCGCCTCACAAATCGCATCACTCTACGGCGAGTGTTGCCCTCCCTGAAGCAGATAAGTTTGCCGATGAGTGCTCTAGCCTCACCGATACGACGCTCGATCCTGCACTGCCAAGCTGGTACGGTTGGTCGTGTAACTCTGTCACTGTTAGGAAATTTGACATGAGCTACACGACATGCCGCTGCAGCCGCGCAGTACAAGATCGAGTGTGTATCGGCGAGGTCTTCGCTGCTAGCAAAATAACTTGCTAGTTGCGAATCTAGAGCACACACCAGCGCCCTATTTTTCTTATGCATGGGCAAACGAGGTAGCCGAGGCCTAAGCTCTGGCGGTGTGGAGCGATACTCTCGAAAAGCATCCTCCAAAGCACTCCTCAATTGCTCATTGCATTGGATACTCACGGATATAGCCGCGCCATCATCATCCTCACCGACATGGTTGGGTCGCGGTGAAACACTAGCACTGGCTTGTATTTGCACCGCGGCCGGTGGCGAAGCAGGTGTGACGCGGCTGTTCCGTGATTCCAGACGCAGTCTATCGAGTACGACGTCATCCAACATACGGTTACGCTGGATGACCCGCACCTGATCCGATAGTCGTTGGGCTGAAACGTTGACAGCTGGTTCAAGTACCTGAAACAGAGAGAGCATCCGACCACGGTACGCAGTCAGGTTAGTTCCCCCCTCTGTAGCCCCATAGTATGAGCGCATGACATTTTCGTTTATGGATTGTGTCCATCGCATGCCCTGCACACTTCCACCGATAGCGGGGACCCTGTCAGAGACCGGTGGGCCTCGAGGTCCCAAGCTGGCCGGTGGTCGGCCTCGTCCGCGCCGACGCGCAGGTGGTGGTGTCGTCGGCGGCGAGAAGTATTCGTCGCTCGAGCTCGACGCAACTGCAGCTACCGGAATCTCTGGACTCGCGGCTGGCGCAGGTCCCGGCGGCTGCGAGGCGGAGCTGAGCGACGAACCCGAAGGTGTTGGTCGTGTGTTCTTTTCTCGGGCCCGGCTTCTTGTCAACATTTGTTTTTCATGTTTGAGATGTTGTCGTTTTTCCAAAAAATATCGTTTCCAGGGTTAGTTTTTGTTATTCTATTTTTTTCTTGGTGGTTTGGTGGTTTTATTCATTTTTATGATGGTTATTTTCAATAAAATAAAGAAAAATTACGGAGAGAAAAAATTTCACGTCAGTGAAGTTGACAGCCGGACCACAGATTTAGGTACATTTATTTTTTATTATTATTATTATTATTATTAAAACGTATGACAGCTGACAGCTATCAAACATCGAACTTGCCCAAGCACACTGCTTGACGTTTCCGACAAACGATAATAGATGGCGTTGTTCTAAATAGTTCTTCTAATAATTGTGCATCTTTGTTGATTCTGCGACATATGTTATATTTATTTATTATATTTATATTATAATATTATAAAGCAGAAGAGTTTGTTTGTTTGGTTGGTTGAACGCGCTAATCTCAGGATGTACTGGTCCGATTTGAAAAATTATTTCCGTGTTAGATAGCCTATTTATCAAGGAAGGTTATATAGACTAATATATCATCACGCTAAGACAAATAGGAGCTGAGCATAATGGCAAATGTGACGCAGACGAAGTTCCGCGGGTCAGCTAGTGACAGTAATAAAGGTGTTATTTACTAAGTGCTGCCTTGTCAGTCCAAGATTCCAGAGAAATATGTAGAAAACAAGTAACGACTTCAGTTGTTACTTATTTAAAAAATAAGTAGCGTCATCTAACAATGAAAACGAAAGTCTGCCAGGAGGTTGCATAACTACCTCCTCGACTTTAAATAGATATTCCGCATCACAAACAAAATGGTCGTTGGCCAAATTTGATTCAAAGTACATACATAGGTACAAACTTTGTTCTTTCCCACACATTTCGATAGTGAGAAAATAAAGAACGTCTGGCGGCTCAGGGATCTTACTTCATATTAGTCGCAAACGCCACTGCTACTCAGCAGTGTCGTTTAGTAGTTTGAGGTGTTGGATTCGATTCCAGGGTTAAACCAGCGGCCAAGTGCGAGTCGGACTCGCGAACCGAGGGTTCCGTACAAACCTGTAGGTACCTATATTTTATAAGCAAAAGTTGCGGTTTAAGATTTATGACGTACTAGCTGACCCACGCAACTTCGTCTGCGTCACATTTTCCATTAATGCTCGGCTCCTTTTAGTCTTAGCGTGATGATATGTTAAATCCTTCCTCGATACATGGGCTATCTAATACTGAAAGAATTGTTCAAATCGGACCAGTAGTTCCTGAGATTACCCCCTACATACAAACTTACAAACATACAAACAAATTTTACCTCTTTATAATATTAGTATAGATTAATGAAAAACAATTTTCGGTGGAAGTTTACATTATCATATATTTTTTAGTTTTATCATTCTCTTATTTTAGAAGTTACAGGGGGGTTACACATTTTACCATTTTGGAAGTGTCTCTCGCGCAAACTATTCAGTTTAGAAAAAAATGATCTTAGAAACCTCAATATCATTTATGAAGACCTATCCATAGATACCCCAAGCGTATGGGTTTGATGAACACAAACAAAATGAACAAAATTAAGTTTCAGTTCTAAGTATGGGGACCCGCAATTTTTTTTTTTCTATTTTTGTGTGAAAATCTTAAGAGCGTGTATTCCGTCCACTAGCGCCGCCAATCGTTTTTTATTATTTGTGGTTAATTTAAGACACGTAGATAAAAAAACCGCTCTGTAGTGTACTGAAAAAATGTATTGATTATGTTTTGAGAGTTATGTTTTGTACTTTAGAACATAAATAATTGCCATAGTCGATATTTTTGCTAAAAGTGGCCACTTTTAGCAATAATTGCCGTTTTGGCTATTTAACCATGAGTTATGTATTAAAAATAGATGTCAAAAAATAATAGATACATTTCTTCAGTACACTATACAGAGCGGTTTTTTATCTACGTGTCTTAAATTTACCACAATTAATAAAAAACGATTGGCGGCGCTAGTGGACGGAATACACACTCATAATGCGGTTCACAGGATACATCTACTTACCAAGTTTTAACAGCATAGTTCTCATAGTTTCGGAAAAAAGTGGCTATGATATACGGACGGATAGACAGACAGACATGACGAATCTATAAGGGTTCCGTTTTTTGCCATTTGGCTACGGAACCCTAAAAAATGGTGTTATGTCTTTCCATCTGGGTTCTGTTTGTAGAAGCCCAGAGTCTGCCAATAAGTTGTTAATCTAGTGTCTCAATGTACTCTCATTTTATAAGCCTTGAAAAAACTAGCGTAAACAGAATGAGTAGGTATCCATTTTTAAAAACTTTTTTATATATGATTCAAAAGTCTTCCTCTCAGGGAAATTTATGTGGGTGTAGATGTAAATATTTACAAGTGCCGATAAACACCCGTCGAAACGGAGTTCGTCTTTTTTATAAAAGAAGTTTAACAAACTGGGGCACGGGAATTGATTCTAAAGGCTGAAAACTTTTGTGGATTAAAAAAGATAAATGGTGATTTTTTGACTGAAACGAAAAGTTTTAAAGTTCTTGTGGCAAAAAAGGTGTTCTCTTGAAAAGAGGTATTTTATAAGCTTTTAAGCTTTTTCGCTTAATGATCGTTCGGGCCGAACTTTGTCTTATACTGAGGTTTCAGTTTAATCTAGTTAAACAGCGTAGATATCTGGTGAATGATAACTATGAAGTTATCGACATAAAAGGATAGGTTATTGGATGCTTATGTTTATTAGGTTTTGTAGGTTTTTTTTTCTGTATATTGTGACCATATTGTGATACATGAAGCTGTAGACAAGTGACACTCTGTCTGCGCTAGCGACTGACAAAACGATCAAAATAAATATATGGAGTTGACACGCGTTTCCGAATTTTCACGTATTCGATCCCAAATATTTAAAACTGTGCCTATCAATAGTAAAAAAGTAGTTCCTTAACCACATTTTTATTATTGATAGACTTTTTGATACTGTGCCTATCAATAGTAAAAAAGTAGTTCAGTAACTACTTTTTAGGATTTCGTACCCAAATGGTAAAAACTGGACCCTATTACTAAGACTTCGCTGTCTGTCTGTCTCTCGGTCACCAGGCTGTATCCCAAGAACCGCGGTAGCCAGACAGTTGAAATTTTCACAGACGATGTATTACTGTTGCCGCTATAAGAACAAATACTAAAAAACTGAATAAAATAAATATTTAAGGGTACGTTTTTATAGATAATCGTACGGAGCCCCTCGTGCGCGAGCCTGACTCGCACTTGGCCATTTTTTTACTATTGGTAGGCACAGATTATCGCTGATTAAGAGCTACTTTGTCTACAACCCCTTATAAATAACACTAAAGATATTTTTTTTAAAATACGAATAAAATATAGTGTCATTGGATTAAATTTCACATCATCCCTAAGCAAATCTGTAAAAAAGAACGGCACAATAAGAGAAAACACTTGCTATTGCACTGGAAAAATGTCAGGCAGCCCGAGTGAGATGGGTTCACAGTTCTCCCAGATGTCAAAGGTATGTACCTACGTAGGCCTTAGCATGTAACCTTGCAAAGCGTTGGTGCTTTACTTACTTTGCATATACATAACTTTGTTGAGGTATTTGGGGCACGCGTTTCGAAAATGTTGCTTTGCCCTTTGAATTTTACTGGTGTTGTGGATGACATTATTATTTATATACCTGAACTGAGATGAAGTTATAATTAATAGGTTTATTAGTTAAGAGAGCCATAGGTCACCTAATGACCTACTAATGGAAGCTGTTCTTATTTCAGTCGACTTAATTAAATTACAAATTGGTTTCTAAATTAAGAGTTTAGGTCGAAGTATTAGGCAACGCAATTAGGAATCCGGAAATTAGTGTGTCGATGTTCGATTCGGGATCCCGGTCACATTTTAGTCCCAAATTTTCGGTACCAAATTTAATAAATATTATTTTCGGGATTTAAATATTTTTTAAATAAGTCAATAAAAATGTGCGAGAAACATTTATTTTATAAGAAGAAAGTATAATTTTGTTAAACTGCCTTTTTGAAGATTTAAAACTTAAATATTCTATGTCCTCACAAAACTAAAAAATAAATAAAAATACGATTATGATATGTTTAATTAGAAAAATGGACCGGGATCGAATCCTCTAGCTGCAGAGAATTTTACGTTTTTATACTTTTAAAATAATTTTAGACCGTTTTTATGTATTTTGCCCATTATTTGGTATGGCGTCACAACTTCCAAATCAGTTGTGTTAAGTTGTTACTGTTATTCTACTCGTAGTTCGGAAGTTTTGATTAGACCAAACAATTCCTGACTAAATTGAATATTTCCCCATTACGTTCATCCAATGTAAATGTATAATGTGACGTAAGAGTGACGTCACAGTTATCAAAGTCTGTACTTTTGACAAGCTAATACTCAACGGCTTCATAGGTTTGACGTTTGCTTTGAATTACAAATTCAAACTATTCCGTGTTTGCGTTTGAAATTAATGATGAAAATATGAAATGCAGTGTTTGCAGTACCAAACACATATACCTAATATATGTTTTACAATAAACGATTAGAGACTCTAGACAAAGTGCCATTCTATTAGCGAATGCCTGCCGACATTCTAAATAAAATATAGATCAAGTGAATTTTACTTTTATACTAATGTAATTTGTCATGTTACCAACGCACTACACCAATCGGCTGTATGTATTTTTAAGTTGTGAAACTGTGTTCTCTGTACCTAAGTGATTGAGAAACCTTTTTATTAAAAAATAAATGTCTGAAACCGTAACCGTACCGTCCGTACATTTCTATAGTGTTTGTCAACATATTTTTGACGTTTGGCAATTGCCTTGACCGAATGTCAAGGTCCCGTTTGCCTTCAAACCAAGAGTGAACAAGCATCTTCTGGGCGAGCTCACTCCATCATAGTCCTCATCCATCGCTTTCCATCAGGCGTAATTCACGAGCAACCCTATCACGTAATAAAAAAAAAAATGTCACTTGTGTAGAGTATTAGGTCATCCTTTCTTTTTCGGTGGATGGTGTATTTACTGTTGACATGAAAATACAATTAAAATAAAATCTTAGTGTAACTAAAATAGCTGGTAAAAATATTTTGTGTGGCGGCGACTCAACACCTGCAGACCTCTTTGAATGGAGAATTTTGCCGTTGGGTGTCGTGTACGGCACTTTCGCGGAAGGCTTCCAGACACCACGAATTCGCGTAATTCGTCGCCGACCCGACGGCGTAAAACCAATCCCTGTATATTACCCAACACTGGATGGTGCTGAATAGTACACAGACATTGTCCTGCACAATTTTGAAAACAAGCATACAAACCTGTTTCGAGCCAGCACCTTTAGTTGATTGGTTTTTACCGCACAGAGTTTGGCCCTCATGTTTGCAACAATCATGTTCGCTCTCAACACTTTTCGAAACCTACGCGCTGTACCGCAACATGATTGTAAAGGCGTCTAGGAATAAATCTGTGCCAAATATCGAGTGAGTTAGAGCGAGACAAGTATATTGGGATCCCTTCTTTTCACATAATGTTCATTGTCCTAATATACTTCGGCGTAACGATTTTGGCACAATTTGTTTTGGCATAATAATACTTCGGCATAATTTTTTTAGGCATACATTTTATGTTGGCATAATCATATTAAAGACTAATTTGTTTTGGCATAAATTTGATTCGCATAACGTTAGTAGGCCTAATGACTATTAGCACATGCCATAACATCATTTGCCATCGACATTGGGTATGTTACGGTTGTTATATCAGGAGAAACTGGATGCAATCGGGACTTTAGGGCACTCCGACTCGGATAGGTTAGGTTAGAAGGGGATGGCGAGGTTGTGTGAGCGAGCGAAGCGAGCGAATAGACTCCGCCATCCCCTTCGTGGTTATTTTTTTATAAACCACACAGAAACAAGGTCATTGCTTATCTGCAAGTGTAAAATTAAATAGACCGAATGCGTAAACGCACTAAACAATACCTACTGAATTCTACTAATAATTACTTTTTCTTATTTTATGTACTTACTTTATTTTAAAAACCAAATTTATTTAACAATCATGATTTTAGTTTCTTTTTGTGTCTGTTATAATATACCAATGAACCTATATCAGAAAGGGAATGCAAAACTCTATTAATAATATAATCAGTAACCATCAGTTAATTCGTAACAGAGTTTGTACATTAGATAATTCATAACATCCTTATAACGGGTACGCATAATGTTGCGGCTCAACGCCTAGAGCGCTGGTTCATACACAGATATTTGTATTACGCGACCCGACGTAGCTAATAGATTCAAGTGGAATTTTGGTTATACTAATAGTAAAAATATTTTTATTTAATAATAAAAAAATATTCTAACCATCTTCATAAACGATTTCTAATTACTTCTCTACTAACTAAGCAAACAAGACAACAGCAAATAATGGTAACTATTTTGTTCAGTGCACATGGTTAAAATTCAAGGTAGGTCAGAAATACCATTACGGCGAAGCTGTGGGTGTCGGCGCATTAATGAGTCCGCGATGTACCAACAAGGCGGTTTCGTTGTTTCAACACATTTTTAATTGAATTTTGTACGTGCATTGACTGAAATATAAATTATTTTTAATTATTAGGAAGTTTTAAATTAACAGAAAAGTGGAATAAACTGACACAAGTCAAAAATTTGTAACTACACAATTTATGAATTCATCTTTGTTAATTATCAATACAAATCTTATCATTTAGATGCTATTTATCTTAATTAGAATGCTATGCAAACGTCGTTGGTATAATATAATTGTGAAACTAAGGGGCAATTAATCCGTAAGTTGCCTTCAAATTTATTAGGCAGTTATTTCCCTAACAGTCTGGTCTACATAACTCACTCTTCTTCATTCATGTCAGTCACTTTTACATGTTTTAGATATATTTATTTGCTCTGTTCACACAATAATCAGGTAAGGTGTAAGCTATGCCACAACATCTGGTCCTCTGCCATTCGCATTCTACTCCAGCCACTTTTTTAAGCTCCTAATCATCTCACTACGCATATAATCCTAGAAAAACAAACACAGCTTCTTTCATAGCACTCTGAGCGACAACCAAAACAACAAGCCCAACTGTCAGTGTACACGTTTTGATATCGTAGTATATTAATGTCCTAACGAGCACGACGCCTTAGTTGATTTGATGATTACTGTGTCGACGATGAGAAGACTCAATGAAGTTCCTGAAACACAATCCATTACACAAATAAAAGCGTTTAGTGACAAAACAACATCTAAAAAGTTCCTCATCGCGAATATCGAAGAGCAGACTCCAACCAAGTTTTCTGAAACACATGTTTCAGAGGAACTTAAGTGTAATAATATTACACTAGGTCAATAAGTTAGAGCCAAGCTAATAACAGCTTTGTGAAATAACTTTAAACTACTGTTAGGCACGCGTTAAAATCCTGGTACATACTGAGCTTAAATTATAGTAAACTTCAAGTATTTACGTACTTACCTACTAGTTTAGACGTTAGTACTAGTTACCATTAAACTTAATTATTTAGACAAGATTAGCTCGTGGATTTGACAACGCTAGATGTTCCTAGTATTCCTGGATTCAAAGTAGATAGGTACTCGTGCAGAAGCCAAATCTAATCGAATCTGCGCAGATGTTACTTCGTGATTCAGGCTATGTCTATCCTTCCACATGTATTAAGAACATATATAACTGTTCTATCTTTTCTGCAAGTTTTTTTTGCTGAATCGACTGGTGGTTCTATGAAGATAGCTACCGAATAATTCATTTTCGGATTATTATTGGTATAGTTAGAACTGTCATCGTTCCCACCACAATAACTGGGGTTATTTGGTGAGAGTATAATTCTATTTCTGGGAGATATTATTGAAAAACTTTGAAATGGGGATAATTTTTCATTCATGACTACACACTACTTTTTTATGACGATTGAACAACTTCCAACGACAAAACTCCGGCAATTTGCACAAGATATACAGATTAATCTATCCGCAATAATTTCCATACCTTGAAATGTACGTGTTACGTCATCGGACGAATGCGGAGAGAAGAGGAAAACGTAAATTTGGACAAATTGCTCTCAAGGCGCACATCATTGAAATATATTCCTTTACTCGACAATACATTGGTTGAAAACGTTTTACAGACGGTATAGGTACTTAGGCCATTCGTTTTGTTATCTTTATTTTGTGAAGAAAAATCACCGTGTGCTTCTAAGTTAGACATAAGGGAACCGAGCTTTCTTATTGTGGTGGGTCGTAAACGGCAACCATTATGTGAAGACCTTGTTATAAAACGTCCATATAAGCCATTATCTGTTACAACACCCACACGCTTGTCAAACGTTGTGATGTCTATTTACAGTGGACACGGACAGGCACCAAGTCACCCATCTCCATCTGAAACCCCGCATGAATGTCCTAATACTCTGACCGTGCTAATATCTCCGAACTTACCTAACTATTCACCATCATTTCCCTGAGGGACACGAAATTCGGTCTGTCTGTGTTCCCAGCAGGTCATTTGCTGAACTATTCCGATAGAATTGTACCAGGGAACATTTATTGAGGCAGAAACTAGCCGACGGGCACCGAATTTGCGATATTATTCAAACTTCTGATCGGGAAGCAGCGCGGCAGTCGAATTTTGGTGTTTAACTTACTCAGCTTTGGTGAATGTTTAAACGTCTTATAGACGTAAATGTTTATTTACGTGCTAAGAGTTATTTGCATGTTTACGGTGTTTTTTATGTGTTTGACAAACAAGCAAAGTGTTTTATTCGTTTGTTAGAAATTAAAGCATTAGTCAAGGAGCGCGGGAAATTGTGTTTATACTTGACGAAGTTTTAAATATATTGCACACTCGGTCGTGTCAAAAAGTTGAATATAGGTCCTCGAAGTAAATGTTTGGTATGAATCAATAGGTAAAATGACTTATTACAAGATCAGATATGCTTTTGATTACTGTATAAATTGTAGCATATCGAATAAAATAAAAGCAAAATAGAAATCTTCCGAGAAAATAAATAGTACTTAGCGAACATTCCACGTTTTGCGATATTTTTCACCATTTCTATGCGCGGAAGCAAAATAAAACCAAATTTACTTTTATGATAATAATATTATTCTTGGGGTATATTCTGAGCAGTAAAAGGCTGTAGAGAAAACTTATGTTCAAATAATGTTTACACTCAAAAACGCTCTTCTCTGTGTGTTCTATCACTATTAGTAGGGTTATAGTAGTTATTTCAATGGGATGAGTTTTCTCTTCTAAAATAATAACTGTATACAATGTTAACTAATTGTTAGTTCAAATTCAATTTACTAAACTGACCGTAGAGTAAAGTTTGGGTTAAATTTAACGAGGGTCCGCAGTAGGTGTACCGAATTAATATTCGTTAATTTGCGTTGTTTAATTACATTACCTTTATCTAGCCTGTAAAATTCAGAGTCCATACTGAAGATCCCTTATCTCAATTTGAACACAAATCTTATATTTCCATTGTATTTTTCTTTAAGTCGCCAATGGGGTTAAAAACTACAAACATAATGTAGGTGGCGACACTGTTGAGTGTTCCTAACCAACCGCCATATTGTTTGTATGCGACTTGTTTGTCTTAGTTTGTTTATGAATTAAATAGCTAAAATGTACGCGACTTGGAGTGCAGTTAAGTTAAAAGAAGAGTTAAAAAAGAGAAAAGCTTCCACGGCTGGCAAAAAACCAAATTTTCGACCATTTTGCCTCGACCATTTTGTAGGCTTCCAATTTTTTCTCCTAACAGCGTTTTCCCACAGTTTTCTTCTTTTGGCATCTTTAGGAAATAAATGTATCCCTGTATTTTTGCAATCAATAACACTTGTTTACAACAACTTTACGTATAATGACAGTTGACAGGGAACACTCAACAGTAGCGACATCTAGTGTGAGAAATGAGCAGTTTTTTACCCCATTCAGTAGATAATTATCTCTTGTCAATCTTTACTAGCCACATAAATTATCTTTTTAAAATGCACCTATCGTACACCCTACTCTACCACCCACTCTTGGTTCCGTTTATATAATCAATATTAATCGCGTTTCTGTTCTCTATATTGCACCTACCACTATTTGTCTCTACATCACCCAAAGGTTGACTGGTAGAGAATGCCTATGGCAATTAGTCCGCCTCTGTATAAATAAAATATCCGCACCACGTGACTCATTGACATTTTTAACCGACTTCCCAAAAAGGAGGAGGTTCTCAATTCGGTAGTATTTTTTTTTGTTGGTTACCTTATAACTCCGACAATTATTAACCGATTCGAAAAATTATTTTATCTGAAAGAATATACTTGCAGATTGGTCCCATTTAAATTTTATCATATCAAAATCGGTTACGAACTTTGGATTTTAAATCGAAAAAGCTGGAATTCGTCTACTTGGATGATGGTTTTATGTCATCCACGTAATCGAAATTGCGTATTTTGCTTTTCTGCGATTTTTCAGGTGTGGGGTACCACTAAAAAGTGAAAAATAAAAAACTTTTTACAAAAAAATACAACCGACTTCCAAAAAAAACGTTTTTGACTGACATGATTGGTTAAAATTTCTTCTCCACTCCGCTGAAATGGACAGGCACTTCTATGGTGTTACTAATTGATTCCACTATCAGTCAAGAGATGGCCCTGATCTAAAACTGCAATATACACCGCAGTGTTGTAGTTTTCTGACGAATATAGGCCTCGCCCAAATAAAATTAAAAACCGTTTCGCGTTTTATATGATGATACGGAACCCGTGGAGGAGCTCGTGGCTGGATAATAATAGCCACGCGGGTCGATCTTCCAGGTTAAGCAACGCTTGCCAAGGTTGGTCTGTGGATGGGTGACCATCTTAACATATCGAGTTTCCTCCGTGCCTCGTAAAGAAAAAGAAAGAAAGAAAGAAAGAAAATATATTTATCTCAAAAGTAATTGAGGTGTAACCTAAACGACCTCGTCTTTGCTTGAGTATACACCTGAATACATTTAGGTTTCCTTGTTATCTTTCGGCTGATATGATGATGATGCTGAGCGCAGTTAGTAAAACACGCATTATTGTAGTTTCTGAGAATAAATTTGTTTGAGTTTCAGTAGGTACATAAAAGTTTCGCCTCTTAAAATTCCTTTTGACTCTTTTGAATTAATTAGTTTGAAAATTATTTTTAGAAAAACAAAATACTTAAAATTACATTTATCAAATGCCAGTTTTTTATTTGGAGCGTTTAGAAATTATTATCATCCTCAAATGTTTTATTTTTGGGTTACAGAGAGCGGTTGATTGATGACTTTTATTAATTTTTCTTTTCAGCGTCCAAAAGAATACCCGCACTATCAAGGCTTTTTTACTCCACTCGCAGATTAAACTAGCTGTATTGAAATATGGGACAACAGTGACGTTTGATACCTACCTTAATTACGCGGGATCTAGAGTGATAATATTTTTGAAATCATTGATTTGAAAACTAAGGCAATAATTTAAAAAACAAATTGAAAACAGGCCTGCCATGTCTAAAAATGATCTAAAAAATGAAAAGCAAGCATTCGCCCAAAAATTTAAAATGTAAACGTAACTTTTTTATTGCAGTCGAGTTACAGTTACTCTGGAATATTTCTGTGAAAATCCCTTAGCCAACGTTACCCGGGATAACGAAACGCTTCTAACGATACATTGAAATCAGCCATTGAATTCAGCCAATAGAAGTTATATGGTGGAATGAAGAAACTAACAAACATACATACAATGTAATTCTGCAATCATCATATTATAAGATATATCCAGTTAGATTGGAAGCCCCCAGCTTCTAGTAAAACCGGGTGCCTGCCTATTTGATCACTACGAACCAAATCCTACGTATCACGATACCTCTTGGAAGACTGGTTGTCACACTTTCGGGCTTCTGATTACTCGTAAAAATCGATCTTCGGTCTACATCTGCAATATTCATACCAAAAAATTAGTTAGTTAATAATAATTTAACTATTTTCACAAAATATATAACTAAATATATATCTGTATAACAATATACAGATATGTGTATTTAGGTGTATTTTTTGAAAGGATTTAGGTATAATTTTTGAAAAATTTTAAGTATACAAATACATCCAATTGTTTCTAAAGATAAACTCTCCCAAAATGTTCATGAAGTCTCCTAATATATGGTTTGAACCAAACATTAACTGGCAAAACTTTGTTGATGCCAATTAAAGTGGCGGGAAACAAAACAATGCGTCAACTGTCCCTATTTCCCTAACAAGTGAAGTTTTGCTGAATTTTCCGCTTCAGGAAGCAATAAGATGGAGGATCGGAGTTTCCGACGGGTGTGTGTTTTAGCTGACAACTCACACTCGATTTTTGAAAGCCAACTGAAATCTGCTGTCAAATTTTGACGGCTGTTGTGATTGGTTGGCGAAAATAACAAAGGGCAATCAAATTACTTGTGGAAATCACAGTCAGTCAGCCAATCAAATCACTTGACGTATGATATATTATATTGAATAAGATTTCATAAACCATGCTTTAGATTTGCTGGCGCTAGCGATTGGATGCGTTTGTGTTTTGTGTGTACACAAAGCTTTTTCTTATATCTGTAAGGGTACAGTTATTAAAGAAGGGATAGAAATTTACCAAGGTTGTTAGGGAACAACCTTGATAAATGTCTATCTATAATCTATTTTGACAGTGGTTGATCCTTTAGATACGGTAATCCAAGTATATAAAATTCTTGCTTTTCTGAGTGACTGTGAGACAACGTACAGCCGACACTACTGGTCATAGAAAGCCGAAATTACTGGTCATAAAAAGATGAGACTTGGCATGTAGCTTTCCTACTCTCCGTAAGGGAGCGCTAAGAGAGGATTGTCTGAAATTCCTACGGGAACGGGAAGAAACGGGATATGCGCGCACGAAGTCGCGGGCTCAATAATCAACTATCTAAACCGACCAATCTCCCTATTCTTTTATCTACTATATTGGGGTCGCATTCAGTCTGAACGTAAACAGCTGAATACCTACCAGTATTTTACATAGAGCGACTGCTTATCTGACCTTCATAACCCAGTAACTGGATGATACGATACCCCTTTTCATTACTCAGGGGCTAGCACGAATATTTTGACGTACCTATGGTAACGTTAACGTTAGTGAATTTTGAATGTGAAAAACTATAACCCCATAATGAAAACCGGACCCTACGGCTTAACGTGCTTTCCGAGGCACGGAGGAAACTTAGTATACAATGGATTGTCACCCATCCACGGTCTAACCTCGGCTAGTGGTAGCTTAACCTTGAAGTTTGACCCGTGCGGCTTTTACTATTTATCTATGAGTAACGATACAAACAGACCATGGAAGACAATAAAAGAGCCATCAGATACTGATTTATCGACCATCTCCATTCCAGCCAACTATCAGAAATAAAGTACCTAAGTACCTACTGATTTGAACCGCTTGGCCGCCGGCGAGCATGAGTCACGTGATGACGTTGACTCAAATTATCAAAGCGCGGGCAGCTGCACGCCAGATGTTTATGTTTACGTAAACATTTTTTAGTGGCCTCCTATTACAGCTACCACTCAAGTGTATTGTTATTTGTATAGCTGAGAAACGGCTCCTTATAGTTACGTTAAGTGTATGATAACGGTTAGTTTCTATATTTTTTAACTAATTTGTAAACATTGAATATTGGTGAAAAAAACACATTATGTGAACTTTGAACAGGAATAATTTAAAAAGTAAATCGATAACATATATATTTTATGACTTGTATGGGTAGCTGGGTTATATCTAAAAACGATAAATAACAAACAACATACTCCACCGTACAAAAACATATATAAAAAAAAAAATCTACCACCAAACATTAGCCATTTCCCGCCATTTTGCGTTTTTTACCTTCCGACCCACGGAACAAAAATTCTAATCATAACGTAAATTTCGTTTGTTTTGTTCATGTTTTGGCTGAAATCTATTGCCCAGTAAACATAAAATGCGATAATAATTACTTTTTAGTCAGAACAAGTAGCTAGACTTAATAATTAATCAATTACGATAGCGTTCTGACAACATGGACGCCTTGTGTAACAAGGGATAGGAAAATCATAAAAAAACATGCTAATACTTACCAACATGTTTATTTTCACTTGCACACACATTAATCACATCACAATGCACCCATAAAACATTACTTAACACTAATTCACTCACAAACAACATAATAAACAAGTTTATTCGACAGCTACGTCATTGCGCAACTCGCGTCATAGCACAGACTGACTAAAAATTTAATTTCTTTTTAAAAATGGACTCGCCCGTGGCGTGTTTCGTATTTTTAGCATGTATGAAATGTCAAAAAATCGAGTGGAAAAGAGCAAAATGATTAAAATACCGGGTGTTAGACAGAAATGGACATAATGTGAGACGGGTCGCGATCTGACGTCAAAGGATACTACAGTCCCTTCAGTATATTTACTCCAAAGTTTTTATTGAATACTAAAGTATCGTCCGGGCAGTCAAGCGGAAACTAGTCGTTTTGCAAAGAGAGCGAACTTTGGAGACGTGACAGAAATACTGTTACGGTAATGTAACGTTTGATGCTGGATCTCGTGTGTGAGCGTGTGAGCTGAATATGTCATGTAGTTAAAGTCTAGTTTCTGTAGTGCTTCAATTTGACCGTGTGATGTTGTTTTACAGTATCGAATATCATATAAAAAATGTATCGTCACCAAAAAAAAATATTGTTGCGCCTAAACACCACTATTTGTGCGGAAAATATATTTTTTGTGGATCTCGCGGAGATCCGCTAGTCCGTAAGGTCCAAAGTTCCACACATTAATCTTGATAACTAAGCCCCAATGGCCCTCATGTCATACAAGTATTCATTTATGTTACACGGTGTAACTACCACGACAAAATAATGTATTATACAGAAAAATAATAGTAGATCCGAGGCGATAAACAGTGTCTAATGACACGGGCGTCATATTGAATCCCGAACACAATGAAGGATTCAATAGTTAAAAACTACTAAGCGTAGCGAGTGAGTTTAAAGTTTAACTCACAAGCAAAGCGAGGGAGTTAATACAAGAATCCTGAATGCAGCGACGGATTTAAGTCATGGCAAAGACCCCTTTTTCCCTGAGGAGTATACTCTAATTTTCACACCTACTGCGAGAAAATTTTGCTCTAGCAATACAGGTCGCGCGCGTCAGCCCTCGCCGCAAGGAGCAGAGGCCTTAGTGTGAGTTTTTTCGACTCACGTTCGAACGCGTTCGATTTCGAAATTAGGTTCTACGAGTGACCACCAGGTGGCACTATAACTAAACTCCTATACTAAATTCTAACGCGCACGCAATCGAACGCGTTCGAACGTGAGTCGAAAAAACTCACACTAAGGCCTCAGGTCGCGCGTCCGAAGCTGTGGCTCCAGCCCACTGCCGGGCAATAACATTGTTCTGAGTTTCATTATAAACCACCGCAATAATTTGGTTTGAATTTGGAGCGCATTTTGGCTGCGCTGCACCTAGCAGCGGAAGTGGACGGGAGCCGTTTGCTAGTTAGAATGAAGGTTTGCAAGGCAAATAATCTAATGTTTTCGTGCAGGTGGTGTAAAAACTGCTATAACTATGCTCTAATTCTCTTATATTGTTTTCAGCCAGCTACAGAATCGCCACAGAAAATAAATATTACTTAAGATTAAAAAACTTTTTACGAAAAAATACAACCGACTAATAACTTTAATTTCAGAAGTCGGTGTCAAATACGAAGAAACTAACAAAAACACCGACCTCCGAAATTAAAGCATTTTTTGGCTTTGTAGTGTTTTTTATTTGGAAGTCGGTTCTAGTAAAAAGTTTTTTAATCTTAATTCTAGGCAAATTTATTTTCAGTTTTATCTTTTCTGTAGTTGGCTGAAGTTTTTTATTTTTCACTTTTTAGTGGTACCCCACACACCTAACAAACGCAGGAAAGAATACGCAATTTCGATTACTTGGATGACAAAAAACCATCATCCAAGCTATTTCAATTTAAAATCCAAACTTCCTAACCAATTTAGATAAAATTTAAATTGGACCAATCGACAAGTATATCCTTTCAGCTAAAACAAGAATTTTTCAAATCATAAATGACGGAGTTGTGAGGTAACAAACATAAAAAAGGATACAACCGAATTGAGAACCTCTTCCTTTTTGAGAAGTCGGTAAAAACAGTTTTTATGTTTTACGTTTTATGGTCGATGTTTTACATTTTACATTGTGTTTAACGAGTCAAACGTCTTTGAACTTTACCGTGTGTTTTGAAGCTAAACTAATTGTTATGTTTTTATCTGTGAAGTTGCCTATTGTTTTTAAAATTCTTAGTCACCTTGGCTAAATTTGGTAGCACAATCGAGGAGATCATATATCTTTTCTTCAATATAACGTTGCTATTATTTCTTGCTCCAAAAATATATTAACCGTTTAATGGGTGGGTACCGTTGGCCCCAAACACTCACAAACATACAGAGCTTATAAACCGTAATTGTGTTTTATGCAGTAACGGTCCTAAGCTAATATTGCCTTGCCACCAAGCTTGCCCAACTCATTGGTACCACAATATTATTAATGGTGAATAAAGGATTACGTTTCCCTAAACCTCTGTTTAGTTTTTGTTAAAATGGCTCTGGCTGGGCGGCATTCGGGAAACTGCGCGATATCTTTAAATCGTCGATCCCACAATCCCATAAGACCAGGGTCTATAACCAGTGCGTCCTACCAGAAACGTGGACACTCACCATAGGCTTGGTCCACCAGGTTGCTCAGCGTGCAATGGAGAGAGCGATGCTCGGGGTTTCTCTGGTGTATAGAATTCGCTACAACTCATTCGCCAGAGAACTAAAGTCGCTGACATTGCGCGTATCACCATGTCTGCAGACGGACAGACGGACGATGGAGCAGACATGTGGTAGAGTGGCGACCGCGTATGGGAAAACGTAGTGTAAATACCGATGATTTAAAGAAGGTGGCTGGTAGCGGATGGATGTGGACTGCTCAGGACCGGAATGGTTGGCGCTCTTCGAGGGAGGCTTAAGCTTGTTTCAGACTACGCTATAATATATAGCATAGAGTATATAGCTCATAGCACAACAATATCGCGCTCCATACATTGTGTGAACGTGTCCATAACAATGTACGGTGCGCGATATTGCCTTGCTATGGGCTCTATACCATATGCTATTATATTATAGCGTAGTCTGAAAGCAGCTTTACGTTCAGCCGTCGACGGCAAATGGCTGATATGATGATGATGGTTAACGAGGGTGAAACCGCTGGCTAGTAACACTATACAATTGTCTTTTTGCAACGATGCAGCATGAAAGTGTTATTCGTAATCACTATCCACGACATTTAAGTACCTAGTTAAAGTCTGATTGTTGGGGTTTCGAACGTCCATAAATAAAAAACGGAACCGAATCAGGATAACTCCGTTGTTAGTTTGTTTGACTAGTGACAATAAACAATGATCTTGGTTGGCAACGATGCAGCTTGAAAGTTTTATTCGTAATCCACGTTGATACCAGCTCTCCTTGCTAAGCCAAAGGCTTTAAGTTGATACATCATAAAAACTAGGAAAACACTGTAGTTTCACACATACCATTAAAACGACAAAAGTGTAAAATTAAACAAGGAATAGGTAGGTATGTAAAATAAGTAGCAGGACACAACTGGTGATCTGGCCGACCGCCAAAGAGCACCAGAATGGAAGTTTAAGTACGTATTTGAGTAAAATTGCACGGCATTAAGTTGACTACAATTTTACATTAGAGCGGTTGCGGGCGGCAAGTTGCGGGTTTTCACTGTTTTTTTTTTAGTTTTTAATTCCATCTGCGTAGCCTTTTCCCATTATTGTTTGGTTCTGCTTCCAGTCTTACCGGATGCAGCTGAATACCAATATCTATCCTAATGTATAAAATTCTTCTGTAACTGCTTATTACAGACGCACAAAACGTTTTGGACCCAGTTACCCAGTTAATGGTTTGTGGAGGTCTGGTAGGCAGCCGCTCCACGCAAAACCCTGATACTCAGCTAAAATATCCAGTTTGACTGGAAGCCGACCCCAATATAGTTGGGAAAAGGCTAGGCAGATGATGATGACAAAACGTTTTGGTAACACATTCATTGTGCGTACAGCTATGGAGTGGAATTCTCTGCCTGAGTCTGTGTTTCCTGATAGCTGTTCGATCGTGTATGGAGTACTAATCTTATCTTTGGGACGGATCTGCCAGATACCAGCTTGATGCCGTAGAGTCAATTGAGAGACGAGCCAAGAGGATTATCGGCAATGTTAGGCTCGTTGAATCGAAGCTCCAAAGTCGTAGCATCGACGCCGAGTTGCTGGCCTGTCGGTTTTCTGTCGGTTGCATTTTGGAAAGTATGCGACGGAAATTCATAATTTAATTCCGCCAAGCAACAATGGAACGGTCCATTATCAGACCGCAAGGCGTACGGCGATGCGCCACTGGTACATGCTGGACATCCCACCCATCCTCACGAAACTTTTTGGGAACACATTCATTGTGCGTGCAGCTAAGGAGCGAAATGCTCTGCCTGAGTCTGTATTTCCTGATTGCTACAACCTGGGAGTCTTTAAGTCAAGTGTAAATAGGTTACTTCTAGGCAAGCGTGCGAGTTCCATCTCAGACCGCATCATAGCTTATCATCAGGTGAGATCGGGGTCAAATGTATTCCTATCAATAGGAATATTGAAAAAAACTTGTTACAAAAAAATACAACCGACTTCCAAAAAAAAAAACACTACAAAGTAAAACATAACTTTAATTTCGGAAGTCGGTGTCAAAATACGAAGAAAGTAACAAAAACACCGACTTCCGAAATTAAAGTTATTTTTTACTTTGTAGTGTTTTTTTTAATAAATATTTATCTTTCACTTTTTAGTGGTACCCCACACCTAACAACACCACTGCAAAATCGCAGAAAAGCAAAATACGCAATTTCGATTACTTGGATGACATAAAACTATCATCCAAGTAGACGAATTCCAGCTATTACGATTTAAAATCCAAAGTTCGTAACCGATTTTCATAAAATTTAAATGGGACCAATCTGCAAGTATATCCTTTCAGATAAAACAAGAATTTTTCGAATCGGTTCATAATTGTCGGAGTTATGAGGTAACAAACATAAAAAAAGCATACAACCGAATTGATAACCTCCTCCTTTTTGGGAAGTCGGTTAAAAATTGACTAACAGACAACGCACAGCCGAAACTACTGGTTGTAGAACGCTGAAATTTGGCATGCAGGTTCCTTGGGGAATTAGGCATCCACGGACGGCCCACTCCTTGTCAAAGATAGAACAGCTGAGTCCCAATAGTGGATAAGTCTAAAATGGTAACAAATTTACTTGACTGGTTTACATAATCATTACCGTGTATACTTTACTGGTGAAATTTGGTATACACATGGACTTCTGTGATTCAAACACGGACGCGTTACGTAAATAAATATTTTATCAGTGTGGTGGTAACGTTTGGGGGTCAAATTAGAAAATAAAAAAAAAAAATGTTTTTCAAACTGTATCGTGTGAGATACCAATTAAAGCGCTAACTGTAAGAGTTTTAATTGTATTTTTTCATAATTTTAAAATAAATTGTTTTGAAGTTATCCAAGAAATAAAACAAAAAAAATTATAATTCCTCCCTTATCTTCGAAACTACTTAGCCTAAGATTTTGAAAAAATGCAAATTTTGATACAGAACAGTTCTATACCTAAAGATTCCAGGAAAACTTGTAAGGAGTATGTACTGTTAAAATAACATGTTAAAAAAAAATTGGTTCGGAAACCTTTGCACGCGAGTCCGACTCGCACTTGGCCAGTTTTTCAACATTTCACCGTGAAACCTTAAGTAGAGTGAGCATAAATTATGCTCACTAAAAAATGGAGCGACAGTTCACATTATGCTGCATAATGTGAACTGTCGCTCCATTTTTTACCGACTTCCCAAAAAGGAAGAGGTTCTCAATTCGGTTGTATTTTTTATGTTTGTTACCTCATAACTCTGTTATTTATGAACCGATTTGAAAAATTCTTGTTCAATCTAAAAGGATATACTTGTCGATCGGTCCTATTTAAATTTTAACAAAATCGGTCAGGAAGTTTGGATTTTAAAATAGAAATAACTGGAATTCGTTTACTTGGATGATGGTTTTTTGTCATTCAAGTAATCGAAGTTGCATATTTTGCTTCCCTGCGATTTTGCAGTGGTGTTGTTAGGTGTGGGGTACAACAGAAAAGAGAAAAAAAAAATTAGTCGGTGTCAAAATACGAAGAAACTAACAAAAACACCGACTTAAAAGTTCTTTTTTAATTTGTATTTTCTTTGTTATTTGGAAGTCGGTTGTATATTTTTTTTGTAAAAAGTTGTTTGTATTTGTATGGTTTGACAGCTCACTTCATATTCACTTCACCAAAGTTTAATGTCTAATATGGCGACTTTTGTACGAAAAACTGGGAAAAAGTCGCTCGCCTTACTTTTAACTTCAAATCAACAATAAATGTCATGGTAAAACTGTACCAAACTATACAAACCGTTAGCTTATTTCATAACAATTTCAATGACACAGGGTTTGAAGAGCTGTGATGCGTAATTTCAGAAATATCGTAGTTTTAGAGAACGCGGAGAAATCGCACGATTTCAGTCGCGCGCACTGACAGATCTGCGGAGTGGCGCAAAAGAGGCGTAGCGGCCGAGGGGCTGTAGATCAAACGCAAGCTTATCAATAATAAAAAACCCTGCCAAGTGAGAGTCGGACTTTCACTCGTTTCTGGTTCCCTACCATAAACCGAAAAAGCTCATTTCAAGTAAGTAAGGGAAAACTTTACCCATTTCTCAACCCATTTAAATTTTAATCTTATTTATTTTTATTATTTGTTGTCATAGCGGCAATAGAAATAAACCTACGCACTCTGTAAAGATTTGAACTGTCTACTTATTACGGTTCCTGAGATAAATTCCGCTGACAGACCGACAGACGGACGGATGGACGGGGGTAATAGGTTGCCGTTGGTTAGCCTGCTGGTGCGGATCTTAACCGCTGAGTCTATTTCCACTTTACGTGTTGACTACCTCTCTGTGACCTAAATCATAATAAGTAACTGTTTTATAAAAAAAAAAAAAACGTGATCTATACTTAATATTATAAAGCTGAAGAGCTTGTTTGTTTGTTTGCTTAAATGCGCTAATCTCGGGAGCTACTGTTCGGATTTGAAGAATTATTTCAGTGTTAGATAGCCCATTTATTGAGGAAGGCTAGATGTATATGCCTGCCGGAGTTGCGGGACTATTTGAAAGAGATACCGCGGCTCCGGAACACAAAGGGCACATGATGGAACATGGATGGGTTTTAGTCAGTAGAAGTCTGACACTCCCTCCCGCTCCACCCAGAGCGGGAGAAGTCATTGGATGATTTCCCATCCCTTAAAAAAAGGCTAGATGTATATAGCTATATATATATATTATATAGGATAAATCATCACGCTAAGACAAATAGGAGCGGAGCATTAATGGAAAATGTGACGCACACGAAGTAGCGCGGGTCAGCCAATAAATTACAAAATACTAATAACTGCTTTCTTTAACCTTAAATACTATCTTTGGGCTCAAAAAAACCTTATCTTTTTCGAGCGTGACTCAAGAGGCGCCAAAAAGATTATGTCAGGTAAATTCGTGACAGCATTCACTTAGAAACTGACAACATATTAGAACGAAATCTGATTCGCGGACGTAAGAGGAAAATCGCTCATTTAATCGTTATTTTTACGGGAAAACCCAAATTAAATCTTAAGAGAATGGCTCAAACAACAAATCGTTTAAAAGTTTTTGCTGCAGTAATACCTACCTAATTATTTTTGTGAGATTAATTTGTTTTCTTTTTTCACGTAGCAACTTCAGACCGTGCCTGTTTCACTTTTTTTTCTTGAATCTTTTTCTAACTTTCAGAAACTAAGTAGCGGATAGATAACATCTACATTGTATAAAAAATATATAATCTATAATATCTATTTATCCTCCAAACAAACATGTATGTAAAATTTCATCTCAATCAGGTGAGGATAACCGTATTAAAATTCAAATGCAAATTTCGTTATGCAAGTTAAATAACAGCCTGAAAAAAATATTCCTATAGATACACGCTTGTTCTGCTAACTGCCATAGCAACAATAATGTTCCTCGTTATCTACACATTACTTTGATACAACATCCAAACACGTACGTACCTACTTATGTTTCAGGAACTTATTCTTCAAAGCAACCCATTTTATTTTAACTGTCCCGGAACAGAATGTTCCTGCTCCTGAACAAAACATATTTTAAACGGTAATAAAATGGTTTCAGGTGGCCAACATTGTTCAGTTTACAGCCTCCTGAAAGGGCAATGATAACAAGCTACGGTTATGACGTCATTTTCGAAGTTTACGTTATAAAAGCATATCGGGAACGGAGCACATTGTATCGTATATTTTGTAGTTCATGCTCGCACTTACAATCGAACTTGAAGTGTTTCAGTTTATTGTTTTTCGATCGTAAAAAGTATCGCATTGCGATTCTGTAAACCTCTCATCGTGTAAACTTAGGGGAAGTGAACATGAAGTAACGTGAGCTGTGAATTCATACAAACAACCAGTCGATTCTGTAAACATGTTGAAGTGATGGCTTGGGTGACTCACTACTTGATCGCTTCACCCAAATTTTCACTTCGATATGTTTACAGTACCGCACTGGCAGTGCCATTCTGTAAACATGTCGAAGTGAAGGTGAGGGTGAAGTGATCATGAAGTGAGCTGTCAAACCATACAAACAAGATGAAATGACAGCTCACTCGTCGTTTACTCCACCTAAGTGAACACGGTGAGATGTCAACAGAATCGACCCGTTGGAGTTTTTTAATACACGAATTTTCATAATTTAGGTCCCGTTAATATTGGTGTTAATTTATAATCTGTGTTGGTTGGCAAATGGATTCACCCCATTTGTTAAAGTCCTATGGTGCTTATTGATTTGCTTTTCTCTATCTCTTGCTTGATAAGCGGGTAAGTGGAAATCATTTTCTTACTCAGGTAATTTCGTTGTGGGATCCAAGACAGTTGAATCGTTTTTCATGGGTTCGACAACTTCATTGACTTGGCGTTTTTCTGGTGCTTAACACTTTTGATTCTGGATTAGTACGTGGCAAGATTCCAAAAAGAATTAACGTTCATGTAGGATAGGCGGTGATCCGAGGCCGCACAATTCAGACCTCGTACTGCCAAAGGCGACCTTTCTGTTGGTTAAATAAATAACACTATTACATTGGACCAACGAGTGAAGTTACAGAAGTTGCTGTACCTCCTTTCTTATAATAGACATGTTTCTAATTATCAGAAAGGAGCAAACATACCTACACGGTTTATTGTCATGCTTCTGGTCAACCAATCACAACATTTGATACGAGAAATTGGCGAAGTTTCTATCAACCACAAAAGCCACAAATTAAGATTTGAAGTTTAGATTTGACGGCGGGTTTACCGACCCAGGTTTCCAAGAACCACAGACTTGTTGGCTACCTCTGAGAACAGGGCACTTATTGGTTGGCTTCATAAGCCGTAGGCATTTGGGGACCAAAATGAGGAGAGATATCTATTACAGGTTTCGGCCTACTGGATCGTAGGTTGCGATAAGTTGGTTAAACTAGGTAAACCGCAGGTCAGACGATACTTCGAGAAATTTCTGTCGTATTGTTAGGATACGGGTAGGTAACGCTTTGGACTTTGGGTTTGAAATAAAAAAAAATTGTTCAATATCTCGTCATCTTCGGGAAACTTTCACACAGAAGACACAAACGAAATATACAAACACGACTGTGACAATGCATATCACGACTGTGTCAATACTTACAAGCTAGATAGAATGACAGCTCACTTGTCGTTCACTTCACCTAAGTGTTCACGGTGAGATGTCGACAGAACAGACCGGCCGAATATGATTTGCACCTACATTTTGCCAGTTGTATTTTCTTCGTACAAATTAAAAAAAATATTCAGTAGAGCAATATTTTAAACAGTTATTCGGAATGAAAACGGTGGGAAGAGCTTTTCTCTGAGCGGGACGTTAATACCAAGGGTATTAACTCGTAAAAGGGCGTAGCCTATAAACCTCATAGTGTTTCAACACTGGCAATAAACCGGTCGTTTAAAGAATTTCTTTACGACCCCATAGACAGTTTTATTTTGAGTGTAAAACTTGTGGTTGTATGAAGGATGCATTTTTGAGTTAATTTACTTTCATGTGAGTTCTTACGCCCAAAAAACAAAAACTGTGAAAAAAAGGCCAAGTTCCTCTTTCCAAAAATTTGGCTTGTAAAAGTAGTGAGATCAATAAAATAGGCCAAGCATTTCAGAAATTCAGAATAGTCATGATCGAACATGACGTGTCTTGAATACCAATGAACAGAGAGCTTGGATCTTTTCTGAACCGGCCAAAAAACTTTCCAAGTTGATTAAGAATCTCATTTTTAAGAAAACGAATTATCGAGTGTATCAACATTTTTATACGGTCGAGAAAGATCCAAGCTCTCTGTTAGAGTAATAGTTACTAGGTTAGAGTAATAAAATGTACCAAGTTTCATCGGGTTGCGATTATTAAAAGCAAAGTTATGAGTGGGTAAAAACAGCTCGAAATGTTTAGTGTAAATATAAAGACTGCGTGCGATAGACCGGAACTTGGCCTGGCGCACTGCCGTGCGCCTAGATCGAAATGTAACTTGTAAGCGTCAATTGTACCATTTTAACCGTCAGGTGGCATAGAATAGTACGATTATTCGATGGTAGCTAACCCTTTATAAATTTGTTTGTTTTACTCACCTGGACTTTAAAAATAGTTTAACAGACGTATACTGCATGCTCTCGGCTTGATTCCTGCACAAGCTTTTAATATCGTGGTAAAAAGTAGATCTATCCTTGGCTAGGTGTCAAAAGTTTTGCTTACACAAGTAGCCCGTGCATGCATGCACGAAGCTTTTGCTCAACTTACTTGCTTCGTGAAAAAGCGAGCTCAACATCAGATCAGCCGAAAAACGACCACTGCTGGACATAGGCCTGCCCCAAGTGTCGCCACAGCAACCGGCAAGCTCATAGTTAAGAATAATAGTATGATAGAAATAAATTTTCAATAGTTTCTTGGTTGGAATAACAGATTTGAAGTAGGTCTCAAAACAATTATTCCAACTAAGAAACTATCAAAGCATCCATTGTGTCCTAGTGGGACAATATGAGGATATAAAAACGATAAAAATGTAATACATTTATATTATTTTAACGAGCACTTGTTGCCTCAAGGCAGCTTGGCTCCTTGCCAAACAAGCTTTACTCGATTTAAATTGTGTTTTATCTGTCCCGACCAAATGTTTTGTTATGCTCTTAACTTAATAAGATAGTCCTTGTTGTTTGAATTATATTTATTGTATAAATAGACTTAAAAATAACTCTAACGTAATCGTTAACTGAACAGGCAAAGGTTTCTTAACTTATAAGTACTTACTAAGCCACCTAATTTTTGTACAACATAATTTCGGCGCATTATTGAGATTCTAGCTATCAGAAAATCAAGGGCTATTTTCCACATCTTTTTGTCAATGATCGTTGCTAATGACTCAGCTAAAGAATAGAAAATACTACTACGCTCAAATTCTAACACAATTATTTGCAAAGAATTATCACATACAATTTACCTACTTTTTTGTCATCTAACAAATTTCAAACATTTTATCACACAACATTATCAATACGTGTTATATTTTTTGTCTACAATAATGTAATCTTCTTAACATAATAAATTATGGCAGTAGGGTCTATAAACTATTTTGTGACGTCACGCTAAGAAAGTCGATCCTCTTAGTGGGGGATTTAAGATCTCTTAGGAGATGCCGAGATCTTCCCGTGGCAATCACGCCTTAACACTAAAGACTTAACACAACTATTTACACTATCATTTATAATTGCAATAATATCTTTTATGGTAAGCGTTCTCACTAATTAGAGATTTTTTTTTTCATCAATGTCTGAATCTGCTGAAGCATATTGAAAAGTATATTTGTTTTACTAGGTGTACTATATTGAAAAGTATATAAAGCTAGTAAAACAAATAAAAAATACGAGTAGGTAACATTAAACATCAGATACCAAATAGAGAATATTGCACCAAAAATACTAATACAGTTCTTATGCAGAATGTTACTTGTCTAGAACCTTTAAAGATAAATCATGTTTAAAGGTTCTAGACAAGTGACATTCTGTAAGCAGTAGCGTGGCGAAGGCGATTGTCAAAACGTCAAAAATGTATGCGATTGACAAACGCTGTCGAAATGTCACGTGATCAATGCCTTATACTTTAACGTTTCGACGATCGCATTCGCTGATAGACTAGCACTTTAAAAAAATCCACTTTTGGAGAATTATGTTAGAATCATAATATTAATCACACAACAATCTGTCAAATTTTATTTTCATACTTATCGCAAACGCATTCAAGGTTGATTGGAAAAAATTGTCAGTGTCGGGAAGCGTGATTTGCTATCTGATTCTGCTAAATTAGCCTTTTCAGACCTGCAGAAGAAAAATAGAACGATGATATCTAATGACACGTTGCACAACAATTGCTAAACAAATTACTATCAGGAGTTTCGCATGTACTGTTATTTGACAGCCTACTTTATAAGTATACTAGCTGACCCACGCAACTTCGTCTGCGTCACATATTCCATTAATGCTCGGCTTCTTTTACTCTTAGCGTGTTGATATGTAGCCTATATCCTTCCTCGATACATGGGCTATCTAATACTGAAAGAATTTTTCAAATCGGACCAGTAGTTCCTGAGATTACCCCCTACATACAAACTTACAAACATACAAACTTACAAACAAATTTTACCTCTTTATAATATTATTATTATGATTATATTATAAGTAAATAAGTAATAAGTATAAGTATATAAGTATAAGTATAGATTATGTAGGTTGTTAATTAAAATATGATTACACTCTACACACACAATAGGTACTTCTTGGCCCATTCTGAACCCAAATATCTTATCTCGCGTGTTACATGAGTGGACACTTCATTAGCCCTAGACAATAGCCTTAGGCTTAGACATTCACGCATGTATTATTTACACTGTAAGTAGATATCTATACTAACATTATAAAGCTGAAGAGTTTGTTTGTTTGAACGCGTTAATCTCAGGAAATACTGGTCCGAGTTTGAAAAATTGTTACAGTATTAGATAGCCCATTTATCGAGGAAGCCTATATCATCACGCTAAGGCGAATAGGAGCGGAGCATTAATGGAAAATGTGACGCAGACAAAGTTTCGCGGGCCAACTAGTTTATAATATAAACGTAGGTTCATGTGGGTTGGTTACTAATTAGGACCGAGACCGCTATCAAACAGTTTCACTTGAATACTTGGATGTAATTTAAATATAAAAAAACATTGTGAGAAAAAAGGCAAATAAATAAATATTGAAAAATGCTTTAACACCAGTTATCTTAAAGATTCGACATTTAGATTACGATAATTACTCCTTTACGCTAATAACTTACGTTTCAACAATAACTGCATATATGTAGTATCTGGTACAAGGTTAAAAATAACAGCCTTGATATTAATATTAAGGCAGACATCTTTCTTTGTGAACTAAAGAATTCGAAGCACGATTGATATAGATGTCAAATCTCGGAGCGAGCCACGCTACTAATAATTTAACACAGTCTTGCACTATTTTCACTGCCAAAAATGTCTTTTACGAGGTTTCTTTCAGTTGTTGGTAGAAACTTTTCGCCGCTTTCAAAGCGTCCACTATAAATTTTTCATCGCAAGGGTTATCGTCGAAAAAGAACGCCCCGCAATTTAGAGATTCTGAACAGGATTCGTTCATATGGTTATCCTTGCAGCAACCAAGAATTGCTCTTGCGCAAGGAGTTAAAGTTTTGGGTGCGAGGACATCTACACCATTTCTTGCTTGTAGAATATATCTCAGTTCGTTGTAAGATAAATTGGCAGGTGCATTTATTGTTCCTCCGCTAGTGATAGTATTTTTACGAACCTCGGGTCTGCAAATTGCTTGGGCAAATACCAATGCAGCGATGAAAATTATCTTGTAGGTTGCCATTTCTGTAACAGAATAAAAACAACTTAATGTTAAGATTTTAGGCATTTTTGGTCGATTTGGGTTAAATAACAAAACTGTAAGAGCAGCTTTAACGAGCGGCACAGGTACCGGTAACTATGTAGAAGACTATTTTTTGGGTGTGTCCATCTCCATCCATCTCGCAAGATTGCGCACAGAAATTAAATGTCAACTTAAGTGTCAATAAAGTAATGTTATGAATGGTATGTTGTAGATTTTGCTTCCTACTTAGTACAATCGATGACATAGCCTCGCCAAATACATGCAGAAGGCGATCTACATTTTTTACCCACAGAGGAATACCACTAATATAAACATAAAACAAGTCACATTATATAACTATAAATGTGGGCTCACGAGACGATAAACGTGATTTCGTATAATACATGCATTAATGTCGCGAACCGACGCGCTTGGTTTTCCCAGAGCCGAGGACAACGGACGATGGCGTGTGTCGATAGAGCCAACTTCCAATACACAAACATTTGTTAATCTGCGTTTTTTGTTTCCTAGAGTTTGGATCAAATGTTGGTCTAATTGAAACCTTTTAAGGATTGTGACGTGTGAAGGCAGTGTCAAGGTCGCGAAGGTGTGACCGTTAGAGAGCCATTCACATACGGGTACCTACTACTGCCTACTAGTGTAAATATTACTCATGTGTATTTTTCTTAGAAAACTATGTAACCACTATGTTACACATAGTATTTTATATTTGTAAAAAAAAGTAGATATTGACATCAATTTAGTTTTAAATAATATCATGTTGAGAACTTAACGTTTTAATAATTATGGTTCCAAGCTACTGAATGAACATAACCTTAATAATAATCAATTTGCTAATGGTGTATTCGTAGGTCAGTTAAGGTTAAAAAAACTGCTAATACACGAATATTATGCACACACATTGCACAGAACAGGTTTTTACTGTATAACCTCAAAACAATTGTGTAACAACGTAAACGTTTCGGAGTACCGTGTCAGATCTACACACCGTGAAAAATTATAATTAAACACAAAATTTAAGTAAAAAAGAATTTCATTTACATAAATAAGAATGGATTTTACTTACTAAATTCCTTCCTGTGTTTGGATTTCACCGTCTTTGCCTTTAACACTTATTTTGGTGGTTTTAACTGGTTCCGCTCGGTACGTCTACCTCTCAGTTGAGTCTACTATCGTCTGAGGACTTTTATATATATTAAGGCATATGAACATCGTGTTTCTGCATAGTCATTTTTTCTTTCTGATAACTGGGGATGCGGGATTTTGATAAGGTGTAGATAGTTATTGTGAAATTCGGTGATGACGTAGTTTCGTCTGTTTATCGCTGAGTTTCGAACCTTTTTTCTTACAATTTACTACATTGGTAAAACCCAGCTACATAAAGTTGTAATTTATGCACATCTGTGGTCATTACTACGTGTCACCGAATTTGATTCAAATACAGACCAGTGTTAAATTTGCATATTTTGTTGTGGATTTTCTTAAACATGGCTCATGAGCCCCCACAATTTTATGTTGCTTGTATGTGTTGCCATTAAAAACTGTGAAGGCCAGCCACTTTACATAAAGCCAGAATTTTTCCACAAGTTCAGGGTTTTCGCATAATTGACCCATAAGGGGAAAAGACCTACTCATAATATGTTCGGTAACTCAAATCGAATTATTTAAAAATATAGCGATTTCTCGGAAACACTATCGTTCAAATACGTACAATCTACATAAAGTTTTAAAACACCAAATCGATAAGAAAAATATGAATATTTATATTGTTAATTTGTAAATTTTGATAAGCGTAATGATAATTTATCTTTTTTTTTTCGGATACTCAACAGACTGGGAATTCCATATTTATAAAACGTTTGAGAATATGAACTTTGATTATGATACCTAACCTATGGCTTTTAGAACCGGATTGTTATACAGGGTTATTTGTAAAACTTTTAACTTTTAAAAATGCATCATTGTTTAGTTCATCAGGTTTTCATACAAAATTAAATAATATTAAATTGAACGCTCTAAATGTTACGAAGTCTATGCAAAGCAAAATAAAAAGCTTACTTTTGCTTCGCATATACTTCGTAACATTTAAAAAATGATGAATTTTTAAAAGTCATAGAAAAAAAGTTGTTGATTATGATGTTAATAACATAGTCCTGAGAGGTTGTCGGTGTTTTACAAATAACCCTGTACAGTTGTAAGAAAAATAATAACAATGCATCAGTTTTATTTGGTGTTGATGAGGTACTCGTAGAAACAGTTGAGATGATAGGTATCGATGCAAATCATTTATAACAACTTGACATTGACAGGGCCTTAATGTCGAGTAGTAAATGCGATTTTCGTAGTGCAAGTGCAAGTTTTATGTATTTCAATTATTTAGGCACAGATAGAACATCAAACTACAAAAATGTATCAATTTTTTAAAATAAATTTTCAATTTTATTGCTAAAGCGATAAGGTTCGAGGTTGAATTTGACAGTTTCAGGTAGCTTGATGTGCTAGCGTCTGTACGAGCCTCCACCAACTTTGCTATCTAATAATTCAACGTAATATGAGAAAGCCAGTAATAATATAACTTGTATAACAATAACCATCAATTCGTGTATGATTGTTATGCACATGTTGATTACTTAGCAGTTAATTTCTGCCGCTTCTTCGTCTTCCGCATTCATTCTGTCTAATGAATTCTTAAGTCAAATTAGGTACAATTTTTCTATTCTTGACAAATGGCTTTGGCATCTTAAGTTTTATTTATCGATTTCAGGCATTCACCAACGAAACGGTCACTAAATAACTTTATTTAATTGGCACTTAATTCTTATTTTCATTAAATCATTCACAAAGTAGGTACCAACTTACGATTATATAAATTGCATTGAAATGATTGATTCAAGCCGAAAAATGGGAAATATTTTCCCATTTCAGACAGTTACATTAATTTGGGTAATTATCAAACATTAAAAACCTTGGAAAATTGCCCCCTATTCTAGTTGATGACTCTTTCTGTACCTATTTTTAGAGTTCCGTACCTAAAAGGTAAAAACGGGACCCTATTACTAAGCCTCCGCTGTCTGTCTGTCTGTCTGTCACCAGGCTGTATCTCATAAACCGTGATAACTAGAAAGCTGAAATTTTCACAAATTATGTATTTTTGTTGCCGCTATAACGACAAATAAAAAAAAAAATATTTTAAGAGGGGCTCCCATACAACAAACGTTATTATTGCCGTTTTTATAGATTATAGTACGGAACCCTTCGTGCGCGAGTTCAACTCGCACTTGGCCGGTTTTTTATATCTCTGATCAAATCTTTCGACTGGGAAGTCAAAACAAGTTTCCAGTGCCGGCTTTTCTCTAGGAAGTAGTGTAAAGAAGATGACTATATAGAGGTAAGCAGAACAGAGAGTAAAATCCTGCAAACATCCATTGAAAGGGGAAAATTCTCCGACTAGACGGTTTTTGTGTCCGGTGAGCAACTGCCCGATAGTTGATATTCGGACAGTTGTATATGTTCAAATCACAAGGAAAACTTAAATACCGCGATGCAGGATTTTGGTGCTATACTAGTTGTTGGCGTATAAATGGCCCTACGCTACTCTTTGTTGGGGTACAGATTTTGCTACTTATATTTTTTGGAGGCGTTGATGCCGCTATAACTAAGCTCTTTTTAACCGACTTCCCAAAAAGGAGGATTTTCTCATTTCGGTTGTATTTTTTTATGTTTGTTGCCTCTTAACTCCGTCATTTATGAACCGATTTGAAAAAATCTTATTTTATCTGAAAGGATATGATTGGTCCCATTTAAATTTTATCAAAATCGGTTAGGAAGTTCTGATTTTAAATCGAAATAGCTTGAATTCGTTACCTTGGATGATGGTTTTTTGTCATCCAAGTAAACGAAATTGTGTATTTTGCTTTCCTGCGATATTGCAGTGGTGTTGTTAGGTGTGGGGTACCACTGAAATAGGGAATATACATGAATTTTTTTATTTACAAAATGAAATACTTTTTAGCTCTAAAACACAATCATAAAATTGTTTTTTAAATATCTTCATCACTGATGAAGTTATAAAGCTTCAAAGATTACAATTAGAAAGAGAAGTCTGATATAAAATTTGACGTCAGATTCCATGACGCCTATACAGATGCCATACATTACAGCGTTTTCGCGAGAGGGACAGATATATTTGTTTAAAATAACGATAACTCGTTTGTTTTTCGAGTGATTTTGATTCTATTTTCACTGTTAGTATTACAATTTTGTATATTTTTAGATAAACTGTGTAGATAATAAATATTTTTTCATGCATATTCCCTATTGTCAAAATACGAAGAAACTAACAAAAAACACCGACTTCCGAAATTAAAGTTATTTTTTACTTTGTAGTGTTTTCTTTTTTATTTAGAAGTCGGTTGTATTTTTTTGTAAAAAAAAAATTTGTATTATAACCAAACGATAGTTTTATAATTTTTAAAAAATTAATTAGGTAGCTATGCAGGCACTGGCCCCTTTACGAGTATTCTACACAACTAAGTCCAGTCAACTCACTCAAACTGACAGGTACCTATTACTTGTTATTTATAAAATTTCATAGAGGGTTTTTCCGTTATATGGTGACTTAGTCAACTAGAATGGTAGAATGGAGTAGGACTAAAAGTTATATTTAATGAAAATCCAATATGCATCACACTCTCACACACACTGCCACTGCATCACTGCCTTGTTTTAGCAGCGCATGAGTGAAGTTTAGATTGATAGGGAAAGTCAGGACTGATAATAATTTTATTGTAAGTACTCTTAACTCTTGACATCACAAGTAAATTGAAACTTTAATAAGAGAGCCAATTTACTGTTCAAATAATTTTTAAATAACGTTTGCATTCGCATCTCAGACAGTCTGTAAAAAAAAACTCAATTATTATACATATTTGCTACATTGCGACGGATATGCGAAAGCAAACCGGTCCAGTAGGCTAATTCACGTAACTAAATAAGTGCTGTTGCAGTGCAGTTGAAGTTAAGTTTCGATCAAAAGAACGCTTTTCGTATTCTCTACCGCTGTCAGACACGCTCGCGTAAAGTTTGCGTCACGCGAGCGCAATTACGGCATTCTACTGTTGCGCGTCTTTAGTGCGTGCTTCGGAACGCAACATGATCGGTATTCTACTATTTGTTTGACGTCCCAAAATGACAGCTAATAAGCTTAAGTTTAATTTTTAATATGATATTATCGCCTTATTCATTGAAATAACTTCGTTTCTATTCGATTATTTAGTGAATAATATTTTTTCTCTCCACCGTCAGTAAGTTTGGTAGTTTGATTGTCGTGCAGTTGACGTGCAGTTCACGCGCAATTTACGCGCAGTTCAAAGATTACAAGAATACCGTTTATCACTCGAACTTAAACTTAATTGCAACTGCACTAAAACTTAATCGGCGCGTCATAACATTACGTGAATTAGCCCTCTGTGCGTCTCGCATTCATCGGCTACTGGCGACCTCACCAGGTCATCAGTCCACCTTGTGGGGGACCTTCCAACATTGCGTCTTCCGGTACGCCGTCCCAGTCCAAAACTTTTCTTCTGATTGACCATGTGACATTTTTCTACCACTGCTGGGTCAATCTCTGTGGACTCGTTTCGGTAACTATTGGAACCCCATTTCGTAGCGGGTTTCATACTCCTACAGTACAAACAATTAATTTCTCCGACCACACTTCGTCTTCTCAAGCATGTGTTAGATTACTTAACCTTTATACTTTTTTCTTTTTTTTTTATGGATGAAATGTCATCAAATTACTTCTCCCGGTCTGGATGAAGCACAAGGGAGTGTGTGTGTGTGTGGGACTCTTACTGACTAAAATCCATACGTGTTCCTCCTAATTACGGTGGCCAGGAATCGCCACTGCGACTCCCGACGCACGGGGCATCTTCTTCTGCTGCGGCTGCCGGGGCGTGAGGTTTCTCTCTCTCTCACGCGACCTTTATACTTACTTAGATGACTAAATCCACTTCCAAAGTCCTTCTGATTACATTTCCCGACTCTGACCGATCATTACTCGTCTCCATAGTATAATACTGATGTCATTAGTATCAATAACACATAATAAGACGAAACCATATACCACAGATCAGTAATTATTGGAAAAGCCAATTTTCCTGCCTTTGTTACTACTTAATCAGTGCTACTTTGTGGTATATAGGCCAAAGGATGATTATGTTTATTATTATTACTCATTTCTAGCTAAGAGGAGCTTGCACCTAAATAATAACGACCTCGTGGGATGATCTTAAAGGTTAAGCAACGCTTGCCGAGGTCGGTCGATGGATGGATTTTAGCAAACCTGGACTCCTCCGTGCCTCAGAAACCACGTTTAGACGTTGGTCCCGGCTGTTATTGTTGTCTTTGGCAGTCGTTACGGATTGTCAAAATCTGTCACTTTTACCTAGGAAACGTGTGAATTTTATTAAAACTTAATGTAAGTTATGTACCACTACAATAAAAATATTGACATTGTTTTGCTTACATATTCTAATATTTTTTTAAGTATTTAATAAGTTTAGAATGACAAAGCTGCAAATCAAGTTTTAAATAAGTAACAAGTTCCATAGATCAAGGAAAATAAAACCAGTCATCTAGTCCATGACGAATCAATTTTATTGTCATGTTCCATTTTTAAAACATAGCTGTGATAGGAACATTGTTACTATCCTTACATTATAGTTGTTAAGTTGTCTGAGTATAAAAATGTATAACTAGAGTATTTACATCACTGTTCGATTGCTCATATAAAAATACTATAGTTACAGCAATTAAATGCAATAAATAACATTTGCGACTGCTTAACTTGTAGGAGTATCAAAACATACACATTTTTTTTTTCTTAAAGTAAAAAAGAGAACTATATGATTCGTTGAAATACTGATTGACTAATTCAAAATTCTCATTGTAATATTTGAAAAAAATAATAGTACATTCTTGCAGCGACCAGCAAAGAGGCATTGATGGACGAACGTGAAAATGTGAGCCGAGGCGTAGCCTAGGCACACACACATACGTAAGTCTATCAATGCCTAGTTGTGGCCAAGGCTTGTATAGTACTTTTCTCAAATAATGCGCGGAAATTAAATACAATTACTTTTCAAAATCAATATCGAACAATCAATAACATTGATAATTTTTATTTCAATAAACAGCTTATTTGCAAGCCAGTTCGAAAGGACATTGTTCAGTGCCCATACATCGTTCGCCTAAGAACCAACAAAGACGTGAATTTACTATCTGTGTTTTAAATAATGCACATGTTCGACTGAAACTAAATTAAAATCACGGACACTTTTCAGAATTGTAAAATATCCAAACTGATTTTGGATTTTGAGGTTATAAAACATACCAAACAATAGAAACATACCAAATGGACTACGATCCCAGAGCTGCCAGACTTTCTATCTCACCAAAAGATGGTGTTGAGTAGTGTAACTATGTTCTTCTAACATACGAAAGCGTGGTAACTTAGGTCGACGGCCGATTCCCTGATATCAGGTGCAAAATACATTACATCAAAGTGTCAACTGTCATTTCATCGACTGTCAGTGTCAATAGTGTTCGTATCATACAGCGCTTTAATCGCTTTATTCTTTTTGTAGGTAACTAAAAATCTTACAGCGCTGAGACTGCTTTGTTTCATTTTAAAATAATTGCGCCGGGTTATAAAACCCAAGTGAGTTACTTTTTAAAATGGTTTCGTAATTAAAAAGTGTCCGTTCTATTCTAATCATTAAAATGTAATTTAAAAAAAAAACTAGGAATAATGGTAAAGGTTTCGCATGTGTTGATTCATAGGCCACTTTTTACCATGTCCTTTAAATAAAACATTTTAAAAGTTATCTCCTTGGTTGCCATGTATCGGAAGAAAAGATCGTTCAATTTTAAAATTACATGGTAGATATGAGTTTACTAGGTTTGATAGGACTTTCATGCAACTTTTGCCGGCCGCTGCTCGGCCAGTACAGCAATTTCGATTTATCTAGAAGAAGGTTGTCAAAATAATGCTCACATTTCCAAGCATGTTTGAGAAAAAGAATTTGCAGATTATTGTTCAAATTATCCATAGAGAATTTGAATTAAACATCTGTTACTTAGTATTTAAACTGATCATATTTAGATATGTTTATGATTTAAACTGAATGTAGGTACTTAATGTCTTACGTATAGAAGAAAATGTCCTCTTCGTTATCGAATAATTTGAACATTATTAGCAATAATATTTTCTTTTCAGGATATAGAGGACACCTTGTTTCAATAAAACATTACGTAAGATCAAGCGTCAAGCGTATTAATTACTTTGTTCGCTAACAAGATCGGGCGGCACTTAGTATAACATAAATTACTATTTTAATTAAGCTCGGAACTGAAATTGAGTAGTTTCCTACACAGATATCTTCACCATAAAAGGTCTTCTATCTTCAATTAAATCTTTGTCCATAGTACATCTGGAACCTTTCAATCACTCGCAATATCTGGCTGGGTTCACAAGGGCTCCCATATCCCGTCAAGTCAGGACAGCCCTGAATCGCGAAGCAATCGTACACAACCTGAGGTTGATGACAGCACGCGAGGATGGCACTGTCACAAGGACTCGGAGGTGCTAAGCCAGACGCAGGCCTTCGAGGAGGTTGAGAGCTCTGAGGCCTGCTAAAACTTTGTGTTGGTCGCCTTGTTGTAGGAGGCGGTGGCCTTGTAGGAGGCGGCGGGTTTTGAGCACTTGGTGCCTCGGACTGAGGCCGATTCTGGCTATCCACGGTTCCCTGCACGGTTCCATGCTCCACTGGCGGTGCCGGCCTTTTTGCTGGTCTATTCAGTCTGATGGGGTCAAACGAAATCGGCCTATTGAAGTCTATACCCTCTTCAGATTCGCTGTCATTCACGACAAAGCCCCAGTTTTGTCTGTTGTCTTCCATTTCTGGCCAGCGGCTCGCTATAGTTGGTGTTGTGCCGTCAGTGCTATTACCGTCATTATTATTATCTGACGGTGTTACGGCAGTGTCAGGTTCCGGCGTTGATGGGGTTTGATTTTCATTGTTACAATTACAATCACCAGGATGTATGAAAAGCACTGGGTAGAATATAGGGAGGTGAGGCGGCGGCGGCGGTGGCTGTTGCTGAGGCTGTCTCACGAAGTGCGCTATCTCTTGTACCCGTCGGTGTATTTGTGCTAAAGGATCTTCTCCGTAGTAACCCGTATTAGAACCCTCATCTCTTTTATCGTAGCCTGGATTAAAGAATGGGTTAAAAGGAGGAAATCCATATGAATATGGATTATACCATCTCTTGTGTCGTTGTGTTTCTGTGGAGCTGCTGTCACTTTCAACTTCTTTCGGTTCTGAGTCAAGCTTGGGGTCTATTTGTTCTACTTTTGGGTCAGATTGTTCTACTATTGGGTCAGCATGTTCTACTTTGGCGATTTCTTCTAACTTGCTGACGTCATTTGGTGCTGCGTAGACGTGTATTTGCAAGATGAGAATGCCAAGAACAATTTGGGTTAGACGCGCCATCTGTAACAGAAAGAAAAAATCTATAAACTTACATCATTTGAAAATAAAGCCTTGCCATTCGTTTTGCAGAAGTATAAGGTCTTGATTTGCTTTTAATGGTAAACTACTGGTAAAACTAGTTCTTAAAATTTTCAAAATATTTAAATACTTGTATTAGTTGCATAAATACGAGTAAAAGACAAGGCTTAGCACTCATGTTTAAAATTTTATGATGTTATTGATATTTTATTTGCTATTGGGTACCGTTTTTATTGAAATTTTGCGATGTTAATTTCCAGATTTTAAAAACATTTTTTTATATGTTTGTTTTATAATATTTAGTGATGCTTGCGAAGCTTGAATCCGATTTATCGTAAGATAGGATTGCAATTAAGCATTGCACTTTTATGAGAATTGGGTTATATCTGATAGCTTAGTTCTTGTTGCGCTGATTCCATTGTTTGTTGGAGAAATAAAGCTTCGGAATAGTTTCTAAATGCGAACTTACTCACTATCTAATAATTACCTTGTCTTGTTACTAAATAGGAAATGAACAATGGCATTGCTTTAGGTAGTGTATGCTAAAACATTTGTTTTTGAACAACCGTTTTGTTAAGTTTCCCCTCGTAGGTATGTAACCTTCAACATTACAAAGTCTATACTGTTATTAAAATAAATTGCAACGCCTTTCTATTCACATTTGTTTTTTCGATATTCCTCTCTCTTTTGTAAATTTTTGATGGCGATATGCAATATATTAAATAATGTTATTGGATATTATTATTATAAATAATTTATCAAATAATATTATTGGATCTGAAGACATCGGGGACAAATATTAATTTTTAATACGCTTAAATTACTTAAGACGCATATTTTATCTATACTAATATTATAAAGCTGAAGAGTTTCTTTGTTTGCTTGAACACGCTAATCTCAGGAACTAACGGTCCGATTTGAAAAATTCTTTCATGTTCAACATCACGCTATGACCAATAGGAGCGGAGCATTAATGAAAAAAGTGATGCAAACGAAGTTGCGCGGGTCAGCTAGTATTGAGGGAAAATTCCTCTACTTATATCAAATCAGTCGCTGTTACATCGAAAAATCTCCATATTAATGTCAATAAACAAGAAGATATAACAGAAAATTTGATATATTTTTTATTTATTACCTATTGCTAGGCCTACGTTTGACCACTATCTCACCTTTGGAGAAAATTACTGAGAGTATACACCTCTATTTAAACAATCATTAAATTATGTATTAAAGTATAAATTACTAGTAAGGAGAAGCATTAAATCGTGCTCATTCCGATAGAGTAGAGGTAATGGGAAGAAGAACGGTGGCAGCGTATTGTGAGGAAGACAATAGCCGTGGGTGCACTGAAAAAACTTTGACTCTTTGCCACTAAGGTAGCTGGCAGGTTACCTAGATGTACAACTATCTTTTATGCGAAATGGGGTGAATGTTGCACTCTTAAGTAATCAATCTTCTATTTATTTATTTAACAATTTATGTACACACATTTAATATGTACATAAGAAGAAGGAAACAGAAAAATAGGTACAAAGGTGATGCTTGGTTTGCTTGCTTGCTTGGTGGTGGTTTCTTCTTCTAATATATAAAATCTCGTGTCAAAGTGTTTATTATAGAACTCCTCCGAAACGGATCGACCGATTTTTTTTGTATATTAATTAAGTAGGTCGAACAGGTCGTAGGCTATTTTTTTATATGTCAAAACAACGTTTGCTGAGTCAGCTAGTATATGTATATAAGACTCTTTCGTCACTGATGACTAACTGAGTTCTTGACTACAAAGCAGAAATTCGGCATGTGGACTCCTTGGAGAGTAAAGGGAGCACTAAAAAAAGACTTCCCGAAATTCTTTACGGCAAAGGGAAAAAACGGGATAATCGCGTACGAAGTCGCGGGCAAAAGCTAGTTTCTGTATATTTTTTTAATTATGATTGTAACACAGTTTCCTAATAGAAAGCGATGAAATGGGCGACGATGGAACACGCTTGCCTAGAAGCGTATTCAATCAAAGGACCATAGTTTGTAGCTATCAGGAAACAAGGACCAGTGGATGTTAGGCGCTAGAGTCTCGGGTCTAATTTTTCTAGAGTCCATTTGACATTACATCAGAGAAAATAATTATCAAAATATTTAAAATTGATCACGTATTTTGTTACCGTATGTCGCATACTTCTTTTAAACTCCGTCGATATCGCTAATAAAATGTTACTTTGACTATTATAAAAACCGTTAGTAAGCTTTTTGGATTTCATATCTGTCGTAAAATGAGCAGGCTATTGTGCTAGACATGTTTCTAATTATCTAAATGTGTCGCCATTAGAAAGCTTTTCAGTTAAAATGAGGACATTTCTAACGTTCAAGCACTAATCCGTTATAATAAGGGGTACATAGGATTAAATATACAAGCTATCATTATCGGTAAAAACCAGTATACTAAGCAGGTTTTAACCGTTTAATTGAAGAAGGAAAAGCTGAGACAGTTCATTGCTTTCCCATCATTATCTTTGTGGACTCAATCGGAAATATTCGACTGATTTAGGTAATTTTTACGGATGTCGATTAGAATTTAACAGCGTCGGCTCTTTCGGGTTTTCGCCAACTGTAAAATTTCAAAGATATTTAATAAGACTTTTGATAGATTTTAAAGAAAAGCTCTAATAGACAATAATTCTTTTAATACAACGAAGTTTCCTTGCGATGTTGACTTCACTACATATTATAAAACAGTCTTCCACCGCGTATGTCTGATAGCGTTTAATATTATCAGAAGAGTTAAAAGCTCGTTGATAATAAAAATATTACTACCTATCCTTAAATTACCCTAGACTAAACTGTTATGAGTTTCTCCTAAACTAGTGTCAGTCAGTTTCTTCCTATAGTCTCCGCCACGAGAAGATGTAAATTTTGTAAACACACATTCAATGGTTTTTAATGTTTGTTCCATGAGTCCGACGCGTTCCAGTACTACAAATTAAAACACACAACACACAAAGCAGCACTTTAAAGCACTGCCGCAGCACTGTCTTCTTTGAAAACAGCGCTTTATTATTTCGATAAAATATAACCCGACCAAGTGAAATTACTCGTTAGTTTCGTATTCTATGTTTGATAGTTTGAGTTAATTGAATTTGTGTTTATTTGTTGCCGCTAGTAACTTAGCAGAAGTTCTTTGTTTACAAAATGAATAGGGAATATGCTTGCGATTTTTTATTTGCAAAATAAAATACTTATTAGGTCTAGTAAACAATCATGAAATTATTTTTTTAATAACTTCAGCATTTATGAAGTTATAAAGCTTCAAAGACTACAGTTAGAAAGAGAAGTCCGATACGAAATGTGACGTCAAATTACACGACGACTATACAACTGCCATAGAAAACAGCGTTTTCGCGAGACGGACAGATATATTTCTTTAAAATAGTTGTATCTCGTTCGTTTTTCGAGCAATTTAGATTCTAATTTCACTGTCAGTATTATATTTTCGAATACTTTTAGATAAACTATTCAGATCATAAATACTTTTTTCATGCATATTCCCTATTGCTTGAAGTGACAGGGACTAAAGTTAACATTTAAAAAGTTATCAAAGCATCGTTTTCCTATGATAATTGCAGATAATGTTTCTGTTTATTTCGGTCCATTGTAGATCGTTCTTTCTAATGATATTTTCACCACTTATCACGTATAGACAATATTACATAAATATCACAACATACACAAGTGCCAATCATAAAAATCCACGATAACGATTACGTTCATTCTTCATTCAACGACCAGCCATTCTAAATTCTTAATGATAGCTTGTTTTTATCATGGATGTTGCTCTCAACAAAAACAAGAGCTTAACACGTAAAAGAATAATGATCTTACAGCCATAAAACTTAGTAGAAAACTCATGTTTGTGCCCGTTTAAGACATAACTAGTAAATTAAAGCGAATTCTTATGTTCGAGAAGTGTTTGCTAAAGTATTTAACTCGTAAGTGTAAGTGTGTGTGCGCTATTAATAGTCTACCATTGACTGCCTTTGAGTGATGCTGGGTCTCTCTGCATCACTCAAAGGTTGATGGGCAGAAAATGCCTAAAGTATTAAGTCCGACACCGTATTTTAGTGTGCAAAAAGTCCTACCTACTAATGTTAGGTATAAATGCAAAAGTTTGTGAGGATGAATATAATTATGTTTGTTACTCTTTAACGTCAGAACACCTGAAAGGATCTTCATGAAATTTGGCATAGAGGTAGATTATAATCTGGAATAACGCATAGGCTATATATTTCCCGGGAGTATGTTCGCTAATGATCACGCGGGCAAAGCTGCTGACAGAAGCGAATATGAAATAAATTTGTCTACTTGTGACACAGTGCTATCATCCGAAATGCTTAAGTAATGTATGTGTGTGTTGTATATCACATGCCTACAGATCTATTGAGTCTAGCACATTCGACGAACATTAAGAGACACGCTCGTCAGCAATTTTTGTACAGCATTTGTAAAAATTCTACCTTGTGAGCTTATTTACAACTTAATAAATAAATTTTCTAAATGTCTAGGAATTTCTAACCAGAACCACCGATTTTAAAGTTATGATCGACCCAAAGAACCGCAATAGAAGTATATATAACAAAAAAAAACCATTCTTGCAAAAAAAAAAAACAATATTTTACGTAACTTCACAGTCATGCGATAACGCAGATAGAACGTCTAGTCTTTGATAAATGACTACCGTATTGTAGTCATAATTCAAAATTATTGTACCATCTATGCTAATTTAATTCAATATTCCGAAATACTCACAGATTTATGCTGCTGACTGTACTACGAGCTCCGTTTTGAAAGGACTTAATTAAAACTTAAATGTCGTTTGTTAAGGTTACTCGAATATTTCGCGGTGTGTTACGAAGTTTATGCCATCAAAAACAAATTAAACAGAAATTACTTATAACGACTACAGGTATGATTTAAAACTTTGGCTTGACATGCTTCTTGCTCGGTTTGATGTTAGTTATATATACGTAAAAGTTTTTGTCTTGGCAAATAATTGACATAGCATAAAGATGACCCTTGTTTTTGGTGATAGTCAGAAACACACCAATGTTTTGAAGCATTTTATTATGTTTCGAAAATTTATTTATTTAAACTTATGTACAATAGTGGTGCATGGATGGACTTCATGCAACAAGGCATTCTTTACCAAACAACCTTTTAGTTACAAAGACTACACAGTGGTAGGTGTACAACAAATAAATTAAATTTAATAATAATGTAATAATAATAATATATCTTTTTGTTTTCATATTCTGCAATAGTACTGCTCCGACCGGGGATTGTCCTTGGGAATACTTTCAGTGCATACAGGGATAATCGCCGGTTGGTGCCCCATTACATTTGAAATGTCTAACGGGGCCTCTGCGAGTTGGTTTCGGCCCCTCGTACGCCTACCAAAGGACCGGGTCTCCAGGGGCCCGAGAAAGTAAAAAAAAAAAAAAACATCTTTGGACATTTCACACAACGCCATATTGGGACTATATGACGTTGTGTGAAAGCTGAGCAACCTAATGCTTGTGTTATGGTAACGAGATGGCTGATAAACTACTTAGGTAGGTACCTATATACTTTTTTAAAGTAGTATTTTATTTTCCTTTGAGTATTTACAGTTGTTCGAAACAATCGGAGATGCGATTGTTTCGAACAACTTTTCCATATTTTTCCCTTAGAGCCTGATTCCGACTTTTACTAACATTTTAATTGCCAAGTAAGTCCAGCCCTTCTTTAGTAGTACGTACCTACGATCTACATTTAATCTATTTTTAAAATAAGGGAATACAATTATTTTACAGTGCTGATTTATTTTGATTTACCTGATGACCAAAAGGTCATCAGCTAAATCTAGATGACCTGTACCACAGGTTTTGTTCGCAATACCTGTTTCAGGCACCAGTCTCTTTCAATAGTGAAATACAGATATATAAATTAGACATAAGCAATGTTAATTTAAGGCAACCATTGTGAAGAGAGAATTAATAACTCTGAATTTATACATTATTACACAAGGAAACAAAATTAACCTCAAAACACTGAAATGAGTAACTTTACCTCCTCTGAAATGACTACTCTAAGCACTGAAAACTCTATCACCTCTATATATAGAGTTGATGGAGTTTTCCCGGTCGAGTTAAGTATAGGTAGATATACCTACCTATATTCTCACAAAGTGAAAATCATATTGATTATCGTGTTGGCTACGCTGCTCCAACTTATTATAGGTAGGTGTACAAAATTCAATTTCAGAAACGCTCATCCAAAGCGTAATAATTATTGAGTTGTCAATATCCGGCAATACAAATACGTTTCCTACGTAACACGGTCTTTATTGAAATCCTGTATTATGTACTGCATTTTGATCTCTATTGCTGACAGAATAAAATATCAAAGCGTATGTCAAGCGACGACTGCCGAATTTATTTTTAATATCAAATTATAATACCTAGGTTTCGATTCTAATCGATAAATAGTGTCAAAAAAAGATCTAGTGGCTGAATAGCAACATCTATCAGGGCCGATCTTCAAGGTTAAGCAACGCTTGCTTACGTTAATTCGTGGATGGGATCTCGGAAGTAGGTACGAGAAGCCAGAAAATCTGACTCCAGTCTTGCCAAGAAGTACCGCGTTACCCAGTTCACTTAAAATACTGGTTATCATCTGAATCCGGCTCAACTGGTAGCCGACCCCAATATAGTTGGGAAAAGGCAAGGTAGATAATGAGTGTCAAAAAAAATCGTCGCCAACTTGACCAATCCAAAACAAGCGTGATCCATTGTGTACTGACACCAAACCATTAATTGTTCCTTATAAGATTTTGGTACAAAAACTGCGGTCATTGAATTGAATACGATCGATCTAAATTGCTTTGGCACGACAATCATGGGCGTATTCGTGAGTCATTATTATGTGGTTCTATGTACTTTATGGTGTAATACGAGTCATGGCAGAGAATCACAAAACTCGTGAAAATCGTGAGTCTAAATGCTAGGCGGTAACTTTGTAGTTATCTAGTTTCTAACTGCGCGTTTTCCTTGGTTGATTTGACCTAGCTCTATATTACCTTAGCATCTTAGAGAAATGTGTTGTCTGTACTAAAATACTTTAAAACTACTAATAAGTACCATCGTTAAGAATAGTAGTTTGAGTTATAGATTTAATAACTCTCTAGGTTAGTTTTTCCGTCTGTGAAATAACTTCGTAGTTTACTGATATATTAATGGCCAAAAAATTATATCAACCTCCATTATAATAACTTAATTAACATTGATGTTTCCGCCAATTTTATCAAATCTAAATTGATCATTTGTACTCAAGATTAAATTAATTGGAATATTTCAGTTGCAACGTTTTCCGTTGGGTGAAACAAACTTCCGGGCTGTGAGTAAACTAAGCGTAACGAATGTTTTGATATCATAAACATTGAAAACTCATGTCAAAGTATTTTTTTTAAATGCAGCTACGGATTTTGAAGAAGTAAGTTTTTTAATTTTCAGATCATTTTCGCGTATTGCCTGTATAGTAACGAAACGCATATTGAATTGTTCTGTATGATCTTTAGATTATACTAGCTGTCCCCCGCGGCTTCGTTCCCGTCAACTGGCTACCCTACCTACCCTGTTTTTTTTGCTTTTAAACCTTCCCTGTAGTTATTCTGGCGAACTAAACAAAAAAAGAATTACTGAAATCGGCCCAGCCGTTCTCGAGTTTTAGCGAGACTAACGAACAGCAATTCATTTTTATATACCTATATAGATAGATTGGTTGTAATATTATTTCGTACACAGCATAAAATTAGCCGCCGTCTCGGGCACCATTTTCGATTAAATCGGGATTTCCAATTTAAGCCACCTTTCTGAATTAAGTTTTTCCCTTGAAAATAATACTATAATACCTTGATTGTTTTGCGGTCTTGCCCAAAAAAATCAAACTGTTTCTTGATTGGTAAAAACTTGCCAAACAGATTTTTCATGACTTTTCTTGAATTCCTTGTATGCAACCTGCCATTTCGGCGCATTCCTCTTTTACAAAAAATCTATAATCTGAGCCCTAACAATATGCGCTTATAAATTCAATACACACTTACATAACAAGCCATGTATAAACGCCCTTGCGAAATCCACGAGATCTATGGGTATTAATACGTCATAATTTTCTCACAATTGCTTCGTTAAATTCAGCACATTATAGCCACGTGCGGTTTAAGCGACAGCCTTGATAGCTCCTGCTTAAGATTCTCCACACATTTTAGAGGTAAAAGGGCGTAGTGCGGTATCTTTATGTTAGAGTATTAATGAGACGATCTGTTATGAGTCTTTAGATGGAACAGTATTTCAAATAAACTGTCATGTTCCAAATTATACTCGTAGAAACTATAAAATAATTTTGATGAAACTTAGGTACTTGACTTGCGTAAACGAAAGAAATCTAGATTTACAAAATAAGCTGAAAAGATAAAAGAGAGTTTAAAGAGAAAGAAAGAGAGATTTTAAGTTTACTAAGAACAGCAACTACTCGATTTTCGCAAACAATGTCTAAACTTCATTTTTGGTCCGTCGTCGGACGTCACAAGTTTTTTTAAATCTACTATGTACTAAAACTCACAAACTTTACCTCTTTATAATAATAAAGAGGTAAAGTTTGTGAGGTTGTAAGGTAATCTCTGAATCTTTTGAACCGATTAAAAAAAATACCAATAGAAAACTACGTTACTTGTGAGTGTCATATATTATGAACCCGAAAAATATTGCCCCACGAAGTGTGCACGGGTCATGTAGTTGTTAACATACATAAAACCATTAGCCTGACATGGCGGTTGTTAGCGTCACTAACTGCTGCCAAAAATGTGGCGGGCGCACTAACCGACACATCAGAAGAGTATCTTAATGACCTAAAGTGCAGAGAGCATGAAGTAAAGGGGTTTCACTGTTAGAAGAACCGGAAGCTATAAATAAGGATTTAACGGCAATGACAATGGCGAAATAAAATGTTTCCACACATCGATTCAAAAAAGAGGATGTGACGATAATTCGGGGAGACCACTGTCCAACAGTTGAAGTACCCAATACCCAATAGATCAATTAATATTATAAAGCTAAAGACTTTGTTTGGTTAAACGCGCTCATCTCAGGAACTACTTGTTCGAATTGAAAACAATAAATTAGTGTTGGATAGCCCATTTATCAAGGAAGTTACAACATCACGCTACGATCAATTGGAGCAGAGTATTAATGACAAATGTGAAGCAGACGAAGTGGCGCGGGCCAGCTAGTTACACAAAAAAGTGTAGAAAACACTGCTAGTGTCTGTATTCGCTACACCCGCCCCAACACTCTTCAAAGCAAGAGTGAATAGGCATCATCAGGGGGTCTAAAAAGGCCACTTTAGCAGAATCATATTATTAATCACATAACAGTCTGTCAAATTTCATTGGCATCTTCAGCGCTAACGCATTAGGTTCAAGGTTGATTGGGAAAATTTGACAGTGTGATGTGCTTACAGATTGCCAAAGTGACCTTTTTAGACCCACTGGGCTCACTCATTGTCTTGCATTCCTCCTTAATACAGGTAGCTCAGCAATCTAGCTAGGAGAACAGCAGCTCACCCAATAATTTGTAATTTAAGTATACGCACATATTCTTGTACACAAACTGTGTTTACTACAAATACCATTTTTGGCAATAAATTATTATTATTTATTCCTTTTATGGACACTCATGTTAGCACAAATAAACGTCTTGTCTTGTCGTAAACCTTGTCCTTCGCTTATCACGAAACAGACATCTGTCCCGAAGTTGTATTCTGGAGAGCTGCTGCAGTTTTTCTTCGAGAAACGGCTATCTAATGCAGACTCATAAGCACCTATAGGTAAATAAATTAACTCCTCGTATCTAATTCATACTGTAAGTCCCTAACTAGTGATAATATCGACCTTGGTTAAATATTAGCGTTAAACATACAGAAGGCACCCATTATTTACGATGTTATAACTACCAAGTAGCCATAATATATGACTGGGAGGATTCTAATTAATGCATATATATGTGTCTGCTGCATTAAGTGGGTGTTTCTGATGAATTAAACGATTAGCTAAATGCAGGCGCGTGACTTGTTAAAATCGTGCGTAAATATTATTTAGTGATATAATATTTTAATAGCACAAGATCCAAGATTTTTGTATGTAATTAATTATTGTTAGTTGGTTGACCTCTCGAACTTTGTTCTAAGAGTTATTTTGTGAATGTGGATGAGGACAGGAAGTTCTGGTTTCGACCATAAATTTGTCGCAGTCTATATTAATATTGGGTATCTATGTGCAGCATATAACAATCTTAACATATAAAATTCTTCAGTTACTGACTGATTGACTGACAAACAACACAGAATCGAAACTACTGAGCTGAAATTTGGCATGAAGCTTCCCTACACTCCGTAAGTGGAACGGTAAAAAACGGAAATACTCGTTCGAAGACACGGGCAAAAGCTACAAACGAAATATCGGAATTAAATTGAAGAGATCCTAATGTACAACAAATCTTAGCCAACTGCAGGCAGCAGAATCAGTTTCCAAGAAACCTGCAACTGATTGCTTCAAAACTTAGCAAATAAAATAATAATAATCTGCAGATAATTATTATTTTGCCTTTCAAAATCATTGGGCACGTGCCGTCATGTTGTGTACTTAAACTTTGCAAATATTTATATAGGCATATTAAAATAATAGGTATGTTAGAGGCAGTAATTATACCCAACCAGTAATTATACCCAACCAAAGATTCGCTTCGCACTACGATTAAGTATCTAACTGCTTCGCGTTTACCTTCAGAGAGCTATAACATTGAAGTTATAGGCAGATCTCAGGCAATAAGTTACTCTTTATTTATTTATTTATTTAATTATGTACAGAATCTTAAACTAAGCTGTTTAAGGTCGTTGTAAAACCTTTACGTTGTGGTAGAGTTCGGAGGAAAGAACTCGATGTTTATGAAACCTATATCTGCCCTAGTATTAAGTATGTAGGTAAGTTGACTTCTCACATCTATACTAATATCATAAAGCTGAAGAGTTTGTTTTGTTGGACACGTTAATTTCAAGAATTAGGTACTGGTTCAAATTGAAAATATAATAAATCTTTATTCAGAATCTCACAAGGCAATTTACAATAAGAATCTAAAATTAACAATTAAGGTATAACAATGTAAGATGCCTGTACTAGGAAGGAAGGGTATCCTTAAATATAAAATTCTTCCCTTACCAAAATATAAATTTAGAAAACCAAAGTTTTAAAAGATTTTTCTAAGCGGTTCTACCGTACCTTCATCATTATAACCGACCGACCAATGAACCAAGCAAGTCACTGCTCCCGTACCCACCTATGGTAAAGTTCGTACCAACTTTAAACGCAATTTGTTTTGCTGTCTGTAACTTCAAGAAACATAGGAAGCCTTTTCTTGTACCCCAGAGGATTAGTTTTGCGCGAACTCTGCCAGTCACTACAGTACTAGCATTAAGTTTATAAACTCTTGAGACTTTTAAAAGAAAAAATAGTAAGGTTCCCCTTGGTATTTGAAACTACAGACATTCCCGTTTCGTCTCTCGATATTTTTGTAAATAATATAAAAGTAGTTGAGTACACGGTGCCATTTTAGTCATCTTACAAAGACGGTCCACTTAATGTAGTCGACATAAACTACCTCTAGGAGTATTTTTAGGGTTCCGTAGCCAAATGGCAAAAACGGAACCTTTATAGATTTATTTATTTTATTTATTCATGTCTGTCTGTCTGTCTGTCTGTCTGTCTGTCCGTCCGTCCGTATGTCACAACCATTTTTCTCCGAAACTATAAGAACTACGCTGTTGAAATTTGGTAAGTAGATGTATTTTGTGAACCGCATAAAGATTTTCACATAAAAATAGAAAAAAAAAACAATTTTGGGGGTCCCCATACTTAGAACTGAATCTCAAATTTTTTTTTTTCATCGTACCCATACGTGTGGGTATCTATGGATAGGTCTACAAAAATTATATTGAAGTTTCTAAGATCTTTTTTTCCTAAACTGAATAGATTGCGCGACAGACACTTCCAAAGTGGAAAAATGTGTGTGTGTGTGTGTCCCCTTAACTTCTAAAATAAGAGAATGATTAAACTAAAAAAAATATGTGATGTACATTACCATGTAAACTACCAGCGAAAATTGGTTTGAACGAGATCCAGTGAGTAGTTTTTTTTAATACGTCATAAATCGTAAAGCGCAACTTCTGCTTACGGAACCCTCTGTGCGCGAGTCCGACTCGCACTTGGCCGGTTTTTTTTAATAATTGACTGACTAAAACAACATAAACGTAATTATAACTTCTTTAAGATGAGTCATTGGACCTCTTGTCAGATGTTCTTGTTTAGTTTCTTTCAAATAAAATATGTTTTAAACATTTTTATCGTTGTAGTCGGATCAGACAGTTTTAACTAATCTTTTATACTATCTCGGATTTCTGAATCTAGCTTTTAAAGTTGACTTTCTGTCACTATACGTTAGCTTAAAAATCTGTCATTTATGATAGTTTTCAGAGTTTGACACGATATTAAAACAGATACTCATTTCAACGCCCGCCCTGAGTGTTGCATTATCTTTACTAAGTCATCCTTCTTATTTCGATCTTATGCGCTATTAGCTATTAGGTAAAACCAAGAATTATTGAACATTATTTTAAATCAAGATTAATCAACAAATTGTTTATCGTTGTGTGGGACGCACTTGATATAATCGAAAAAAAATAATAATTTAATTGCTACAAATCATTTGAAAGCAATTAAGTTAATTGAAAGTTAAAGATTAAGACACTTGGAAATCCCAGACAGTGTTGTAGGCACAAGTTTTATGAGTCTACAAAATGATGCCTATGAGCTACGCCGATAGTAATTCATTCTTATTTTTTTTATAAAGAGTACCTACTTCGGTTATAAAAATCTGATATTTTTATAACCAATCTAACCAGTTCTTACCATTTCTGATTTTGAACTCTAAAAATGTTGCAAAGAATGTACAAAAATTGCTAAATGTGAGTCGAACTCACACATGAAGGATTCCGCACCATCGCCATTATTATAAATATTAATTTTTAACCGACTTCCCAAAAAGGAGGAGTCCGACAATTATGAACCGATTTGAAAAATTCTTATTTTATCTGAAAGGATATACTTGCAGATTGGTCCCATTTAAATTTTATGAAAATCGGTTTCGAACTTTGGATTTTAAATCGAAATAGCTGGAATTCGTCTACTTAGATGATAGTTTTATGTCATCCAAGTAATCGAAATTGCGTATTTTGCTTTTCTGCGATTTTGCAGTGGTGTTGTTAGGTGTGGGGTATCACAAAAAGTGAAAAATAAAAATCTTTTTACAAAAAAAATACAACCGACTTCCAAAAAAAAACACTACAAAGTAAAAAATACGGTGTCAAAATACGAAGAAACTAACAAAAACACCGACTTCCGAAATTAAAGTTATTTTTTACTTTGTAGTGTTTTTTTTTTTGGAATTCGTTTGTATTTTTTAGTAAAAAGTTTTTTTTAAACAATTTTTTTTTCCTGAATATAGCAATTCAAACTCTGTCAGCATTTCAGGTGTCTACCTGTTGCCGTTAACCTGTCAATGCCCGTAAGACGCTATCGGAACAAAGTTGTATTGTTTTATTATTGTTCTTTTAGTTTGCGGCCGCTGACAGACGATCGAGCAGAAAATGCCAAAAATCACGTTTCTAGTAGTGGAGCCCCTTTAATATTTATTTGTTTTTATTATTTTTATAATAGGGGCAACAGAAATACACACTCTGTGAAAATTTTATATGATATTACTGTTCATGAGATATAGCCCGCTGACAGACAAACGGACGGACGGACAGCGGAGGCTTAGTAATAGGATCCGTGGTTACGGAACCCTAGAAACGATTACCAAATACTTCTATTTCGCACACCAAATCATGTAGTCACTGTTCTAAATTGCGTGTGAAAAGGAAGACGCAACACAATACAATTCGAAACATATTGTCCGACACGGTAAATTGTTTTCCAACAGATAATTACTGTGTTTAAAAGTACTAGAGTGGTTTCGAAGTTCTGTGATAATACTTAGAGATCAATGCACGGTGCATGACGCGTATGTTAATTGAGAAGACGTGACCACGAACAACGCGCTACAGTTTATTATTGTTTTAACGTGCAAATTATCTAAACGTAATTGTTACAAAGTAGTTTTTGAAGATAACAATCGATTTGTTTAGTACGTTACGTCATTTTTGTAGATTTTCCGGTTGAGCTTGAGCAACAATCGTAAAGATGTTAATTGTATCGACGACTCCGCAAATGTTGCTTATACAGGATGTGTGTTTTAGTCAAAGTGAATGATTTAGATGATTATCTTGTTTTGTAGATCCGGTTCAAAATGTTTAAATTATTACGGAAGTTTTAATCAGACTGATCTCTTCTCGTTTCGGGTGTGATTCAAAGGCCAACGGCTTCTCGGTAAGTGCAAACATAAGTGCATGCACCTGTAGGTAGGTGTCTAACGCCTTTGGATCCTGTGCAAAAAATTACAACGTATAATGACGTAACCTACCATCGTAAAATGCACATTTTTTTAATATTTGCAATTTTATTATTGTTTTGGGTTTTACATAAAAAAATCAGTAACAAGTTCACGTACCTACTTAGTGAAGTAAGTCCTTTATTAAAATGCATTTATGCACGGCTGTAACCTTTAAACAAGTTCTCAAGGAGTTTGATCACAACTTCAAGTTCAATAAATTAGAGCTACTTAGTACAAAATATTATGATGTTTGTTTCTAATGGAAGGCTATAATTAAACTTAGTCATACAGGAAACCAACAAAGTAAATTATTTATTTTAAACCCAAAGGTTATTTTTAGTTCGTAGACAAAAGTTAATTAACTTTTGTATAAAAAATAATTTCTGCATGCACTACGGTGCACTGTAATCGTTACCTCAGATAAGAATCATGATTCATAAAAAGTCAATGTCAAAGACAAATGTCACAAGGAACTTAAAATATATAAATAGATATATCAACTTGTGTCTTGATTATTTTCTCATATCATCTCATCATGTAAAACATGCAATAGTAATAGAAAATAATCCAAAATTTTGCCCAATATTTGCTTTTTTATACGCGTCTGAACATAAATTCATAGATGTATTACTCTAGTTATTTATACATAATATGATAATTAGGATACTTAAAAGTTATCCGTACATATTATCTTTTCACACACTAACTTTTCAAAATATTTTAATGTAACGCTTTTCATTCAGTACATATTTTCTAAAGACTATTTAAAATTACGAGTAATATTTCAATTTTGAGAAAAAGGAACAAATATCTTAACTCAATTGAGAGCAACCAATGAGCCAAAAAACAGTTCAAAATTATGAAAAAGATCCTTATAATTGATTCGAAAAATTGATATGATTGAACACGTTCTTGTCAGAACATATTTAATTAAATTTGGAAAGGAAGTGTACAGGTTTACTGACTGTATTTTTTTCGGAAACAAGTTATAAATAACGACGTCATTTTTGAGTACAAATCAAGAGGGATTATTCTGTCAATTTATTTTATTAAAACTGATAAATTGTGGCAACATTTATTTGCATTTATCATAATATTAAACACAAACATTTGTCTTTGCATCAACTTTCTTCTATGACAATTTTTAATAGGGACTTACACGAACGCTAGTCAGATCAGACCAAGTCTATTGTAGAAAGTCAAATAGAAAATGATTATTTAGGACGCGTAAAGGACAAACATCAATTGAAATATAATTATGAGACACCAAAACCCTGAAAAGAGCCGAAGACGGAGTGGCCTGCAAGATACTAGTCTAATAGTCAGTGTTTCCCAGAAAAGGTACGACTTTCAGCAATAAAATAAAAAATAAGAAGATAATATCTACACACATACGAGTGTGCGTGGGCTTATACATTACAATCTCGAACAACACTATAACGATTTTAAACTCGCACGCATAACATAAGCTGTTGTTCTTTGCCTACGCGAAACAAAGTTCCTCCATAATAGGCATAGGCACCCATTAACTATTCCATAGTACTACGCCTTTAATTACACGAATTTTGTCCACAAAATCATCCATAACGAACAATAAAATGGAAACAGGTTTGGGAAACTCGTTTTTTAGGAAGAGAGATCTAAATATTATTTACATGAGTAATATGATAATTATGTAGATAACTTGAATATGTTTCTTAACCGACTTCCCAAAAAGGAGGAGGTTATCAATTCGGTTGTATGTTTTTTTTTTTTTTTGTTACAAATTCTCCTATGGTGTGATTCAAATAATTTTAAGAAATTCCATATAAAATGTGGTAGGCGTGTGATAAGCAAAATCTTAAAAGTATCCCCCTGTAGATAAGCAATAAATAACTCAGACAGTTTCAAAATAAAAAATAAAAAACTTATTTTCTTACTAAGTGTAATATATTATTTTTTCAAGTTAATCACGATTCAGTAATAATTATAATTGAGCGCTCGATCAATGACTGATAACGCATCGTGATACCGTTCCTCAGTGAAGTCGGTACCTTCCAATTTATTGTGCATTCATGACTTTTGTGTACTTGACTCGGAGTTCTTCCTCACGTAACTTTACCACAGTTGTAACCTTCAGCACAAAACATGACCACTTGTCATTGTTATTGGCAGAGTATTATGAAGGTTACTTGCTGAAAGGAACCTTACATGGTTACGCCATCCGTTGCCGCATTCGTCGAAAGAGTTAGCGCGGCCCTTGAATGCAAAAGGCAATTAAAGGAATACGGGTGGTTTTTTTTTTGTAAGTGTATAACACTTCCTTCCACTCCGCCACAGAGCGAAAGGAGTCAGTGGTTCTAGCTGGATTTGAACATTACGAATTTAAATATTCATCTTTTAGAATCTGTTGGCAACTTGACAATTGTTAAGTGCGGAGTAGATTTGACTTAGACGAGCCTACATGATAGAATTGAAAAATCTGTTTAAAGTCAGCGGAATTTTCCTTTTTTTTGCTAAGGGTCCTTTTTTAGCAGAAACAAGAAAGTTCTGCTGACTTAAAACAGATCGAACCAATCCAAGAAGTACCTTTCAACATCACATTATCATTTACAAAGAATAATTTTGCATTGACAAAACAATAGTGGTCATACGCGAGCCGAGTGACAAGTGGTCTCATTCACAATACATAAGCAAACTGCAGTTTATTTACAGAACACTCGACAGGTGTCCTATTGAAGATGCAGAAGCAAACGGGTTAGGCACACTTTGAGCCATAGAATAAGACTTGCAGGAAGATCCAATGGAGAAAACAAAAGAAATTTCGATAGTAAGTTCACCCTTAAAGACTTAATAATCTTTTTGTAAGTGAATTTAAATTGTAGATAGAATACAGATCAACGAAAAGAGACCTCTTCCAGAATATTTATCTCTTACCGTTCATCTATACCTACTAATCTATACTAATATTATAAAGAGATAATTTGTTTGTAAGTTTGTATGTAGGGGGTAATCTCAGGAACTGCTGGTCCGATTTGAAAAATTCTTTCAGTGTTCCATAGCCCAATTATCGAGGAAGGTTATAGGCTATATATCACCACGCTAAGACAAATAGGAGCAGAGCATTAAAGAAAAATGTGACGCAGACGAAGTTGCGCGGGTCAGCTAGTAATATTATAAAGAGGTAAAGTTTGTGAGGTTGTACGGGGTAATCTCTGGATCTAATGTACCGATGTTGAAAACTATTTTACCTATTGAAAGCTACGTTATTTGTGAGTGTCATATATAGGCTATATATACCCCAAAAATCCCGCCTAACGAATTGGGTTCTGGTCAGCTGGTTATTTATAAGCTAATGACGAGTTTATTATATCAGTGTCAGTGCTGTAATCAGGGGGCCTGTGAAATGTGTGAATAAGGCTAGACTTACGTGTGCCCAGCTTCCTTTGCCTTGAATTCCTTTTGCTTGGAATGGTGACTTCAAAGAAAATTACAATTTTGATGTCAATGATACTAACGCACAAGTATTTGGTTTGTACAGTTCCATTATGCCAATTCGTACCGAGCTCGAGCTAATTTTATAGATGTAACTGTAGGCAATGCTAATTCTTATCTATTATAAGTAAATATTATACAGGGAAATTGAAAAAATACCCGAAACCTCTTAGGCAGTGAAAGTACACATGATTATAAGCAACTTTTGTTTTGGTAAAACTCCGAAATCTCGAAAAAAATATCAGCTGTTTCATACAAAATGCAGTATTTAGCCAATGAAAATGTATGAAACAGCTGATATTTTTTTCGAGATTTCGGAGTTTTACCAAAACAAAAGTTGCTTATAATCATGTGTACTTTCACTGCCTAAGAGGTTTCGGGTATTTTTTCAATTTCCCTGTATAATATGGCTTCCCTCGCGACATCTAGTCTCCAAAGGTGATAAATTCCCAATGATATAAGAAACATGTCAAACATGTCATGTCTAAGTCTGTCGCTATAACAACAATGTTAACAGCGTTGTTGTGTTCCGGCAGTTAGAGGTATGATAGCCAGTTCCTCTGTGTAAGAGGATTCCGGGTGAAACTCGCTTCCATCTTCGGCCTAATCATCACTTTCCATCAGGTGAGATTTAGGCCAAGAGTTTCCCCGTTTTGTATAAAAAAAAAAAAAACATTTTTTCTTATCTATACTAATATTATAAAGCTGAAGAGTTTGTTTCTTTGTTTGCTTGAATGCGCTAATCTCAGGAACTAATAGTCCGATTTGAAAAATTTCTTTCAGTATTAGATAGTTTCAGTGATAGATTTATCGAAGAAGGAAATAAATCATCACGCTAAAACATATAGGAGCGGAGCAATAATGGAAAATGTGACGCAGACGAAGATGCGCGGGTCAACTAGTTACGATTTACATAGTGTGTGGCTACTCCGTGGATTCCATTTAACAAAACATTCCCAATGAAGGTCGCGATGCCGTTACTAGGACATTAGAATGCTTGAAGGTAATAGTACATATATTAGAATAGCAATTAGGCGAAAACTTGCAATAACAATGAAGCTAAGTAATAATTATAAATGTATTCCGTGTAAGTAGGCAACAGTGAGGAGTTTTGAATATATTTGTCTGCTTTTAATTGAAATATAACGTTATCTTGGTTTTGTGAGTCTGTATGTCCTATAAACTCTTTTGAGTAGATATTAAAGAGACAAACGTAAAAAAAAATTAAAAGGCAAAGACCATAAATATGTTAAGTTACACACTAAGATAAATTCCCTATTTAACCGTTAACCATTGTGTTTCATGTAAGATGCAAAAGCATTATTCCATCTAAGGTTGTGTCCCTATTTAGTCATTTTGTGCCTGAAATTAAGTTATAAGAGAAAGTTGAAGTAAGACAAAGTAAATTTATTACATATCTACAACAAGTAATCCTACTAATATTATAAATGCGAAAGTTTGTGAGGATGGATGGATGTTTGTTACTCTTTCACGTCAGAACACTTGAAGGATCTTCATGAAACTGGCACAGAGATATGAAGGCTATAGTCTGGTATCTATAACACATAGGCTAGGACTTTTAAACCAGAGAGTATGTTCCCTAGGGATCACGCGGGCGAAGCCGCTGGTAAAAGCTACTGTTCGCTTATTTTGTTTGCATCGTTTCCGAGAATAAAATATTCGATGAACTGGAATCTTGTGCTCGATTCCAAGTATATCAAATTCTGTTCCAGTGACTGTAGAACATTAGAATCGTGCTACGGTATTCATAATTATTATGTAATCATAATAAATTTAGAAATAATAGACAGGCATTTTGAGCCACCATTGATAAATTATTATCTCCTAAATATTCTGGGTTTCCCAACTTCCAACGATCTGGTCATGAAATATTTTTTTGGCTTATGTGATCAGTTCCAATATTATTTATCTAAATCTGACAATATTGGCGCCACATTGGTAAATATTCATGAGATGTTTGTTAGTTTTTTATGCGATTGGCCATAGTTTTAACAATAAAAATTTTTCGCTTGCGATCATTTTAGGTATATGTTGAAATCTGATTATAATAGTGATAGGTTTACAGACTCTTTTTCGTTGTAAGTCGTATCCAAAATTGTTGAAATTTATTTCGAAACTTCGCATTGCCTTTTATTGATTCCAGAAGGCCGTTAGGCCGATTTCCATATTTAAAATTGGTTCAAATTCGAGTTGCACTATGAAAACCAGAAAGTTGGAGATGTTTTTGACAGTTGGTGACCACTGCGATGCTAATGCGAATACTACTTATAAATACGAAAATGGCTCTTGGGTTATTCTACACATCAAATCGTAAGGCCGGTCAATACAAACAGATGGAAATTAAAAAGCCTTTTTAGCTTCCTGATAACTGAGACCTGCAACTGACTTCTATAGTTGCTTTTAATTAGCACAAGTCCAGTACAGTTGATGGCAAACGGTTCTCTGTTTTTTCATGGGACTTAAGATATTGGTGAAAAATGGGTGTACCACAATACCTGTGACCGACATTTCGGGCAGTTAAGGCCGTACCCTGACCAAATAACCTTGAGCATTTTTTTCCTCCATAACAGTGCAAGAGATACAATGGCGAATACGCTCAGAATGTTGAATAAAATCGTTATAAAATCTAATTTAGGTCGTTTGAAAAAATATTAAATTGCCTATCCATGAGTGTAAGTACAAAATCAAAATAATCTTTAGTTTTCGAGAAGATGCATGTTTTCAGTAATTTTTCTCATTTCTGTAGTTTCGTTTTGAGGAGATTAATTAAACATTGTACTTAGTAATAAAAAATAAAAATCTACCATTTTGAAGCCGAGACTATGTAGAAATTTAATGTATTTTTTATAAGTTCATATTTCTTTTGGATAACGAGTATATAGCTCCAAAAAACTGCACAAAAAACGGCTAGATTATTTTACTCTTTGCGGCTAGGGCTGCGTTTTGCACGGAGACGCGCCTTAAAGCGTGTTTTTTAGAAAAAGAAGTAGCGACTTACGCACATCTGGAGATTTTTATGAACTATTGAGTAGGTCCCTACATAAGTCCTATTCAAAATTGAACCCTATTGCAAGATCTCAAAACATTAATCCACAGTGATATGTTTATTTATTTAATACTTTACGCACACAAATGTACAAAGGTGGACTTAATGCCTTAGGCATTTTCTACCAGTCAACCTCTGGGTGATGGAGAGAATAATAGTGGTAGGTGCCATGAGGATAATAACAAGAAACATATTAATATAAATATGACAAACTATACATACAATAGAATACTATAATAATATATACTACTCAAATTAATAAGTTAATACACGAATTTACCTGAACAATTGATGCAAACAAATAATTATTTAAAATTAGCGCTGTGACGATACTTCTGCCAACTTCCTGCGAATGTTATTGTTGTTCATTTATTTTTGTATTCTGTGAGATTTAATGATGCATTAAATATTCAATCAATGGAAAACGAGTGATAATATCGAGTCTTGTCAGGGATCCTGCCTGCGTCATTAAACAAGTATTATTTATAGGTAAGGTTTATTAAAATAAAATACATTAAATCAGATTGAAGCTTATAAAAAGACAATGTATGTTTTCAACCCTTTTTCATTTATTTTGCGTGTCAAGGACCTCACAATAAAATTGAGATCATTATTATTATCATAAATAAAGGAAAAAAACAAGCCTTCTTAAATGATTATTTTTTATGAAGCCAAAACAGAAAAGCCTACTAGTGCCAAAGTGTAAAAAGTTGAAACACTTTTGTTTCAACTTTTTACACGATTGTGTTTTGTTGTTACCCTAGATTATTTTTTTTAGGGTTCCGTACCCAAAGGGTAAAAACAGGACCCTATTACTAAGACTTCGCTGTCTGTCTGTTTGTCACCAGGCTGTATCTCAAGAACCACGATAGCTAGATAGTTGCAATTTTCACAGATGATGTATTTATGTTGCCGCTATAACAACAAATACTAAAAAGCAGAATAAAATAAATATTGAAAGGGGCTGCCATACAAAAATCTTATTTTTTTTTGCCATTTTTATAGAGAATAAGAATGAAAATTTATGATAATGTACGGAACCTTTCGTGCGCGAGTCCGAATCGCACTTGGCAGCTGGTTTATAATAGAAAAGAGTTTATTGTTCTTTTTTGTTTCAATTTAACCTAAGGTCAATGTAACCTGAACCTTTAGGTCATAATATCAGAGGAATAATCCTAATACATTAAATTATTTTGTTACTGATGACTGACTGACAATCAACGCACAGCCGAAAATGCTGATCGTAGAAAGCCAAAATTAGGCTTACGTGTGTTCGGAGTGTGGGGGAGAACTAAGGGAGGGTTTCCCAAAATTCCTGTAAAAACTATAAAAATACACACCCCCTGTAATACTGTCCCCCGCGGCTTCGCTTCCATCAACTGGCTACCCTACCTACCCATTTTTTTTTACTTTTAAACCTTCCATGTATTCAGGCGAACTATACAAAAAAAGAATTACCGAAATCGGCCCAGCCTTTCTCGAGGTTTAGCGAGCCTAACGAACAGCAGTTCATTTTTATATATATAGACTAGCTGTCCCCCGCGGCTTCGCTCCCGTCTAATACCCATTTTTTTTTTTGCTTTTAATCCTTCCCTGTATTCAGGCGAACTAAACAAAAAAAGAATTACCGAAATCGGCCCAGCCGTTCTCGAGTTTTAGCGAGCCTAACGAACAGCAATTAATTTTTATATGTAGGTAAAGATGGAGAAGAAAAAAAAATTAAAGATATACACGTAAGAAACTAGTAGAAACATAAAATAGAAAGCAGACTTTAGTCTTCAATCCCAAGGCGTATCTATGAAAAGTTATTAACCTACAAAACAAATGGTCTAGAATTTAAAGACTGATCTAGAAAACCTTGATTTAAATTAAGAAAACCACATCACGTTAATTAAAACATATTGAATAGGTAGTAAAGTTGATTCTTGCTGTAATGAAATAGTGAATGACAAGTTTGAAAAGAATTCAGTATCTAAAACTAATTATAATAAGATGTCTAATCCAAAAAATTATCCTCAATTTCATGATAGATTTAGATATATGTTTTTGGTTTAAAATTTACTAAGTTTTTATGAATAGGTATTAACCGTGTATTTAATTACTTTAACGACATTTCCTAGTAAGTATATCGCTTTATTTATTAACTTTTAGAAGATTGGTATCATAAACCGCAAAAAATAAGTAAAACAACATTATTACATGTTTTACTCATTCTTCTATTTTATTGATTGCTTACCAAATTAGTTTATTTGAATATATTAGACACAATGATCTATGTTATGAATTAGAAGTTATTACGCTAGAGTGAAAGTAAGGAGGTAATGCTTCGAAATAGAAGCATTACCAAATTCGAAGCTTCATAAGTATAAACAACTGTTTGAGAGAAACAAACTTTTAAGTTTCAGTACCTACATAATTTTACTACATGGTTTTTTCAACTTGTTTATTTAAAATTTTTCTATGCCAATTTTAATTAAAGTTAATATTATTTCCACTTGTAACAAAAACGCAGAATAACATCAGTCCAAGTGACTTAAATCGATGGTTATTACGCATATCAACAACAGAAATTACTCATTGTAGATATTGCACGTCGATCTGCTATTATTACGTATCAATTGTAAGTAAACAACTATTTGCCGACCATGTGATTAACATTATCTGACGGCACAAAAAAACACTCGAATAAAATCGAAACATCCTCACCTTAACACGAAAGAAATCCCAATTCCAACAAACTGAGCACGAAAACACTTTCACAAATATATTTTATAAAATCCGTTTTATTTTCTGTTAAATCATTATTCACGAGTGGATCACTATGCGAGTTTAGACGCGCAGGCGACGCGGCGGTGTGGGGTTGTCTGCGACCACGCCGACTGACGCCGCGCATATAAACAGATGGTTTATACGTAGCCGTACTAGCCGTCTGCTACCCATCGCGATAACCACCTCCTCGGCAAGTAGCGGCGTCTTCTAACACCGTTACTTACATCCGTGGGATATCAACTTATTTCCTAAGCAGTTTTTTGCTCGCACTTCAATCTAAAGTTGCATCGCGAAATAATTCACACTTAACCCCTCAACTGCTGTCGACGTCTAGCGACAATTATTCTCTAGGTCAACTGGATATCATTATACTATTTTTATATATTGATGCTATTGAAAAGTATAACTGTATCGTTTGAGATATCCAATATGAAAGTTTTCTCAAATAAAGGTTGTAAATGTAATGCCATACGGGAATCAAGATAAAAACAAATATGTAACACATTTAAGTCATATTGGAGGTGAGTTAAACAAGGCAAGTCTTAGACATAAAACAATGCTTCCACGAGGGGCTATATTTTACCTCCACGATTTTCCTGTTGTTTTAGGTACATTACGTAACACTAGTTGCCTCAATAAATTAAATTGAGCATTTATTAATTTGCTTAATTTACAATCAATCAGCAAGTTAATTTACTGTAAATTAAACAAATGTTTATCTAAAAATTCAAGGATTTTCGATTTTAAGTAATAATTACAAATTCCTAAGCTATTCATATAAAATTTCAACGATTTTTTTTGTTGAACAAAACTACTTAACTAGCCACTATCAGTGGTCAACATGAATGGAACTTTTTTGTTGTTTATATTAACACTCAATTAAGCAATCACAAAAATTATGAAAATAATAATTATCTTCACTACATATTATACTTAAAACAAACTCCGCCACGTCTGTCTGTCTGTACGTGATAAACTACTGCGCCGATTTTCAGATCTTTTCCCATCCAATAACAAGAGTTAATACCATTTGGTATTAGTTTATTTACGAATTTATTTTCTATTCCCAACGAGTACCACAGTTTTTGAATAAAAAAACTATTACTAACGAATACCAAAACGTGACTTTTTGTACACTCAGCTACACAAATTACATACTATAGGGAGGTGGGGCAGATTCATACATGTGAAAAAATACACAAATTGAGTGTGAAATGTTTAATTATATAACAAAATCAAAATATGAAAATACAATATTTTCGAAAACAAAAGCATTAGTCTATATGAGCATACAATACTAAGTAAAAACCGAATAATACTAAGTGAAAAAGAGAATAACCTAAATGTAGGTAGTTTTGTTTTTATAACACTGAAGAAACTTAACTAACCTAACCGCCTTTCTGATCAGTCATATCAGCATTTAATTATCTAAGGCTATTACTTAATTCTTATTTAGTAGTAGTATCAATTTTCAACAATTTTAAGAAGAGATCTGAAATGTTCTAGACTAATTAACTTGAAACCGTGACCCGTTTTTTATATAAAAAAAAAAACGGCTTTTTTGATACGGCTTTGTAGAGTCTGTGCATTAACTCCATAATATTTGGCTGCTGATTTCCGAAAAGAGTTTGTGTTCCAATATTTCATCGATAGCTAGTACATTCATACAGTATGAATGTACCCCGCGTACTGCTGTATGAACCTGCCCCATCACAAGAAAATTAAATAAAAACATTCCTAAAAAAAAAACAACCCTAAATATGATTATTCACGTATCAATTAACAAACTTGACCCTATTATCTTTTAAATAAAATAGTATTGAATAATCTAGAAAGCAGCTTAAATCAATAAAAATACGTTCAAAGTGAAGTCATAAAATTACTTACACGTGGCCAAATCACTTTCATAATCACCTCGTCGCGCGTATCGCATCGACTGCTGTCAAACTCCGTGAGCCAACACACTCATAAATAAGCTACGCACTCACGTATAAGTCGTTCAATTTCTGTGTGCCTAGCAACAGATATCTCTAGTGTATGAAGGTGCCCCTTGTATGAATGTGCCCCACTTCCCCCTACTATAGTATTTTTGATGTTTTTTTGCCAAAAACATTGTTACATTTAAAGTTGATTGTCTGTGATATTTTATAATTTAGTTAGATTTTAAGTAAATCTATACTAATGTTATAAATCAGAAGAGTTTGTTTGTTTGTTTGGTTGAACGCGCTAATCTCAGGAACTACTGGTCCGATTTGAATAATTCTTTCAGTGTTAGATAGCGCATTTATCGAGAAAGGCAATAGGCTATATATCATCACGCTAAGACAAATATGAGCGGAGCATTAATGGTGAATGTGAAGCAGACGAAGTTGCGCGGGTCAGCTAGTTATTCATATTCGATTTTTTGAACATTTTTTACGTGATTTATTATTATGAATATACGCAAATAGTTACATTAAAAGTTGATTATCTGTGATATTTTATAACTATTGTTAGATTGTAAGTAAAATATCCATTTTTCAAGTTTTTGCCAAAAACATTATTACATTAAAAGTTGATAATTTGTCAAATTTTATAATTTTGTTAGATTGTCAGTACTTTAACTATTCCTATTCGATTTTTTGCCAAATTTTTATGTGATTTATTATTAAGATACCTACGCAATTATATCATCACCATATATAAGTCGATTGTCTGTGATATTTTATATTCGAGCATGGCTCTATAGTTTTACATACTTACTAGGTAAGTATCACGGTTAATTAATAAGTTATGAAAATTGATACTATTTGATTGTTTGTATATAATATTATAATTGTTGGACTTGGAATAGTAAAATAAAAGTAGCTAATATCTCTAAATCTCCAAAAATTACAAATTAAAAGAAAAAATCAATATGTGATTTATATTCAAACCCTAATCTTGGTATACATTATTTAAAATCACTCATAGCATTTTAATTTTACTGAACCTGACTGTACAGAATTTCTTCAAATTTGTTTTGGTATTGGTTTTGTATGTGGTACTTGTTAGGAATAGAAAATAAATTCGGAAATAAACTAATACTAGTACCTACCAAATGGTATTAGCTCTTGGTATTGGATGGGAATAGATCGATTTTAATGCTGTTTTCACCAATGGATAGAATGATTTTCGAGGAAGGTTTTAGTATTTAATTTGACAAGCGGGCAAAGCCGCGTGCATCAGCTAGTCTGATATATAAAAGTCACGTGTCAGGGTGCTTGTTATTGAACTCCTCCGAATCGGCTTGACAGATTATATTATTTAGTTTTTTTTTTGTGTACCTATATTTAGTAGGTCGTAGGGCACCTATCTACTTTTATTTGGCAAAACAACGTTTGCCAAGTCATCTAGTCATTTTATAAAATTCTTTATAATACAGAAAAAATAGATCTAAATATGGAATTAGCTATTCATAGTTTTACCACAGAATTCTTAGTTAGCTATTGTGGTGACCGAGTTACCAGTGTGGTTTACAAAGAATTTGTACCGCACAGTATGTAGGTGGAGTTACCTACTGGCCCATTTTATGCTTTCACCAAATATTATGAACAAGTCTTCACGTACTTTCTTATTTTCTGACTCATGTGTAGGTATTTCTTACCAAAACAAAAGACATGGGTAACAAAACGTAACAGTGGGTTTCTGGGGGTTACATTTTTCGTTTAAATAATTTATTGCTTTTTATTTGTGATGGTTTTATTATGGATTAGAAATTGAATTTTATTTTCCCGGAACAAAATGTCAATCACTATTATGCAACCGATATTTTTACCCAGCGTACCTACTTTCCAGATAGAAACGCGACAGGTCCAAGAGGTACTGAGTGAATAACGTTCGACTTGAAAGAGTCAATAAATAGCCTTTATAATTACAGCCGCACGGGTCGATGTTCAAGATTTAGCAACAATTGCCGTGGTTGATTTGTGGATGGGTAACCATTTTAAAATACCAAAACTTCTCCATGCTTGGAAAGGACGTTTAAGTACTTTGGTCCCAGCTGCCATTTGTAGATCTTTGGCAGTCGTCACAGATAGTCAAATCAAAAAAAAAAGAAAATCTGCCGCTCCACGTAAATCGGTATTCAGCTGAATCCGTTTTGACTGGAAGCCGACCCGTTAGTTGTAGCTAAAAACTTTGAAAATAATAGGATAAGTGCTGTCCTAGGTAGGTACTGCAATGTTACAGCAATGAGTAGAATAGAGTAGAATAATTATTCATCGTAGATCTATACAGAAATAAATCTGATTTACAAGATATGATAATGGTTACAGATACCATATGGCGGTCTTATCACTAAAGACGATATCAATCCAGACAACATTTAGATGAACTGAAAGAAATTAAGATAAAAGGACCTGCTTGAATAGCGTTGCATAATTGAATTTACTGGATCATCAGAAAATCAATTAGAATAAAATGATAAGAGGCGTGAGTAAGATCGAATATTTTAAATAGGTTTTCTACAGATTTATCAAATATCTTGAAGAAATAGCTTGAGTTTCTCTTTGATTCTCTGTAAAGCGCTTATATACTACACGGTATTTAGGTCCCAAGTCCCGATTTAGGGTGGTTTAATAAGAGTCGGGGACCTTAATTAGTGTGACCGGAGCGGCCCGGTCTACTTAGCTCCCTAACTCCCTTACCTACTACCGGGCAGTGTAATAAAAGTAACAACGTAACTCTTACTCTTATTACAACACCCTAAATCGGGACTAAGGGGCCAGAATACCGTGTAGTGATTAGAGCGCTTAAGTTCGTAAGTACTTAAGGCGGGGTTGCAGTACTTTTTAAGATTTTTGAACGTCTGGAAATCTAATTAATTATGAGTTTTTTAATAAATAAAAAACATTACATAAAAATTGAACATACCCTCAAGTAAATCGTAAAGATAGAAACGCGATTTAGAATGATTGGCTCGATACTTTTTTTTATCAAACATGACACTAAATTACAATTTTAAACGTGTGCTGCTAAGAGATTTCATCACGAATATACATAAAAGTGATATCAATAGATAGAGCTTTTTATTTTGAAGTAAATGTTGAAACCATATTGTATAATTTCTTTATCAGTTTTCGCCAAGAAGAAATACAATCAAAATTTAGGCATTATTTCGCTCGCCGGACAGTCGCTGTTGTTCGTCAAAACACACAGTACTGCAACCTCGCCTTAAGCGCTTATTACACTTATTTGGACACACTTATTTACACTACACGCTTTATTATAAATAAACAAAAAAATACTTGACTTTTTTTATTTATTTATTTGGGATAAACAAACAATTGTACAATGTGTGTTACAATAAAATGGGTAGGACCTTGGACTAAATGTATAATCCACAACGTTTACATAGATTATTTGTGTAGTACATTATTAATTATTTAGGTAAGTTCAGTAAACAACGGGTTAAAACAATAATTATCTACTAATTATTACCGTCGTAAAGTTAACAGTAATTGTCGTCTGGAGTCTAGATAGCATCCGGAGTCGTTAGCAGTCATTATTAGTTCATTGCATCCATTAAGAATTTGTATGACAACGAGAAACCGTCTTGGCTATACAAACTTAGAATAAAAAAATGTATAATGTAGCTCCCTGTCAAAAATAGAAAACACATAAAGAATACAAAGACCATAGTGTAGCTATGTTTAATAAAAACTGAATGTAGCCTGGAAACCTCAGTTAGGTACCTAGATAAGGATTCTCGAACATCAATAATAGTGTTATCAGTGAATAAACTAAAACTTTCACCCGTTCCCGAAATCCTAGCTACATCGCATACAGGTATTTTTTTATTTATTACGGACATACATACTTACAGCTACCATAACAGAAACCCAATGCGATAGTGTAAAACAGAAAATAATAATAACAATAACACATACAAATTAGCAATACAAAAAAAAACAATACAATACTTTCAGTTCATCAATTCTATAACATTCAATTTGGCACCATTAATATTACAAAAACAATAATTATAATACATTAAAAATCAATATAAATTCAACTAGAATAACATAAACGTGCAAAGTAACTTTTGCGAACTCGCTCAGTGAACAAGAGAGTAGGTACATCTATTTATCGGCAACCAGGCGAGAGCGGAGACTTGGCCATTAGCTTGGTGCGACCGCGTGTCTGTGCGAACAAACCAGGCCGTCTAACGACGCTACACGTACCCATCCAGAACGCACAAACCTATCTCCTGTAACCAGGGTCGGATTGTGATGTATTCTTGCACAACCTTGAGGGTAGCCATTTACGATTAGGTATAGGTCTCGGGGTGACATGACCATTGTACATGACTTTGGTTTTGTCTAGATTCATCCCGAGACCCGCCCACCTTGAGAAATCACTCAAGCAGCTTCTGCAGAGATTTCGCCATGATGACAATGTTATCCGCAAATTTGAGGTGCGAGATGTACTGACTGATAAAATTTATGCCCCGTCCTTTCTATTCAACCGTCTTGAAAACGTCCTCCAACGCGTTCGTAAACAGTTTCGGAGAGATGACGTCTCTCTGTATTACACCTCGATGGAGTTGGATAAGTTTTGTACCTACTCTGTTATTGTACTTTGCATTGCAGTCATTGTAGCGGCAGTCGATGAGAAATTTCTGCATGAACTCCAGAACAGCCCAGGTCTTGACGGTGTCGAAGGTTTTCTCGTAGTCCACACCCGCTAGACAGAGAGGCTGATTATATTCCTCCATTTTTTTGGATTATCTGCCTGAGTGTGTGTTTGTGGTCTACAGTGCTGTAGCCTTTTCAAAACCCGGCCTACTCCGGCGGTTGGAAGTCATCGAACTTTTGAGTAAGACGATTCTAGATAACCCTCGAAACCAGCTTTTAGAAATAGCTCAGGATTGAAATGGGGCGGTAGTTATTTAGGAGCGTTATAGTCGTTCTTGAAGAATACTATTCCACCGCGCTCCTGTGCCATGCTTAATTGATTATAGTTTATTTTTGGATAAATGCAGAAATATCTAATTATACTTACCTATTTTAACTTCAGAAAAAAAAAATGTTATCATCTTCAATCTTCAAGGAAATACATTATTATTTTGATTATTAATTCTTCTATCCAGGCAGTAATATACAACACAGTAATTCTTTGAAATAAGTGGCAAAATTGTTGAATTGTTTTTCTTCAATTTGTCCAGTAAACTAAAAACGATTATCAATTGAGATAATTAATTACCTTAAAAAAAATCTCTTTACAAATTTTTCCACCGCTCTTTACTTCGGGATTAATCGAAGAATCGATTTTTCAGGCCCAAAATATCGATTGTTTTATTCGATATGCAGTACTTAATCGATCCAGTGAATCGATATTTCACTCTTGAAAATCGTTAATCGATTTTCTGAAAAACAACTGAATTTACTGATAAGAGATCATTTATTATAGTAGGTATCTTTCCTGTTTTTCATAAAATAGATTTATATGAACATTATCCCTGAACTAAAATAAAACGGATTTCACTGATAAGAGATTATTTATTACAGTATCTTTCTTGTTTTTCATAAAATGGATTTATACTAACATTATCCCTGAACTACAAAAAACTGATTTTACTGATAAGAGATCATTTATTTATTATACTAATATTTTTTGTATTTAATAAAAATGAATTTATATTTACATTACAAATGAAAATTAAAAAAAAAACAATTTTTTAGAAATCGATATTTTAGACGGCGATTTTTTGAGGATCGATACATCAGCTTATGATTCGAATCGATTTAAAAATCGATATTTTTCGGAAAGATTCGCATCCCTATATCCAACCATGCCTAATACAAACAAGGTTGGATCCATCAAGAGATACAGAGGGGTATACCACCCCATACATCCTAAGGTGTATGTGGGTATACCCTATACATCCTAAGGTGCATGTAATGTAACGCGTATATTTATTTTGTATGCGCTCCAACATGAGATTATATTTCGCTTCATGTGGGGGGCCCATACAGCCATATATTACTCCTTCTAGTACTATCAGTAGCTCGTCGATCTCAGTAGATCGATGCGACAGCATGCAACATTGGAATGAAAAAAGACCAGACTAACCTCCCAGCGCCTGTACTATCATTGTTGGCAAAGTATCACTCTTCAATAAAAATATCGATGAACAATTTAGCAGGCGTATTCCTATCACAATACTTTCTGTGACAAATTCCTACGAATTAAGTACTTTTAAGTTTTTCTAACAACTACATAGGTATTACGAAAGGGATTGTAGACTTAATAATAGTAAGTACCTAATTACCAACCGATCGAGGATGAAACTGATCGATCGCTTGTTATATATTGTGCAATACGCCTATTACTTATTTCTGTGCTAACTGCTATTCTGCCAGTGAAAGTCAGTTAAAAATTAAATAACAAGGTTTTCTATAAGATCGTCCCTATTTAATTCTGCGAATATGAATCGAAATTCAGGAAACAAGTTTTTGTTTGTTGTAGGTAATCCGATCACACTTTAAAGTTTTCTCAAGGGGTTGAGTTTCCCACAAAACCACAACACAATAGGAGCAAAAGAAGGGTTCGTGTTTTTTTGTCAATTTTTATGTACCTACACAGGGTTTGCGATTACTCACCAATACTCCACGATTGTAATTTTAACTATTTTTTTTTTTTGTTTTATTCTTTATTTATAAGGGGTTTTTATCCACATGGATACGTCAACCCCATTGTACCTTATACTTTATTTACACAGCTATTTATATACTATGCTTCTATAATTATATAGGAACCTATATGACTATTATACCTACACCACTATATCCTTTGATCCATGAAAGGGAATTATTCCCTGGATTTCTGATAGCCTTTATGATAGACAGGTAGGTACCCTACTTTTGATAACTCTTAAGTTTTGCGATATTTACTGTCCATACAAAATTACCTACCTTCTAGTTTTTATTAGGACAACAAAGTTACTACATTTCAACGGTATTTTTATTTGCTATAGGTAGGTACACGAGGTGATGTCCGCGGCTTTGCCCGCTTGAAAAATTATTATACTAAAACCTTCCTCGAGAACCACTCTATCCATTGGTGAAAACAGCATAAAAATCGGTGCAGTGGTTTTTGATTTTATCGCAAACAGACAGACAGACAGATGCGGCAGAGGACTTTGTTTTATATACATACTAGCTGTCCCCCGCGGCTTCGCTCCCGTCAACTGGCAACTTTTTTTTACATAAAAACCTTCTCCTGATAAAAACAAAAGCAACAAAAAAAGAATTGGCCAAATTGGTCCAGGCGTTGTTGAGTTATGCGCTTACCAACACATTTAGCGATTCATTTTTATATAATAGATGTGGTGATAGAGAATAGTGATTGATAGTGATAAATCCATTTTCATCATTCAACACTTTATTTCAAACTACTGTTTCAAAACATTTAGCACAATCACGAGAAAACATAGCCATGAAATATTTCGACAAAGTTTCCAACATAACCTTTATTTAGTTTGTAAACATTGTCTAGGCTGTAAGTGAGCGTTGACCTCCAATGTGGTTAGTCGGTATTATTCGAAGATCACACCAGTGTCGGTAAGCGTCAGTCATGCGAGTTCTACGAGTATAATCAAAATGTCAGATAATTTATGTCAAGACGCGGTTGCAAAACTAAGTATATCAAATGTCGGAACAAAATTGTCAAGGGTAGAAAATAAATTTGTGGAACATCACTTTCTTATTACAGAATAAGTTAAATCTTACGGTGTTCATGCTGAAGTAGAATACAATACTCTTTATTATGTACACCATATAAGTTACAGAAAAAATAGTTGAAGAAAACATTACATAGGTTGACACAATAGGCGGCTGTATCGCTAAGAGCGATCTTTTTTTGACAAATACTCAAACTCAATTCTTAAAAGGCCAATTCTCGTACCTTAAAAGCATTCAATTTTAAGTCATCTCCGTGATAATTTTCGGCGAACTTAGCTCCCGTGATCCAAATCATGTTACGTTCCTTTAGGCTCACCAGGCAAAATAGTTTTTCAGCTTGTCAAAAACTTGCATCATCATCTGCCTAGCCTTTTCTCAACTGTTTTAGAGTCGGCTTCCAGTCAAACCGGATTTGGCTGAATACCAGTATTTTACGTAGAGTACTACTAGACCTCCACTTCGGAGTCAGATTAACTGGTTTCTGACTGCATCCGTAACAACTGCCAAACAAATGACAGCCGGGACCAACGGCTTAACTTGCTTTCCGAGGCATGGAGGAAACTAGGTATGTTAAGATGGTCACCGATCCAAAGACCAACCTTGGCAAGTGTTGCTTAACCAGGAAGATCGACCTGAGCGGCTGTTAATGTTTAGCCACGGGCTCCTCATAAAAACATAAGTATGATAATATTTATGCTTAAAATGCGAGGATTGCTCCTCTGGTGGTCGTTATAAGAAACTTTCTTCAGTTGAGGTTCTTGTACAATTCTAAACTCCAAGCTTTTCCGCCCATTGTTTTGTAAGCGCTTGATATAGGTACTATTTCTTTATCTCTGCTTTTTTTTTTCAGGTAAGTACTCGCACACATTGCTGATGCACCAAGTTTCTCTGAACCATACAGTGAGTAGCTACTTACCAACTAATTTATTTTGATAAAAAACTTTAACAGATTTTTTTTTTGCTGATACTTGGACGACTTCTTCGTGTACGCAGAAATTGAAATAAGCAAAAATGCTCATAAAATAAAAAACTACTGAGCCAAACTGAATACATTGTAACGGGATCAAATGGCATGTATGCCGCATCAAACTAAAAAAGAATCACATCAAATAGAGTAATCGGTGTAGGTACATACATAATATAGTTAGAGTGAACAGGCTACTTCTGGGTAAGCTCGCTTCATCGTAGACTTTGTCTCTGTCATCCCTGACCTAAGACTAGAGTCAAGAGCAAACCCAACCCATCACAAAAAATAATCGATCAATTGAGAACCTCCTCCTTCTTTGGAAATCGGTTAAAAATTTATCAAGTGGGAACTTGTGGTGTAGGTAAGTTTATTTATATTTCTGAATCACGTCATAACTATCTGGAAACATCCAGCTGTGCTTTTAAATAACACATGCCTACTCTCAAGCAGTGATTGAATTCTTGTACAGTTTTAAAGCGTCATCTCGCATGTGTGCAACCCATATGTTTTAGGTAGTTCTATTTAGTGGATATATTTTTAAAATAGCAATGAGTACGAGTCTGTAATTTTTAGAAAATCGGTTTAGAATTATATTTTTATATAGATATATTGCGGTCTAGTTTCCACTCAAATCATTCAACCAATTTTAATTACTAAATAACTGCTTCGTTACAATATTAAATACCTACCACTAAGTTGATAACCTATTATTCATTTCATATAAATATTACTTAAATTATATTAGATTTCAGCATGAAAGGCCTACCTTACACCGACAAAAGGCTTTCTCATATTATTAAGGTGTACCAACATAATAAACGCTTTCTAGGCCAAAGGTACAATACCTATACATTGAAATCAATAGCTTTGGGTTCGTTTGAAGATAACATAGAAGTTTCCTGAAAAATGGGAGACAATTATACCGTAACGTATTCGTTTATTCAATATGAATGTGATGATGCGTTTGTTTATTCATGTAATGAAATAATATTTTCAGTTGCATTTCAACTGAAAAAGCAATGTATTTCGTCACTTTACAGTTTTTGCCGATGCAATGGCCTCAGTGCTTAGTATATTCCGCCCTAGTATGATATGTCAATACACTCGTGATTTCGTTGTGATAAAGGGAAAGGGCTTTGCGTCTTACGCAGCTCCGTCACTCTCCCACACTGGAATCATGATGATTTCAAGACGTCAAAGTTGAGCCGATAAGACATATTTATACTGCACAAATTTAGAAGTCATTGATTGCAATGAAACATCATAGAAGACGCCTGTAAGACCAAGTGACACATATATCAAAGACTAGCTGAGCCACGCAACTTCGTCTGCGTCACATTTTCCATTAATGCTCCGCTCCTATTTGTCTTGGCGTGATGATTTATAGCCTATAGCCTTCCTCGATAAATGAGCTATCATACATAATTTTTCAACTCGGACCAATAGTTCCTGAGACTAGCGCGTATAAGCAAACAATCAAACATACTCTTCAGCTTTATAATATTATATAAGTATATAAGCATAGATAACATTGCCAAAAAGTATGGGATCGTCATGCGATGCCGAAATGTCACGTTACCAATCTCTTAAATGACTATTTTCTATCGTTGCTACTCGTACTCTGCTTTTTAGAATGTCACTTTGTCTAAAGGGCAATTCCTTTACTTATTAGGAACTTTCGCATTCGCATCACAATCGCGAACTGTCAAAAACCCCTCTAATTTCTACAAGTTAATGACACTGCTTTGATAATATTGCGACTAGAATTTGAACGTTTTTTAAGTAAGATAGTGGGGCATAATTACAGTCCAGCGAATACCTATAATAGTTGACTTCTTACTGCAGTAACAGTAGTGCTATTCTGTAACAAAATTTTCGTGTCTCGATAGCAGAATCCGCGGTCATTATCAAATTCATATAAACATAAGACCTGTTTTGTGTCTTAAAGCTCGCTTTGTCACTCAGGTGAAGCTCGATATCGATATAGTTATTCACAGAATAGACTAGCTGAACTGACTAATTATTTCTTATTTTTAACATGATTTCGTTTATGCGTAGGTAATACGTTTCGGCCATTAAACTGTTACATGTTGCGTCGAAAGATTAGCTAATGATGTGTGGCTGATGTATTTGTTTTGTGAATATTAATTACCTAATTTAAAATATACCACCAGCCAGGGTTGGGCAGTATTTGAATTACTTGTAATTAAAATACGTAATTGAAATACAAATACGTATTTTGTATTTGTATTTCAATTACTTCTTTAAAATGTAATTTGTAATTCGTATTTCAAATATCTGACGCCGAGGTATTTTGTAATTAGTATTTCAAATACTTGAGGCTTCAAAATACATTTTAACAATAAAATACATTTCACCATCATTTAGCTATCGTGAGTGTGAGTGCGAGGCGAGACCGCGAGAGTGTAATGATGGTAAAGCAGCAACAAAACGCAAAAACCGGCCAAGTGCGAGTCGGACTCGCGCACCGAGTGTTCCGTACAAACCTGTAGGTATTATAAGCAAAAGTTGCGGTTTACGATTTACGACGTATTAAAAAAAAAACTACTTACTAGATTTCGTTCAAACCAATTTTCGGTGGAAGTTTAGGTACATAGTACCTACTACTCAGTTTAGAAAAAAATTATATAAGAAACCTCAATATAATTTTTGAAGATCTATCCATAGATACCCCACACGTATGTGGTGGATGAAATTTTGAGTTTCAGTTCTAAGTATCGGGACCCCCAAAATTGTTTTTTTTTTTTCTTTCTATTTTTGTGTGAAAATCTTAATGCGGTTCACAGAATACATCTACTTACCAAGTTTCGACGGCATAGTTCTTATAGTATCGGAAAAAAATGGCTGTGACATACGGACGGATAAACAGACAGACAGACATGACGAATCTATAAGGGTTCCGTTTTTTGCCATTTGGCTACGGAGCCCTAAAAATCAATGATCCACCATTCCAACCCTATAGATTAGCAGACTCGGCCCGGTCTAGATTACTTTTTTTATATTTTGTATTTCAATTAAAAATAGCTAAAATACTGCATTTTGTATTTTATATTTCAAATACCTTACCTTATCCTGTGCTCTCAGAGCAAAGTTGATCTTAGTCATAATAAATCATGAGGAGGACGACATTAGTATTCCGCTAAGGATGCTGCAGACAGGATAATTGAAATTGAGTATTTCCTTCAAACCAAAGCCGGATCAATAAACTAAGAAAGTGATAAAACACCGCAAAATGCATAAACGTAGTCTCCGAAAGTAACTGGTTTTTTTTTCACAAAAAAAAAATTAACTCCTCATAATGAAAAGCACATATAATTATGTGCCTTTAATTACAAGAAGTTTTATTTTTACAGATGTAGAATACGTATATTCTGTCTGAATTTATAAAGTTATATTGAGGCGCCCACAGTCAGATGCGACTTTACAAAGCGATGATTAATTTGAGGCTTTAAAAAAAAGTAGTCCTATTTACTGAAGTAAATAGGACTACTTTTGATCATATAAATGATCAAAAGTAGTCCTATTTACTTCAGTATAATAATACCAAGAGTTTATTTAATTATTATTTTTTTGCCACCACTTGAATAAACGTGACATGAGTGGGTCTTCATTACAAAATATACAAAATTGTGAAAAGTACAGTGTACTTAGTATGGTTTAGTATAGTAAACTCTATAGTAGTAACTTAGTATTAGTAAATGCCACAAAAATGCGGTTCAATTTAGATAAATGTCAATTATTTTGACGTTTCTCAAGCTATTTCATTAGTGTACGGCCTTGAACCAATGGTTTATTCCTTGCCTTTATCTTATAAAAAATAAAATAAAATAATGCTACTGTAAATAACAGATACTACGCAGTTATGTACCTACGACTATATATGCATGTATATTTATCTACTTGAGAATATTGACAGTTTATTTTTTATTTAGGATCCTGTTTGTAATGGCGACATCACGAAAAGAAAAATAATGCTCGCTTATAATTAAAGCATTTTAGTCTGGAAAAAAATAAAGAGGATCGATGTTATTTTTTAAATCGTGTACTTAGATAGGTTTAACGAATTGTTTTAATTGTAAACTTGCTAGCCTTGTCCACTTCGCTGGGCGGTATTTCTCGGGTTAATATTATGCCTATGACACTTAAAACTAACGTGGCTTTCTATAGGTAACAGATTTTTCAAAATCGGTTCAGTGGATCCAGAGATTTCCCACTACAAACTCACAAACATTACCTCTTTATAATATTATTATAGTATATAGTATAGAAGTATAGATGTGTTGTGTTAACATTTGCGAGGTAATCTAAATAAATAATACTAGATTGGTTCCAAATTAACAGTATTATATTTTAAAATAACTCTTGCGTTACTTACTAGTGACTGACAACGCACAGCCAAAAGTACAGCTAGTCTATTCTGTAAAAATAACCATTTTAATATCGACTTCACCTGAGTGACTAAGCTTACAAAGTGAACTTTATTTCACACATCATAAGGTCTTATATTTATACGAATTTGAAACTCACCTCGGATTCCGCTGTCGAGACACGAAAATGTTGTTACAGAATAGCACTGCTGGTCGTAGAAAACTGAAATTTGAATGTAAGATCTTTAGAAAGTGTAGGAGAGCACTAAGAAAGGAGTCTTACTTATTTAAAACGGGTTATGCGCGTACAAAGCCAGCTGGCAAAAGCTATTTTAATCATAACACATGTCATGCTGGGCTGTATTATATTTTATAAACACAAAAAAAAAACTGAAAATATGCTTTATTACAAACTATTAAGAGTAGGAAAACCCAGAACATCCAGCTGAACACATTTATCCCCGGGTTTCCCGATTTTTTTGGCAAATAGATGAGACTGTTCGTCCAGAATACCCACGTTCCCGCCATAATGTTAGTATTCCCATTATATCTATTCTCGTGCGTCCTACAAAAAAGTATGATTCTGACTGACAGTTCTCGGGAATTCCAAGTACGTTTGTGATGATGGCATCAAAATATTTATTTTTAAGCGCTGCCAAAATTTTTTTTTTGATTTTCTTTGCCAACAGTTTCTAAAATAGAACGTGTGTAACGTTTTAATTATTCTTATCATCATCATTTCAAATCATCAAATCATCTGATCAGTAGGTACATTTGTCGAGTCATGCAATAAGTTAATTTTCCTTTTCGCAATTTCAGGGTTTATTCCCATAGAGAAAGTTATTTCTGTTACGCCCTATAATCATAGCATAATGGAATACTTATTTAGGAACCAACATAGTAAAAACGTTCGTGAACCATTAAGTATTTGAACAGAATTTTTTACACCAATATAACATCGTTGCGTGAGACCTCATAGACATTTATACAACATACAATTATGAAAAAAAAAGTTAACACATAAGCTGACATAGCCGGATCATGATCAAGGGTATTAGGACTTGATATATCAATTAATATGGCTTAATGTCTTATATTGGCTGTTATTCGTTGGGTACAATCAAGAGTAAACATTTGTTTTGATTACGAATAAAAATGCATAGGTAGTAATGCAATATGTGTAACTAAAATCTGTAACAAATACTCGTATTATGATCAACTTTATGTGCCGAATCGAATTAAGCCTTCCATTGAAAAATAATACCTACATGCTGTATTACAACATGGGTTATTATTTATTGGAGTAGATTTTGTACGTCAGAAACTGTTTTTAAAAATAGAAACCTTCTGTAGTTGTTTTTTATTTATTTGCAAAAGTATTTTTTTGCCATTGCACGTTTTTATTGTGGTAAGTAACTATTTTTATGCTCGGAGGTGTAAATTTAAACTCATTTAAGTTTTCTGTCTTCATCTATAAATATAAATAATAAGAGACTGTTATTTCATAATAATGTACCTAAACAACAAATAAGTGCAGCTCTTTACTTGCGTCTGTGAGTCCGAACACCTTCAAATTTAAAGTGACCCGACCGGCTTCTTCTGGGTAAGCTTATTCCATCATAGAGTCAATCAAGCGCAAAACAATCTAAAAAAAAACTGAGAATTTAAAATAGTAATAGGCACGTACTTACCTACAACACCAGGCTTAACATCAGGTGAGATAGTGGTCAAACGTATGCCTACCAATAGTAAAAAAAAACTACATTTCATATCCGCCAAAAAACCGATCGAAAATCCGTTGTTGATGTTTAACGGCCGAACCCAATAACCTAACTATCACCAGATTTGGCATAGGTACTGGAGATAGCAAACCAAATGAAACAATATGAAAATTATATAGGTTTTCTGTTGTTTCATTTGTTTTTCTATCTCCAGTATGTGATAGATAGGATATTGGTTTCGGCCGTAAGCCTACCAGGTTATTTGAATTTAGTTTAAACAAGAACTTAATTGCAATCTTAATTGCTATACATAGAACATCCGAATAACGTTTCAACGACACATTCCGGGATAGGAAAATCACGTTAATAATTACAAATAAATAATTTATTTGAACATTATTAACAAAACGGGAATCAGTAATAATTAATTCCCACGGTATTTCCCGTGGGAAATTACCAATGAATATTATTGTTTTATTTTCCTAACTAATGGAAGGTATCTGACTTGCATTTGTTGAGTTCATGACGTCACATTATGATAAGTTGAACGGGTTAATGCTCTCACCTATAGGCGTGTTGATTTATTATTATTTTAAGGGAACAGTCATTGGTCCTTTACGCTTGATACATCAACGTTACGTATTAGTTCAATGTATGGTCGGATTTGAGGAAATAAAAAAATGGAATAACCCCGTTTACATTATGGTTTGTGAATAAGCTTGCTTGATCATTTTAAAATTGGGAAAGGACCAAGAGAGATATTATAATCGGAAAGAAAGGCGTTATGGTAGGTTATTAACCCGTACTGAGCCATGCGTATTATATATAATTATGATGTTTTGTTTGTTTAGAGTAGCTCGTGGCTAGATAATGCCAGCCGCACGGGTCGGTCTTCCAGGTTAAGCAACACTTGCCAAGGTTGGTCTGTGGATGGGTGATGTTAACATACCGAGTTTCATCCGTGCTTCGGAAAGCACGCTAAGCCGTTGGTCCCAGCTGTCATTTGTAGATCTTTGGAAGTCGTTACGGATAGTCAGAAGCCGCTTGTGGAGGCCTGGTAGGCAGCCGCAGCCGTAGCACGTAAAATATTGGTACCTACTCAGCTTAATCCGGTTTGACTGGAAGCCGACCCCAATATAGTTAGGGAAAGGGAAGACAGAGATGTTTGTTTATACAAACAACGCAATAAATCTTTATAATAATATTTGTTAAGATGTATAGCTTATCGGACAGGGTAAAATATTTTTATTAATTTATACTATATTTCACGGAACGTGCTGTTCCGATAACAATTTTTTTTTTCACTAATTGAATGTAAATTTTCACCGAGTACGTACCTTAGTTATATCACTAAAAATGAGAAGCGTATGAGCCTTTTCGTAAAGCCCTATCAGCATTGTAAAAAGCCTTTTGCAAACTATAATTAATTTTTATAACAAATTTAATTAACTTAAATTAATTTTTATAACAATAGGTAAATGAAAGACATTAGGAAACTACCAGAACAAAAAAGTTTCTTCATGTTCTAATAATGGTTAAAATTGCCATATTAATAACATTGTTGGGACATTAACACACAAAGAAAATCATAATTATTCAATTACTTACAAAATAAACACAATGCTTTGGAATTCGATAATGGATGCCAAATGACGTTTGGTAATTAGACATCTCTCGCGTTTTTATGACGAGTTCCATAAAAAGTTATGACACGGTTGAAAAGTACCTTTTTCATTGGTGGGAATGTGTCCGTGGAATAAATAAATCAAAAGTCGTCTAACAATGAAAGGTCTCCCCCACAAGATGGTTCGATGACCTGATGAAGAACTCAGGAATCCGCAGGATACGAGACACTTGAGGAAAAACTATGTTCTGATGATGATGAAGTCGCCTAACGTAAGTCTCGGTTTTTGACTAACCCCGATTAAGCTTTCCTTTTTTATCGATATAAATATCAACTTATTGACACAACTACTAGTAGAGCAAGAGCCCGCGACGATCAGACGTACCTACGGTCATTTATAAAACCTGAAAGTTTATCTGTGTATGTCCCTAATACAGGTATGATCGATCGCCGACTGTGAAGTTTGTATCATGATAACATTGGCTGTTTATGTTGCTTTGCCTATCTTGGACACTGGTAACGTACTGTTTTTCTCCGATGTGGCTCGAATTTGTCAGCATGGTGAGAACCGACGTTGACAAGTTTTCCGAAGACCAGGAGAACGCTGACGCAACATGTGTCTTGAAGAAATCACCCTTTATGCCCATTACTTCTAGCTATTGTACCAAGATAGTATTCATTTAAAAAGGCTAACTAAATGCGCTAAGGTAAGTAACAGAAAAAATTGCGTGATCCAAAACTATTAGGTAAACGTTTCTCGAGAACACGTTTAAATCATCGCCACTGTTGATGATAAACTGAAAAAAAAAAACACTTTTAATTTCTATTTTGTAATTTGCAATAGAAATACCAAATCTGTAAAAAAATTAACTATCTTCCTATTACGGTTCTTGAGATACAACCTGCAGACAGACAGACAGACGGACAGACAGTGGAGGTTTAGTTATAGGGTTCCGTTGATTAACCTTTGGATACAGAACCCTAAAAAGCGACACATTGATCTCCAAGGAGCTCCGCGACGTGATCTAGAAAGTTGTAACGAATTTTTTACATACCCTTTAATTTTTAATTTCTATTTTGTAATTTGCAATAGAAATACCAAATCTGTAAAAAAATTAACTATCTTCCTATTACGGTTCTTGAGATACAACCTGCAGACAGACAGACAGACGGACAGACAGTGGAGGTTTAGTTATAGGGTTCCGTTGATTAACCTTTGGATACAGAACCCTAAAAAGCGACACATTGATCTCCAAGGAGCCGCGCGACGTGATCTAGAAAGTTGTAACGAATTTATTCTGCAAAAACTGCCGCTTTGAGAAGCTACGTAACTTCTTTACTTACGAAGTGACGCACAAAGAAAATAACTGTTCCATATTCTTGGAATTTCGTTCAAAGTAACGGTAATTAAAGATAAGACACATGGGGCTAAGTGTAAGGTACAATCTTGAATTGTTCTCATCATTCATTACATCATTCATTCATCAAAATACTGGTATTCAGTTGACTATAGCTTGACTGGAAGCCGACCCCAATGTAGTTGGGAAAAGGCTAGGCAGATGATGATGATCGTTCTCATCATTCACAGGCCGATTTCGCCCACTGCATAAGCGTCTAATTTCCTGTGCCAATCCCCAAGCTCTTATGCCATCCACATCCAAGTTCTACCCGCGATTTCAACGATGTCGTCTGCACAATAACTCACTGCCGGATGAAGAACATTTCTTCGGCAATTCATTAGTCCATCTGTCAGCACCTGTCTTGCCATGTGCCCATTCATTGCAATGGCATTTGAGTTACATAACTCATTTTCCAATATCAAAGACCTTAATAGTACGTCTTCGGATCTCGACATTTGGAACTCGTGCTAGAGATCTTGATGACCTTGATGATCTTGATGATCTTATGACTTCCTGTGCAACTCTCAGCGTGTACATAGCCTCCTGTGTGAGCGTCCATTTCTCAGCACCGTAAGTCAGTGGGCAAAACACACCGATATTAAAGAGGTTCGACCTTCAGACTTAATTCGATCATCATATGCCTTTTCCCAACTATATTGGGGTTAGCTTCTAGTCAAACCGGATTCAGCTGCTACCTGATCTCCATAACCCAATAACCGGGTAACTCGATACTTTTTGGCAAGACTGGGGTCAAATATCATATATAAACGTTATTCTTCACCTTTATACGTAACTAGCTGTCCCCCGCGGCTTCTCTCCCGCTTTACCCGCATAGTTCCCGTTCCCGTGGGATTTCCGGAATAAAAACTATTTTATGTCCTTTTTCGGGTCCAAAACTATTTTTGAACAAAATTTCATCCAAATCGGTTCAGTGGTTTAGCCATGAAGAAGAGACAGACAGACAGACAGAGTTACTATTGCATTTATAATATTAGTTAGGATTGTTGCTTTTGTCATTATCATCACAATATCAGCCGACAGACGTCCACTGCTGGACACAGGCCTCCCCCAAGCGTCCCATTACGACCAGTCCTGTGAGTCTTGTTGTTTTTGTGAGTACTACTAATATTAGTAACTAGAGGCCGCCCGCGACTTCGTCCGCTTATAAATTCTCGTTATTCCGGTGTAAATCCCGATCCCTCGGGAACCTAGCCTACATGTCATCTGGATCTTCAGCTACCTACATACCAAATTTTATCGTTATCGGTTCAGTAGTATTTGCGTGAAAGAGTAAGAAACATCCATACATACTCACAAACTTTCGCATTTATAATATTATAGTAGGATGATTATTGCTTATTATATAAGATGATTATGATTATTAACTATATAAGTTTTGACAATTTTTATCGCATGATTAATTTGCGGTTTATGCATGCAATAAAAACTAACAATTAACGCTTCTTTTATTAACAAAGTTATTGAAGTACTACATTTGCAACATTAGTTTCTTGCTTACACAATTATAATTTTACATTGATACTTAATTTATTGCGGTAGTTGCTGAAGTATTTAACATCGATGAGCTAAACAATCTGGCATAATTATGCAAAGTCAAAACAATTTTTGAAAGAAAAGCCAAAACCTTAAACAGGGTTTAGGTCATAAGTATTGGTACTATAGTAGATGATCTCAAAGTTGTTCAAATGTTGTGCCAAAAATTGTATTGTTTGTGCCTAAAAACGAATCAAAATGTATTTGTAATTAATTCCATTAAAATAATAATGTCTTTACCAAAGATAACGTCGTTTCCTTGAAATGGCTTTGCGTATGTCTTTGCCCACTTAAAAAAATTGATTTATTTAACAAAAGTTTATTGTAACTGTCCATTCCCAATGTTGATAGCACGTTGCCCGATTTGGGTGGCAACAAAATACAGCAAAACAAAATTTTCTGAGCAACTCATCGTTTTTCATATTTTAGTGTTGATCACATACTGAAGGTTGTTTAAAATTATAAAAAGGTCTGATGACTGAAAGCCTTGAGCGTCGGGTATCCGTTGAATTAGAAACTCATAGGACCGGTCTACGTGGCGACGCTCAGGGGAGGCCTGTGATGTCTGTGGGCTAAAAAACACGCAAATCACACTGTATAGACCTTTTGTCACTACCGGGTTATACGAAGACATGAGTCAAACAAGGTGTGACGCAAAAAAGGTTACCTCAGTGATAAGCCGCTGACCACCGCTGACCCTTGACTTGGCAATTCACAGTAATTGTTTGGTAAAACGTTGGTTTGGATGACCACAAGACTTTATGAGTGATCAAGTACGCATGTACTAACTGAAGATTCACTAAGAAAACCGCAAATGATAATACCAAAATCTGGAAGTGACGCTAACATAAGTCGTCACCACAGTTCGTCACGTCTAGATTTTGTTTTAATAAATAAATAATGTCATCATTATTTAACTTAATTTTTATAGCGATGAGATATTCAAAAATAATGTTTTATTGAATCATATTTTAACATCGATATTGACGAACATGAAGTTTCTAATATAAGTTTGTTAATAAGTTCAATATTTCGCGAACGACTTGCAAATACTAGGAACTTAATTTTGAAACACAATTGCGTACATAGATTTCAGAAGAACTAAAAACTTTCAGTCTCAGTATGTTAAGATGGTCACCCACCAACATCTCCATTTGACTCCTTCTGCTCTGGGTGGAGCGAAAGGGAGTGTCAGACTCTAACTGACTATAACCTAACCGTGTTCCTCCTAATGCCCTTTGCGGTCCTGGGCCGCAGTGACTCTTTCAAATAAATTCCGCAACCCTGGCAGGCACTGGCCCTAGAGGGCAAGCTGCTTAACCTTGAAGGTCGATCCGTGCTGCTGTAATCATTTAGCCACGAGCCATATATAAACCAGATTTTATAGCCATTTAAAATAAACCTGATTTTCTCGGCAAACATAATTTTAACAAACTTTATTCACTGAACAATTTTAGAAATTAATTGCTTTGAATAATAAATGTAAAAATGTCCGGTGCACTGGCTTTACAGTGTTAATAAAGGGTTGCAAATAAATAAAATTAAGCAATTTTCAGCTTTACAGCGAACAGATTAAAATTTAATTTCCCGTAATAAGCACAAAGTGCTTTATTAATCATTTAAATCTGTTGTAGGAGCCTTTGTACTTAAGGCGCCCCTAATTTTATTTTCGTTTGCTCACACCTAATGAATGAAATATTTAAACACCAGAGGACTAATTCTACAAATTTTAAAGCAATATTCGTATCTCAGTCGCAAGTGTCAAGAGAGATACATTTTTGGCAGATTGCGACTGACATGCGAATGCGAGCGTATTTATTTTTGTTATGACGCATCTGTGTTAGGATTTCAGAAGATTATATGTGTACAGATTAACAGAATCAGTCCAGTAGATTCGGAGAAAATAGGCTGTGAAAGACGGACATACAGACAACCAAGTGATCCTATAAGGGTTCGGTTTTTCCATACAGGGACCCTAATTTTTTTTAGGATTGTCCCTCAGAAGGCGAATTGGTATCTACATAAAAGCTTTCAAAATCAAATTGCAATATCATCTCATGACTATCAATGTTAAAAACTTCTCAAAATATAAACTAAAGGTGTTTTTTGAGAGAGGTGAGAAATTAGAGGTATTTTCGAAAGTCTGGGACGCGAATACGAACGGCTTTTCTGATTGAAATTCCGTATCAAATGCTGACCGGAGTCGTAAAAAGCACGTGACTCATACTACAGCATATCATTAAAAAGACAATAATTAAGAATCTAATTTACATTTAGTCATACTATGACTACACTGTGACCAATAATGAACCTTAGCATTGAGATACTGTATGATCTTTCACCCCAACACATAAGTACATAATAATATTTAAATACCTTTAGACGGTTTAAGTTGAATCATAACTTAATATAGAATAAATATGCAATACATACATGGAAAGCATTTGCATGTGACTCCGTTCATATGCAAAGTGCAAACGTGTTTACAAAGTCATCATAATACGGAATTGACATTTTTACATTATACATTAATTAATGACTCAAATCGTGCAATAGTTACAACGGTGACTCACAGTCTTTAATTATTTGCTTATTTTTACCTTTCCATACCATAGGTATGAACATGTTTTAAACATATACTATATCCTTACTTCCATAATTCCATATATGTCTACTAAATGTGGCAGTAGCTCTGTTTGTTTGATTGTACGATCACTTGAATTACTGTAAAAAAATGAAAACACTACCACGCCTCGAGGACACAAACCTCACGCCCCAGCCGCCGCAACAGGAGAAGACGCCCCGGGCTTTGGAAGTCGCAGGGCGACTCCGTAGGTGATACGGAGTAGAATACGCCCAAAACTACGGAGTTCGTAGTAGCCCCCCCGGCCCGGGTCGACGGCACGTTGTGTTTAACGTGCACCTCAAAGTAGACGATGTCATTATAGTAGACGCGGCCCGGTAGGGCCATTTTCTGTCAAGGTTGCGGAATTTGTACTCGGCTCTGGAACGCAAAGGGCATTAGAAGGAACACGGATATTTTTTTTCCAGTAAGAGTCTGACACTCCCTTCCACTCCGCACAGAACAGAAGTCATTTGATGATTTACCATCCTAAAAAAAACCCTCTGCCTCACCATCGGCACGTCGACTCACATATTGAATTGACATTATCTCATTTGATGAATTCCCATCCTAAAAAAAAACCTTGAGAACGTGTTAAAATTACCTGAAAATAAAGACACCTGTGCTGGCAAAAAAACCTTTATTTATTTTATTGATATTTTATTTTATAAGGATCTCCAACAAATAATACACCTTACTTGCTAAATTATTACAGAGCAATAGAACAAAAAACTATGTGCTTCCTCAATTATAGGAGACCACATCATACAATAGGCGGCAAAACACAGGCGAGTCTCTTTACTGCAAAAAGAAGATGTTTCAACCAAACTCCTACTTTTCGGGGTATATCTATTCCAGTGACTGATCGGCTCGAGCTTCTAGGCATGGAGCTGACATCCAGTCTCAACTTCGGCACCACCATTAAGTGCAAAGCCCAAACTGCGGCCAAAAAGCTGGGCATCCTAAATAGAGTTAATCGATACTTCAAGCCTGGGCAGCTTTTAACTCTATATAAAACACAAGTCCGATCCTGCATGAAGTATTGCGGCCACCTATGGAGTGGCTCATCTAAGTATCAGCTTGCCGCGTTTGACTCGGTGGAACGCAGAGCTAAGATGCTCATTGGCGGCGTAGTAAAACTGGTGGATGCCAAGCTACACAGCTTGGCTTATCGCCGCAAGGTTGCTTGCTTGTCGATCTTCTACAGATTGTACTTCGGAGAGTGTGCCCAAAAACTCCACGACCTGATCCCACCAGCCCCCTTCTACCATCGGACATCCAGACGCACTGCAACTTACCATCTCTACCTTGTTGCTATTCCACCAACTCTCACTAAGCGCTTCCAAGCGTCTTTCATGATGCGCACAGCAAAGGAGTGGAACTCTGTGCCTGCGTCTGTGTTTCAGAACGCTTACAACCATAATCTTTTCAAAGTTAGAATGAACAGGCTACTTCTGAGTAAGCTCGCTCTATCGTAAACTTTGTCTCTGTCATCCCTGACCTAGACTGGACTCAAGAGCAAACCCATTTCAAGTAAAAAAAAATAATAGAGAAAAATCAAAACTTTAACCTTAAGTATCATCATCTGACTAGCCTTTTCCCAACCATATTGGGGTCGGCTTCCTGTCCAACCAGATTCAGCTGAATACTAGTATTTTACGTGGAGCGGCTGCCAACCAGACCTCCACAACCCATTAACTGGGTACAACATGGACGTAAGTAACTGGGTACTCCATGGCAAAACTGGTGTTAGATGTTCTGGCTTCTGACTATACGTAACGACTGCCAAAGATCTCCAAATGACAGCCGGGACCAAAAGCTTAACGTGTTTTCCGAGGCACGGAGGAAACTCGGTATGTTAATATATAGATGCTTAACCTTGAAGATCGACCTGTGCGGTTGTTATTATTTAGCCACGATAATCTTAAGTATGATAATCCTAAATTATGATGGACTAAAATTCTAGCCAAATTTGAGCATGATAAAATACTTAAAATTCGTGAAGTTTTTCTGGGTTCACCATGGGTTAACAGGTTATTAGAAACGACTAACGGAACTGCAGACAGAAAGCCACCTGCATTTTTACAGGATTATGGTGTCACTCACACACCTAATATTAAGGTTTCTTTTTGCACCTCACAGTTCAGTCATTACAGTTTAATGCTATTTTTCAATCTACTTCTACATAGGTAATTAAAGTTAAAATATGTATTTGGTTTCTGCAAAGTGCTGGGGTTTTAGATAAAAATATACGCGTGGGTAAATGGATAAACATTTTATTTGGGAATGCCTTAGATGAACTTCGATACATACGTCGTCATGATGATGATGACGTAGGCAGAAAGAAAACCACCGTTGGACTTCAGTCTCCCCCAAGTTTTGCCAGAACAACCGGTCCTGAGATACATACCTACGTATCTTAGAATAATAACGCATAGAAACCTAGTACGAGTGCAAAAAGTGAGGCAACTAAAACTTAGCCTAATCCGTCAAACTTAGCCATCAGGCCGTCAGTACTCAATGTCACGTTCCGTCGAACACAGCTCGCGAGTAAATAATTGAAAATGACAGTTTGTTGCGTGAAAGGATGTTATAGCACATCAGGAAAACAAAAAAATGTGATAAAATAACATTTCACAAATACGTACTCACATTCTATGCACTATTTTTACGTAAATCGATAAATAAAACAAAATTCTAATAACCTAACTTGTCATAACACAATGTTGCTATTTGTGAGGAAAAAATACCCACATTGCTTTCATTCATGTTTTTCATTTTTGTAATTTTAAAATACAATACTTACTGTTAATTGATATCAAACCCGATGTTTTAACATTGTTTATAATTATAACCCATCAAGCATTCTAAACGCATTGAACAATATCTCATTCTTTATGCGATTTATTTCCTTTTATTTTGAAATAAATTGAATTATACCTTCCGAAAAAATATGTCATATTACATGAAAAATCATGTTTACCTTTTCCAGTTCCCAACAACATAAAATACTTGCCTTGATAGCAAAATAGTAATGCGTCTTCCCATATTTTGTGGGTAACGGCTTAGTAATGGTATCACTGAAAGCTATATCTGTGTGCGTTAGAGGAACGTAGACACATTCGGCTCACGCACACAAAGAAAATGAAGTGGACACACGATTTTGGTCGGGTTTTGTTCTAGACGCGGCTTCTATGCGTTATTATTCTAAGCTACGTATATATATTTTCAAAGGTCATCAGATAAGAATAAGATCTTATTTTTTAAAATGCCCTACAAAGATTATTCCACAAAAATCGTCATTGGCAACATTGAAATTGCCTTAGATGACATTGATAAAAATAGGCAAATATTCTGTTTCGCTAATGTACTTTTGGTCGGTTACGGGGGAATCCAACCCCTTAAGGTAGAATACACGAAATATAGAAAGAAAGAATATAATTTATTTAACACATTCACGGAACACGAACGGACAATGTAACTACTAACAAATAATGGTATTCAAAACTAGGTGTGGTTCACGGCTGCACTGAAAAGGTCCATTTCAGCGATATGTCAGACAGACAGATCCTGTCCGACACTGGTTTTCTTGATATTTAAATGAAATTGAACAAAATAAAACAAAATGTTTTGATCAATTGAAGTATGCAATTTCGTATGTCTTCATGCCACTTGACGACTCAGTTTTGATCATTTTCCCACAGACATTCATGAAAATTTGATAAAAACGCTTTGAAGCAGCTTGTTTTATCAACTTACTTAAACGGGACCACATTAGGGTGCCTGTCCATTACAGCGGAGCGAATTTTTCCGTTTTTCCGCTCCGCTGCTTCGCGCCGCTGTAATGGACAAGCACCGTTATGGTCCTACAAAATAATATCAGAGTCAAAGTTCAGCTTACTAGTGTAGATCGTCTGTCAATTAACTTGGTGTCAATAACATTTTGTCGGATTAAATATCACTCAACCATATTAGGTCCTATTCAAACATGAAGCGGTCGACCTTGACGGTCATTTAAAAAACGACATTATCAACTATATTCACAATATGTCTATCGAACAAGTTTACTATTTGGCGAAGGTTACGCTAGTATTCGAAAGTAAGCATTTGGTATAAGAGGCTCAAGAGAATCACGATTGTATAGTTGTAATTGTTCAATTACTCTACGTTTGAAACTTTAGCACATAGAGGACACAATTACTAACGTAGGTATCATCATGACGCCTGCCGGAGTCGCGGGATTATTCGCAAGAGACACCGTGGCTCCGGAACACAAAGGGCAATGAAGGAACATGGATGGGTTTTAGTCAGTAGAAGTCTGACACTCCCTCCCGCTACACCCAGAGCGGGAGGAGTCATTGGATGATTTCCCATCCCTAAAAAAAAAAAAAAAAAAAACAGGTATCATCATGATAACAGCCGAAAGATGTCCACTGCTGGACATAGGCCTCTCGCAAGTGTCGCCACAACAAGCGGTCCTGTGCGTCTCGGCAACCATCGGCTACCCGCGACCCTCACCAGCTGGTCTATTCTGTCTGACATCTAACCGTGTTCACTTAGGCGTAGTGAACGACAAGTGAGCAAGTCTTTCCATCTTGTTTGTTTGGTTTGACAGCTCACTTCGTGATCACTTCACCCACGCCATCACTTCGACTTGTTGACAGAAGCGACCGGCAGGTCATCGGTCCATCGGTACGTATGGTATACAAAGCTAAAGACACGTGTTTGAAAAGTTAAACATACTTTCTTTAATTTCGCAATTAAAAGTAGGTACAAAAGTAGTTTCAGCCAGGAAACTCTGAAAATCAAACAGTTACGTTGTAAACTTTCCATTCAAACAGAGTTCTTTTGTCTTATTTCGCAAATTGTAGTACCAATTACTTGGAAATCGCTTCATAGTATCCAAAGAGATGAAGGGTGGGAGACTTGGGGATACCTAGTCATTATTAACGTTCACAAAGTGTTTTGTTTTTAAGCCTATTTAAATGAATGGTATTTGCATTATTTGCTTCTAAACTTTTTTGCTTGCTACAATACTGTTTCTATTCATGTTTGAAGCCTTTACAGGGTAACCGACTGGACAATTTTTAGGAGAAATTCATAGCCAATCCTCAAAATAGTCTAGGATATCTTTTTTTTTTTGAGAATTGATTTTGTGTTCCCTGAAGAAAGTTGTTGAACTAAATGGGCTGATGCCGCTGAAGCCACCAATGGCAATGACATCCTGTACATTTTTTTTTCCGATTTGCCTACCTAGTTTAACTTATAGTACATTAGTTTGTATGATCGTCTGTAAATTATTTATTTGTTGAATGTTTTTTTTATTTCATGGTTTTATTCATTTTAACGAGTATTCTTAACAACTAGTGATTGGAGCCTCCTTTTAAGCAAAATAAATTATGTTCATTATCTTTATATTGTAATTGTTTCTATTTTCTTCTCGTCTTATTCTGTTTGGGATATATGACATCAATAAACGGCGCCATGATATTAATTAAGGTCATTCACTTTACAATTAGTTTATGGCAAAATATGGTTGATTAGATCCTGGTGATTGCTACAATTGAAATGCTTGATGATACAATAAAGTGCTTTGGGGAACAAAGATTGATTGGACGTAACAGATTTAAATTGTATTCATTGTAACTGCTTATTTTTGCTGATGACAACCCAGGCATTAACTTCATTCACTTTTATAGCGAGGACTCATGTGACAGTAATGGCGACAATGCTGTGGGACAATTTAGACTTTCCCCTCTTTTTACCAGTCCGATGAACGTTCTTCAAATTGTCGGTCCATTTGGGTACTCTCTTCCTACAGTCATTTTACATTGTCCTAAACCTGGTTGCTGATCACCAAAGAAACATCTAACAATACGCTCCTTCCCTTTTGCTCCTTACCTTCCCATATTTTGTAGGTTCTTCAAAGCTATATTATACTTGCCATGTCAATTATAATGAAAGATAGACTACAACGAAGCATATGACCAATTCACCTACAGGTTTTGCTTATAATATATATATCGGGTTGTTTTGATTATAATAAACAAGGTCAGGTAACCCATTCTTGTGGATGTATTTGCTACCTGTTGTACACTTTTTTCTGTAGGTATAAAAACCTTTTTGTCTTGGAGAAGAGCAATCCATAATGCCAATCTGTATTGCTTTGACATACTCGTAACTATGTAGTTCGGGTCTTGGACAACCAGTTTACGTTAATATAATATTTTTTGTCCTCATTTCAAAATCCTTAAATACATCTTTTATAAGCAACTTGACATCTTCGTTTTTTGGTATATGAATTACATAATACACTTTTGTGAACTGGTTCTTCTATAAAATTTTGGTGATGACCGTCCCGTTCACCTTGCGTGACAATTAAATCAATTGATACTTGTCAAGTGAAAAACCTATTGGTTGGTATGAGTATGAATGGTTTAACTTTAGGAATTTCTAAGTGACATAGTGTCGGTTTGACACCCCCATGCCTCGACAAGCATGTAATGCCATTGTTCCGGGCCTGATCTCTCTTCGATTGTGACGAAATGTTTTCCTATCGGACTATGACAATAAGGGAACTGAACATGCACTTGTGCACACCTTCTTTCTTCAGTCGATTCTTTATTACTGAACCCCTTTAAGCGGACAACATGTGTCCATCGATATCCGTCAAAAGTTGCCATCTCCACCTGCTAGAATTTGCTTGAGGACGTTGCATCTTTCATTTGGTCAGACCATCATGGTGGCAACTGGTCTCGTGCAATATTTCCTTCAGTAATGCCAACATTCACCAGCTTGTGCACACACTATAATTAATCAACTATAATTTCAGCTTCAATGAATCAGCTGAAATCGGCCATGGTGACGGCACTGAGACAGTTTTTAACCTCTGCGTTCTGGACGGTTAGGATCACAGGCAAAGTTTCATAATCTATACTAATAATATACAGAGGTAAAATTTGTTTGTAAGTTTGTATGTAGGGGGTAATCTCAGGAACTACTGGTCCGATTTGAAAAATTCTTTCAGTGTTAGATATAGATATCCCATTATATATAGATAGCCCATTTATCGAGGAAGGTTATAGGCTATAATATATCATCACGCTAAGACAAATAGGAGCGGAGCATTAATGGAAAATGTGACGCAAACGAAGTTGCGCGGGTCAGCTAGTTATTTATATTATTACCCGACTTTTAATGGGTGTTTAGTCGTAAAGTTTAGATTTGAACGGCGCTATTATAAAATATATTTATTGAGGCTACCGCAGATTGAATAGATTGTGGTAAATTAAATTGCATCTCACAGGCGTGTGATTATAAAGGTGCACGCACTTCATTCACGTCATTTTCATGTATACCGCGTGTATCTGACATCGACGCACAAACGATTTCCATGGGTCCGGGGCATGATTCTGGACACCCTAGACTTAGAATTTTTCGTCGGCTTTTTTCTCATTTTTTTATTTTTTTCAAGGGTTTTTTTTACTTTAGACTGCTCATAATCGTTATTCTGACCTAACCCAATGAGATTTTTAATCAAAAAATAATTAAATAACTACTTTCACTAAAAAGAGCAATCTGAATAAAGCCACAAATAATATCAGCTCAGCTGAGCGGATACTTTGTAGTACTCTTAAAAAAAAATCAGAAAAGAACCGACGAAAAATTCCAACACTGGGGTGTCCAGAATCATGCCCTGGACCCATGGAAATCGTTTGTGCGTCGATGTCAGATACACGCGGTATAGGGGTATGCGGAACAGGGTGCGCTCCATTGAAAAGGGGGATCCTCCGACCTAACGGGAGTTGTGACCGGTCGGCAACTGTCCGATGGTTGTCTGCTGGTTTTGGTATGTACCGTTGCTAGCCGTACGGAAAACTTTGTGTGCGCGATGTAGGATTTAAGTGTCATCAGGTTTATTTTTGTACCTCATATGCTCATGTGTATCTGGTACATTGAATTTTTGACGTAACTGACCATCAATTTTACAGCGACGTGACTGATGTGTACAGAAATACCATGCAGTCCGTATTATACACCCAAACGAATCAACGGAACAACAATAATATAATATAATATATATATAATATAATATCCTTGGAATCAATAAATAAGAGTACTAAATATCACAGTGCTTATTAATCCGTATTTCCTCAAACATAAAATGCAATACTACTTTACTCATAAAGTACACACGTTCCGAATTTTCACAAATACAGTTACTGTTGTCGTTAAAAAGCAATCAATGTGGAACAAAAAACTCAATTTATTCTCCCAAAGATATTTCCAACGAATTTAGGTAGCTTTAATAAATTATAGGCAAATTCGGGAATAAATTACGCAGCAATTTACAATATTCCAGAATTGTTAATAGGACATGCTTACTAAGCTGACAGGATGAAAAAGGCTGGCAATTAAGTAAAAATAAAAAAAGAAAGAAAGGCTTTTTACAGTGAATAATTATTACCCATGGTTAGTTAACCATGCTTAATTATTATTATCATTTGATAAGAGTTTACATAAAGGACTAGGTCTGCTTCATGATAAGATTCCTAAACAGAGGTACTACCTACTGAAAATCTATAATTTTAATTTCTGAACTTGACTGACGGAAATTTTAAATCATTGGTAGTTCCTTTTTTTAATTGTGATGGGTTTGCTATTGACTCTTGCGTCGATCATAGATGACAGAAAACTGAATGAAAAAGATAGTTGCACTTGAAAACTGCAATTTCAAGCCAGTGCAGACAGTAGGTAACACGGAAACGAATTTTGATAAAGCGTTTCAACCTTGACCGCTAATCGTGTTAATTCGTTAGGTCAAGACTAATAAAGATCATCGGTTTTATTCTTACACGAGGCATCTGCCAACCCGCACACCCTGCGTGCTTGCGTTACAAATTATGGCTTTCTGATATTTACAAGGCCCTAAAAAGAGTTTTGTAGGTATAGACTGATTCAGCTTAAGCTTGACTTACAGACTTATCTAAAAAAATCGTCCCAAATTATTAATTTAAATAGTAATTAGTCGATTTGTATTAAATTTTGTATGGTTTTTTGTATTAATAAGCCCGAATATGACCACAGTGTTTAAGGCCCTGTCCGCACTGCGATTTTTATTAATGGGAAATAAATACTGCATCATCGCGTACTTTTGCATCAAATCGCAGATTATTTCATACCGCCAGTGCGGATATTCGTCTAGGATTCAATGTGTTACAGAATTGCGAAAAAAAACCACGCGGTGAAAAGTCGCAGTGCAGACAGTGCCTAAACTTCACAAGCATCTTACAAATTATAGAGGGAAAATTACTTACATTATCTATTATACTGCTCTAGTTTTCATATTAGAGTCGGTGTCATTAACACGACGAAGTGACCTTAACATGAGGCGTGCCATCAAAACAATGAATCTGCTGCCTGTTGACCCTGGCACAGAAAGAGATGACACATCGCAAGTGAGATAGCAAATCCGTTCAAAAAGTTAATAGCAATTCCCTGACAGTGATGGACGATGGGAACTTGGGAACCCCATAGCAACACCATAGTGATTGGAACAAACATTATGTTTTACAACGTCCTGTGATTTTCCCATAGGAAAAGTTTAACTTCTATGTGATGAAATAAAAGCACTTAAAACTTTTTTATTTTAGACTCCCTCGGGACGAATGGGATTGGAATACGCCAAATTGTGTGGTTTCATCGTTTAAATATTTTTTTGGACTTTTTTGGTGGTTTATAATGTGTTACTGCGATCTATTTATTAATTTTATGTTGCATTATAATGCTATATTGCATATTATTATTACGTTCACTGATCAATTAGTTGTTTAAAGCTGTAGAAAGAAGGCGTATGTCACATAGTGTATCTTTAAATATTTTTGTTTTAATTTTTGTAAATTACTTTTCGATTAGGAAAGATAATCTGTACCCAGCTTGTTGTTAATAAATTATTATTATTTATTGTTATTTAGACTTCGTGTATATACTTACAATCGGACATATACCCTAGGCATTTTCTACCAGTCAAGCAATGGTGGGGAACAGGGGAAGAGATGATAGGACAAGCGGCCCGGGGCCTATTTATTTTAATCGCTTAAGACGGATTTCAGCAATGCCTTCAGTTTGAACGCGACCAGCATATATATATAAACCACGTTACGAGCTGTCAGTGTCATTTTTTTCTGTGGAATATTGATACTGACAGATTTTGAACGCAGCTTAGATGTATTGATCGCGTTCAGTTGTATTGGTGAAATCCGCGCCAAGTAACGTTATTAACTTTACTACATTTAATTACTTCCTCCTAGATAATAAGATTTGTGTAATAATCCAGTTAATTCTATTGTTATTCAAATATTCAGTCTCAAAGACGTAGTATAAAAAATTATTAATCAACCATAATGCGGAAAAAATACACGTGGAATAAAAGATACAATTAGCGTGAAAATTAACAACTAGATATTCTAGGATTGCATTACCTTAATTGGATTTTAATTACTTGCCGTATCTAGCGAATCCAGATAATTCTAATCAATATTATAAATGCTTAAGTGAGTTTATTTGTCTGTTATGCTTTCACTAATAAATCGCTAAACCGATTTTCATAATCTTTTGGTACAGGGAGGACCCTGGAGATGGTTGTAGGCTACTTTTTTTAACAAAAATCTTAGTTAACGCCAGCAAATTTGCAGGCGAAAACTAGTAACAAATTAAACAAGGAAACGTAAGGTAAGGTACGCAGAAACTTTGCAAAATCCATGGTATGAAAGCGAAGAAAGAAAAAGTTCGTTTTACATTCCATACAAGCCTCCCATAGCAATGCTCGTCCATGGCATTTTAGGTCGTTGAACCGGTCTGGAACCTGCTCCGGGACAGCATAAGCGCATGGCGAAAAAAAACGAACCCGACACGTCGATTAGCCTTCTAAGAAAAATGGGAACAGAAAACGGTGAAATAAATTACGAATCTTTCTTACTTTTGTTGATTATGACTCAATTGGAATGCAAAGAATTAGAGGTAATATAATAAATCTTTTGATAATCGGTTAGGAGGTGAATACAGAGAAGATTGATTATAAATATAAAAGACATGCTTACCCGAACATTATTGGTATTAGGACATAGCTAAGAAGTTCGGATATCGTTCGGACACGTTCGGCAGTAGCTCACCAGTATCAGCCAGGCTGTTGCGAGCGGATCCTATATTAAGACGATCTGAGGAACTGTCTGGGGACTGTCTGATCAGCAGCTCACACTTCTTAATCTAGTCATAACATCAGCTGAAGGGCATCACATCACCATGCCTGCTATAGTGTTGAAGATCGCTTTAATTAAGTCGGTATCCAGTACAAAAAGAAAAACACAGTGGTATATCCGGAATTTTATGTAGACCTCCACAACCCAATAACTAGGTACCTAACTCAATATCAGCAATACAGGCAAGACACGTGTCACAGTTCTTGGCTTCTGACTTCTTGTATTGACTGTTACAGCTGTAAAAATGACAGCCGGGACCTACTGTTAAACCCTTTAGTAAAACAAGAAACCAATAAGTATGCAAAGTTCGATTTCTTACAGTAGACCTAATCAGTCACACATCATTAGTTCTCCGTTGTAGATATAGAATAGAGAATAGCGACCCGAGGCCTAAACAGCAACATTTACATCCGGTTTCTGAATGGAAAATTTTGAGTTTAGAACTTTTCCACTAATTTAATGCCATATCTTGGCTGGTCTTCAGACCAAAGTAAAAATGTTCCAGTTAATTTTTTACACATTTTGGTAAATGTTTGTAAGTACAATATTGGTAGATTTCAAAATTTCTATCGCCACCTACTGCTTACAACCGTATAGCAATACTCATACGCCTTGTATTACAGAATGCATCGATTCAAAAATCATTGGTGTAAAACAATGTGGGTTATGTTACCTCGCTGATAGCAGAGCAGTAAAAGTTAACCGTTATCTTTGTAGGACACCGTTACAATGACGCTACGTACAGCGAGTTTACATTATCTAAGGTGATATGGGGGAGGTGAGTGTTCTATTGCAAAATGATAAGTAATGTTGGGTTCATTCATGAGCCAGTGTTCTGCTTCTCTGCTGCGGTAGATGACTCATTTTCAGAATCGGCAAACAAAAAATTTGCTGGTTTCATGGCATTGTGTCAGTCAATAATATCAGTTCAATATGAGTCGACGTGCCGATGGTGAGGCTGAGGGTTTTTTTTAGGATGGTAAATCTCTGTTCAACCGTGTTTTTCCTAGTGCCCTTTGCGTTCCAGAGCCGCGTTGACTCTTTCAAGAAAATTCGGCAGCCTTGGCAGGAATTCTGCAACCCTGGCAGGAATTTCGCAACGCTGGCAATAATTTCGCAACCCTGGCAGAAATTTTGCAACCCTGGCAGGAATTTCGCAACCCTGGTAGAAATTTCGCAACCCTGGCAGAAATTTCGCAACCCTGGCAGGAATTTTGCAGCCCTGGCAGGAATTTTGCAGCTCTGGCAGGAATTTTGCAGCCCCGGCAGGAATTTTGCAGCCCCGGCAGGAATTTTGCAGCCCCGGCAGGAATTTTGCAGCCCCGGCAGGAATTTTGCAGCCCCGGCAGGAATTTTGCAGCCCCGACAGGAATTTTGCAGCCCCGGCAGGAATTTTGCAGCCCTGCCAGGAATTTTGCAGCTCTGGCAGGAATTTTGCAGCCCTGACGGAATTTTGCAGCCCCGGCAGGAATTTTGCAGCCCCGGCAGGAATTTTGCAGCCCCGGCAGGAATTTTGCAGCCCCGGCAGGAATTGTGCAATCCTGGCAAGAATTCTGCAACCCTGGCAGAACTAAGATGTATTCTCGTATTTTATGGAGCTTTGATTTGTCGCCGAGTTGACATTGCGACTTCAATTTGAACGCTTTTTAAGACAGTTATTGAATTTTTCATAAATCATGGTGCTTTACAAACATGAGGACGTATTAGCCCATTATAAAAATCTACTCGTCATATTTAGGTTGCAATGTTTCAAATTTATCATAAACATTGCATCGTGTCAGTATAAATACTAAACCAATTACATACTATAATTTTCTAGACATTGATGATTATTGAGGAAGTGTTATGAAGATTTTTCAAAGTACCTACTAGAATCGAGAGGACATTGCCACCTTGATCAATTCATTAAATTATTATTTGCAATGACAAAACAATTTTGTTAACAGTTTTTTTCTTATATTTGCGGTTTCAGTATAATAATACCACAGTATCATGTTGTGTTACTTTATTATTCATTACTTAGACACACTAATACTAAAATACAGACTAGGAAACACTTATTCGATTGCTATTACTAAGCTGCCAATAAAAAATGGACTAACAAAAATATTTCTCCTAAGCAACGTACATAAATGCTGTTTGACTGTTAAACACTAAACTGTCTGCCACTTAAAATATCGTTTGGCCTTAATGAAATATGTCTCGAAAAATAACGTGTGCGTTAACGTTTACAGAATACTGACCCATACTTTGTTTTTAAACAGAAAAGTAGGTAAGTACTAGGTTATGGGCACAAATATTCTGAAATACACAGTGGTGACCAAAATTTGTAGAGATGTTTTCTAGCAAATTTCATTACTATTTGCAATAATATAATAAGGACCAATTTCCCAGAATAGTGCGCAACAGTTTGTAAAACTATTTAATAATATTTATTTACCACAAGGAACGTTACTAAAATATGGCATCGAAAAAAGTATTTTAGTATAAAATACTACGATAGTGTTCTGTATGAAGATTATTCATTGTCAATAGATATTATTCTTCAAATGGAGTGTTTTCTTATAGTTCTTACATAATAAGAAATAAAGATATTTTTTTCTAATTGGTCTCAAATAATACGCTACTGATGTTGAAAATTATTACTGAATCGAACACGTAGTCAATTTCATTCATTTCAATCTGTTTTGTGAATAAGAATTCTTTCGGTATTGATTCAGTCGGTTCCAATTGAAACTAAATGATCAGAACTCCAGGCTTGTCGAGGTTACATGTGAATACACTAATACATATAAAAGAGCTAGCTAAATTTGGTTTCCTAAAACACATGAGAACGCACTGAATGTTGGTTTTATCTACGACAGTTACCTATTTTCTGAAAACCAATCTGCTGTCAAATGCTATACAAGATGTTGATTGTTTTTATAAAACAACACAGTCAATCAAATCATTTCACATAATATTTGTCGGCAGCATAATCAAGGGGTACATAGGTGAACAAAGCACCCTTTAAGATGACAGCATTTATAAAGGGACTTTGTGTAACGGAAGCAGCCACAAAAATTGAGATTTTAACATTATTCACGTGTCTACTTCATCAACAGCGTTAGTTAATAAACATAATTATTGTATGTAATCACAAGTACAACAACATATTAACGTAAAACCACGCACGTGGTCAGCATTTATAAAGGGACTTTGTGTAACGGAAGCAGCCACAAAAATTGAGATTTTAACATTATTCACGTGTCTACTTCATCAACAGCGTTAGTTAATAAACATAATTATTGTATGTAATCACAAGTACAACAACATATTAACGTAAAACCACGCACGTGGTCGCAGAATACTGACAATGACTATTTCATGAAACTTAGAAGGAATCAATGCACGGGCGAATAAGCAACTTTAAATGATTCCAGGGCATTGTTAATTGAGGCATCACTGCAAGCGTTACCATTGTTGTATGAGAGACCACAACCGAAACCGTCGAAGCAAAGCTTCTGCTGCGACTTTTCATCCGCACAACACGACAGAATAGCCGCGTTACACATGGTTGGCGTCCTCAAGGCTCCTGGCGCGGGGACGAATTGCGGGGACGCAGTAGACGGCTGCTGGCTCTGCAAAAAAAAACATAACAATATTAAACACGACATTGATATGTTGTCATCTGCAGGAATTGCCGGCTTGTGCGCACGAAATCAGAAAGTGGAACCACGCGTAAATAACTGGATAGCAGACTTAGTTTGCTGCTCCACTGCTGTTAATAACACTGATTTTCATCGAAATACTCTTTTATAAACTAAAAGATCAAAGATGTTTGGATTAACGTGTACATGAATTACGTAACATCCGTGGATATATAAATAATAGGCCGTAAAAATCTTGAGAATAACCAGACATAAAAATTGTGTTATTGAAGGTCTATTCAAAAAAGTTTATGAATTTCGAGCGTCCTTCAAACAATGCAAGTAAAATTATCTTTTATTAGGCCCGATGATGAATGAACGTAATTACCTTTATTTGTTTTTGTCTATATGATTAACAAGTGACTACTTACATCTCCATTAGAACTGCCATGCTCCACCTTCGGTGCTGGTCGTTTCATTGGTCGTATCGGTTTTATCGGATCGAAGGATATAGGTCTTCCATCATCATTAAAATTATCTGTCTCGTCGTCTTGATCAATGACGAATCCCCAATTCTGGTTTGTGTCTTCCATTTCAGGAAATCTAGTGTTAATGGATGGTTTCTTCGTTGTGTTTATTGAGCAAGGGCTAAACTGTGGGACAGGGTAGGGTACCGGGTAGGGAATGTAGATAGGCTGTGGTGGCGGTGGTGGCGCTTGTGGCCTTTTGACGTACGCTGAAATTTCTTCGAGTAATTTTACGATCTGTGGTAAGAGGTCTTGCTGACTCCGGTCATAGTCCCTTCTCTCCGGATAATAATGTGGGGCTGGAAGAGCATAGTCGTAAGCGCCATAGTTTGCTTGCCATCTTCTCCGCCGATGTCGGTGTACTTCTGATGAGTGCTTTCTGACTCCATCATTATGGTCAGATGATAGCGAATCGGGATCATTGACCTCGTCTAATAAGTGTCTGGGGTAGACCTCTCCCATACAAATTATCACTACGAATAGTAGAATAAGCGTATTCATCTGTAAAAGAAAAAACACAAAATGTCAGGAAACTCATTCAGTTACCTTCAACTTAAACACGGAAACGTGTGTGGACCAACTAATTGATTCAGTTTTATGGTTGCTAGTTGAAGCCCGTCTGTTACTTTTGATGTTTGGTCGTCTCGCCGCTGGCCGATTTGTTGTTTGTCAACAAAAACTCTAATGTTTACATACAAATGCTTTGTTAATCAGTTCACACGTCTTGTGGACCTGGATGACGAGACTGGTGTACCGTCTACTGCTTATTAGTATTTCTAGTGTCATTGCCGACCTCAAAGGTGGATTGAATTTTAATTTTAGTTTCATACATGGCATGTTGACATTTTGTTTGGATCGTCCTCCAACGAGTTGTAAATTCTTATACAGAAGCCGGTTTCGGTGTTGACTGAGACGATGATATTGACAAAATTTTGGATCTGATAAATATTTCTTTGTTTTTATGTATGTTTAAATAAAATAAAAGTTGTTTTAATTCATGAGCCTACAGTTAATTTAAATATCAGCTACTGAGTCAACGTGTTTGTGACCAATACATTTTTTGCCAATTAGAGGCCATTATGAGGCGGTTATCTCATTAGTACGTTTCTAATGATTTTTGATAGCAATTGAATTTAACACGGTTTTTTTTTATGATGATAGCATACGAAAGTTATTGAATTGTGAGATTAACATTGCAAAAAACAAAATTAAACCTTCACAGACCAGTCGTAATTTTATGATAGTTATCCGAGTACATAATACTGTTACGACTGTACTGTTAGTGGGTAGTTCAAACACATAGATTCGCCGCTATACCTTAGGGATCTTTAAATAATCCAATGTTTTTGTCTGAACAGTAACAGGCACACTTTCACAGCCTGGATCTCATGTACCTTAAAGTTTCACAGTTTCCCAGTTCAACACCCTCATAGAAACTAATACACACCTTGACGCTATATTTGTTCGCAGGCAGAAATAAACAAGTTTCTTGTTACGACACAGCACTACACTATTAATGTCTTTCGGAATTCAATATCATATCATAGTTAATTGATCGTTTATTTTCAAACGCGTGTGGACTGCGCGCGCTTGTGTTGGAGACTGGCGCTTTGTACGCCAAATTAGCTTCGACTGCGCAGGAGTACATTCTGCGTGAATATATACAGTGCTTATATTAGTAACCAGATGCGTTGATTCAAACATGAAAAACCCATTGATAAGGGTAGCATTTTATGAGCGAAATGATGCAACTAACAGAAATCGCGCAGACTTATCGAGAACGTCAGGCGAGGATGTCCTTGCCTGTTTGGTGCTATTTATTTTATTATATTTTTATCATCGAGAACAACTTACCTACACCTATACTAAACATCTTGGTAAATAATAATAGTTTACAATTTATTGTTTTATTAGTTCTTTTTATTAATTTACATATCGAAATATTTCAATCATAATGAAATATAAAAACATATTTAAAAAAGGAAAATTAAACAAAATTTTATCAAAAGGTCCATTAATTTTATTACGAGTATATTTTTACGTGAAGGTGCCTAAATGAAATTAAAGAGGTATCTAACGCTAAGAAAAAAGCAAAAAATAATAATTAAATTGATTAAGAACACTTCATTAAAAATAGATCTGGGAAAAAACCACAAGTAAAATAAGAAATCGAATCTCTTCAAATATTTAGAAAAGTTTAAAATAAAAGAAAAATAATATGTATTTACTGATCTACATAATACGCGATTCTGGTTAGGTTAGGTTACCTACACTTGTATTTTTTTTTTTTCAGAGAATTAACGAACCAGATCTAGAATAGTTAGTCAGATCCCTATTTTATTTTATTTATTAATAAAATAAAATGAGTTTATTTGACTAACAATTCGTAAAATTTTTCGTTAAAAAAAAAGCACAAATAAAATTAATAGGACTATTCAAGAGTATTTTTTGTGCAATTCGGAATTTTCCAAATGCTCAATAATTATAGAATGTTTAAATTAATGTACATTTTTTTTTTAATGCGAAATGGAGGGGGTTATTGTCGAAGCCAACATTTTTCACATACCTACACTAGCTGCAAGACTAAAATCAAAATACCAGGCAAAAAAAAAAAATATTCTTTGTTTGAAAACATTCCTTTAAAATCTCGCCGAAAAATGTCACTAAAAGTTTACATAAAAGTTCACACACTTAAATAATTTTATTTCACAACAATGTTCTGTGTACATACCTATATGATTGTGTAATTAAAAAGATTAGGCAGTGACACCATTATAGCATACCCACATTTCATCAATTAATCCCTGTTATAGGGGTAAATGAATGGAAACTCAAAGTTCGGGCTGCTGCTGGGTATTCCCAAAAGGAAAAACCCAATACGTAATATTTACCACGACCCGGGAATCGAACCCAAGACTTTTTATCGACCGGTAGACTAACTAGACAGGACTTTTTATTTAATTAAAAATCTATAATGTGACTTAATCTTGCTTAAAACAATTAAGCTAATTTACAAAAATAAACAGTTGTGCCATAAATATCTATTCTCAACATTATTATTTTCGTATTTGTAATTTAATTTCCCAATAATATTCATTTTCTTCATTCATTTAATTTATTCATATTTGAAATAAATATTTCCATCATAATTAATCTTATGAAATCACAACAACTAGTCCCGTTTTTCCCGTGTGTAGTATTTGTAATTATAGTTACGAGTACAGACGCCATTCTTGGCACACATCCATCGGCGTTTGGGTTTTCCATGACTACTTGAATGATTAATACATCAGTGTCATTGCACTTATGTATTAGTAGTACGGGAATCGTCTTCCTGATTCTTATTTTTGGAAATATAAGTCTTGAAAATAATATATGATATGCATTTATCTTTCTTTGACGAGCTTGTGGCTAAATAAAAACAGCCGCACGGGGTCGACCTTTAAGGTTAAGCAACGCTTGCCAAGGTTGGTCTGTGGATGGGTGCCCATTTTAACATACCGAGTTTCCTCCGTACCTCAGAAAGCACGTTAAGTCGTTGGTCCCGGCTGTCATTTGTAGATCTTTGGCAGTCGTTATGAATAGTCCGAAGCCAGTAAAATCTGACTCGAGTCTTGTCATGAATTGACCCAGTCAATGGGTTGTAGAGGTCTAGCAGGCAGCCGATCCACGTAAAATACTGGTATTCAGCTGAATCCAGGTTGACTGGAAGCCGGCCCCAATATAGTTGGGAAAAGGCTAGGCAGAGATGTTTGTTTAAACACTTTTTAAAACATGTATTTTACGGTGTATTTTTCGCATAAATATATTTATCGACACATTTGCTCAAAAAATGCTTTTATCAAGCCTATATACATTGTTTGAAAGTTCAAAATTATGGACCATACAATGGAACGTGCGGTAAATAGGTACTCTCACTTAAGTACCTACTTTAGCGCACGCTCCGATGTATGGCGCCGTGCGTATCCTTTACGATATTTTTATGAATTTACATATTATACAATATAATTATAAGAATTCAATCCGTCAGCGAAAAACGCTTCCATCTGCGTCTGTTTTTTTAACGAAGAACTCTTTGCCCAATAGGTTTGTCTTACATTAATATTAAAAAAAAAAATAGACAATGGATGTAGTTCTAATTAGACGACTGTTAAACTGATGTTTTTTTCGAGTGTATGTATGTATAATGTATATATTTCTTTGGCACACTCTGTAGCCTAACCCTGTGGCTTGATAGATTTTAGTTTGAGAGGTGTTGTTAGATTCGTCTTGATAGTGAGAATGATAATGGGTAGGTTGGGTATAAATAAAAATATCTGAGCTTCGGCGCCATATTATTGACTTCAATGTTTTAACCTATCGAGTGGGCTATCAATTTAAAGGGCTCGAGGAGACAATTTAAAAAATGTAACAATTTTTATATACATGTATGATTGTGCTTTTCAGACAAACGTGAATTTTGTTTTTATTTGTTGTTTTTTAATTATTAATTTTATAGTAAAGATAGGTTCGAAAAAAATGTATTATTCGCAATTTTTAACGCTAATACAAGTACGGACGGATCCTGCTTATTCTACATTTGATAACCACACCGCGCGCCGTTATTTTCGGAATTGTTATTGCGTTTTCCATGTGAAACTTAGCAGCAGGGTCGGAGTTTAGTAGCCTCATCCTGCGCCTAATTTTCGTCCCATCGGAGCATGAGAGTGATGGAAGAAAGAGTGCACTTGTATTTGATAGCTGATATCAAGTCACCGCCGAGTTTAGCCGTCGTCATGGCTGAAATTAAGTTTGTTAGAGGACCATCATATACAAAATTGGGAAATTTTTAACGAAATATGTTAGATACGCATCCACTATGTAAGCACGGAACAAATATCTACACTAATATTATAAAGAGGAAAACTTTGTTTGTTTGTTTGTTTGTTTGTTTGATTGTAATGAATAGGCTCAAAAACTACTGGACCGATTTTAAAAATTCTTTCACCATTCGAAAGCTACATTAACCACGAGTAACATAGGCTATATTTTATTTTGGAAAAAAATAGGGTTCCGTAAGATATTTGGGTTTTTCGGACACAAGGTGTAAAAATCAACCAGAAAAGTTACTTATGTTGCGTACGCTGCCTAAACTATAAAAGATAGAACCATGAATTGTTGTAATTAATTGTAGATCTTATAAATATCTATAAAAAAGTCCGCGACACACTATACCTATCTATGTCGAGTGAGGCACAACAACCACTATTATATTTAAAAATCTTGATTTTCTTTTTGGACTACATTTAAACGCGTTTATTTTACTCATGCTATTAATCCTTATCAAAATAAAGTATTTCATCACTAAGTACAGTTTATGTAGATAATACTTGGTCTTTGAATGATTAAAATCGGACGTTTGGTTTTGAAGTTATGGCGAAATTAAAATATTATTACGATTTCTGCTGCACGGCCCGTTGCGAAGTGGACGTCACCAAGGCGGGGGTGCGCGTGCGGGAGGGGAGTTTAGATCTATGAGTAATATAAAGTGTCCTCCACACTATTCCAAAGTTGCACGAGGCGAAGTGCTCTCCGAAGTTGACCGAATTCCGAAGTAAGTGTCCACACACTCGAGCAACTTCGCGAGGAGCTCAGTCGCCCGTTCCCCCCGTTCCCCTCACGATAGGCATAATGGATAACGTTCATGTGGCAACTGCCGTTGCAATGTGTACTCTCGCATAATAAAATTCCTGCGTATTTACTATGGCTGACGCGAACCGAAGTGAGCCGAGTAGTGTGGACAGACGCTTCGTGTTCGAACTTCGAATCCTTTGACTCGGGCGCAAAAACCGACAACAACTGGAAGTCGCCCGGGGCGAAGCGAAGTTGCACGAGGCGAAGCGAAGTGCTCTTCTACACTATCGTATTCGCTCAACTTCGATCAACTTCGGGAATAGTGTGGAGGCTACTTAAGGTACACGCGTAGCTCAGACGCGGGGTCGGCTCCCTACGCAGCGGTCGTGCGCGAAGTCTAATAATTTTCGTGCGATTTTTTTTAGATTTCGTTCTTAAAACTACACCTACGCAAAAGTTCTTCTCAGAGCTAAACCACAGATCTTCTCAGAGCCAAACAACAGTTCTTTTCAGGGCTAACCAACAGTTCTTTTCAGGGCTAACCAACAGTTCTTTTCAGAGCTAGAATATTACACGCTATTAACATTTTCTTAAACATTTGAAAATGCCTAAGAGAGCCAGGTCTCAACTTACTAAACATAGTTCTCAAGCACGGGCAGCAAGAATACGTGGGAGAATCTTCACCTGAACGTTCACAACGCCTTGCTGAACAAAATCAGAGAAACTCTCTGGTACGCGCACGAGAGTCGAGTGTCGAACGTTCGCAACGCCTTGCACAACAAAATCTGAGAACTTCTGAGTTATAATATTATAAAGCAGAAGAGTTTGTTTGTTTGTTTGGTTGAGTACGCTAATCTCAGGAAATACTGGTCCGATTTGAAAAATTATTTCAGTGTTAGATAGCCCATTTATCGAGGAAGGCTATAGGCTATATGTATATCATTAGGCTAAGTCAAAAAGAAGCGCAGAATTAATGGAAAATGTGACGCAGACGAAGTTGCGCGTGTCAGCTAGTTATTTATATAATAAGGCTAGTTTCCACCATCAATAAATTGCAAATCTACATATTTAGCCCTTCAGTATAGCATTTAAAAATAATGAACACGTATTTTTTGTTTCTGTAAATCAATGAATTTTGACAAAGATAAAACGCATCAAACCTCGGGAGTGGAGGCTCGTGACGTCAGAACACACTAAAATTGTACCACGGCGTGACGTAGTAAGCATTTTAAAAGCGTCGTAACTTCGTCAATTTTGGTTTGCGTAACAAAATAAATAAACACGGATCAAATTTTTTTTTTAATCTACCTGACGGACTAATAAGATTTTTTCAGTGGACAAGCCTATTGTTCCGGGTCTGGCTGTTTGTGACTTTGTGTGTTTGTAACCGCACCGTTACGATACAGGAGACATTCCTAGTGTGGTGGGGCAAAGTTTGTTTTGTGTGAGGCGTGAGGAAAGTCACAGCTGCCGTTTGGGTACGAAAAAGTTCGGTATCTACCTATCTATGACAGACGATTAATTAAATCATTTATTTGCAAAATACAGGTTAGGGTAATTATTACAAAAGAATGGCACACTGTAGTTTAACCTCATCATTGGCAATTTATTAGAATATTAAATCACAAGTATGTCTGCGCTGTGACATTAACGCTAAACGCATTAGGTAATGGAACACGCCTGTCTGTCAATTGTAAACTATTTTTTTTCACATGGTTCTGACGTGAACCCCCACAAACTACTAGTGTTCATTTCGTTTTTCATAGAAAATCTAGGCCTTTACTTTGTAAGTATGCCAAAAAACTGACCTTGCCTGCAAAGTGTTCAGATTTATAGCTCACTAGCTGGCCCGCGCAACTTCGTCTGCGTCACATTTTCCATTATTGCTCCGCTCCTATTTGTCTTAGCTTGATGATAGAATAATAATAATAATAGTTTATTGTCTCACTAGCTGACCCGTGCAACGTCGTCTGCGTTACATTTTTCATTACTGCTCCGCTCCTATTGGTCTTAGCGTGATATATAGCCTATAGTCTTCCTTGATAAATGGGCTATCTAATACTGAAAGAATTTATTAATTCGGACCAGTAGTTCCTGAGATTAGCGCGTTCAACCAAACAAACAAACATACAAACAAACTCTTCTGCTTTATAATATTAAGTAGATATAGATATAAAATGTGTTGCAAAAATTAGGTGTGACACTGGATCCCGCACTAGGATACCCTGTGTCGCAGGCAGTCTCTTTCAACAATGATACAAAAAAAAAACAAAAATACAAAATATGCAATGGTTGAACAAAATCCACTATTTTGAGGACTAAAAGGTAACCAAAAGTATGTATGCATGTGATGCGTATAGGAACTTGAAGAGTCTGTTTGTGTGAAAAGAGTGTGTATGTAAGTAAATATGAGTATTTTATCAGATGAAAGATATAAGGTTTTCCGTTTCTGTATAGTTAAGACCAAGCAGCCAGTCTCGAACCTGTTTCTTACACCTAAACTTCGTCAAGGAGAAGATATTGAGCTTTTTGTTTACTTTTTCGTACAGGTATGGTCCGATGCATGAGAAAGCCTTATTGCCAAACTTAAGTTTGCAGAAAACTCTGTTCCATTTGGGTTTTCTACGTGTGCGCTGATCCCTTACCACTGTAGCTGCTGCAACTTTATTTATAAATTTGAGTAACACTGATGGCATGTACAGTTGTCGCACCGTAAACACTCTCGTTTCTCGATATAACATATCAGTGGGGTATCGAATTTCTAATCTATGAGAGACCTTAAAGACGGCTCTTAATATATAGCCTATAACCTTCCTCGATAAATAGGCTATCTAACACTGAAAGTATTTTTCAAAACAAACATCAGAACAAATATCTTAACTAAACATTAGTTAAAATTAGGTAGGGCAGTGAAACTGGGCTTTCCAGAATGTTCCATTATTTTAGTTTCTTAATGTCTAGTTCAGTAATGTCTTCTGGATTTTTTCTTTTTTATACATGATTCACTAAAACGTGAGTAGGATAAGTCAATTCAAAATGTGATTCAGTATAATGAACGTGCAGGATGAAAAGTTTAGTAACATTTATTTGGTAAAACGGTGACGATGACTTTTTATTAAATGACGTATGTACTGGGTGAGTTTTTTTACAGGAATCATAATGCCAGATTAGGACGTAATATAATACGTTAAAAACTCACACTAAAGCTTGGGTTTCCTAGGATAGCGGTGCCGTCTTAGAGCGGCCGTAATACAGCGGTGAATGACGTCACTAGAACGTTCTCTATGTAAACTAAATGGCGCGGTTTCTTAGAGAGCGGTAACGGACGGCCGTCTTGTTTTTTTAATACGTATTTGTGTTTTTTCACCGGAACAACGTACCTACAAAATGAGTTCCAACTCTTGGAGCAGCGAAGACGACGAAATTTTAATAGATTTCGTACGTAACCATGAAGCTATTTATAATATAAAAAGTAAACTTTCCACATGTCGTCACCGTAAAAACGGCCGTCTTTTTGCGTCCGTAATATTACGGCCGCTCTGAGACCGGCACCGCTATCCTAGGAAACCAAAGCTTTAGCCCTCGGGACGAAATGGCAGAAAATTTTGCATTCGGACAGTGCACACTTAGCGCGCTTTACAGTGCCTTGTCAAAAATCCCTTTCGATGCCCAATTTATATTATAGGCATTAATTCGACTAGATAAGTTTATTTTTTTTAATTTTTAATTTCCTTTGGTTATAATTTGAATTCTTTGCCATTCCGTCCCGGTATGCGTAGGCCATAAGCTCTGCACACATTAAGACGTGATCAAAAGGAATCTATTCAAATGTTAAATTCCGCTGATTACATTCTAAATCTCTGAACGACATTATTCTAATAGTTTAGCAAAAATCCGGCCAAGTGCGAGTCGGACTCGCGCACCGAGGGTTCCGTACAAAACTGTAGGTATAAGCAAAAGTTGTGATTTACGATTTATAACGTATTAAAAAAAAATACTTACTAGATCTCGTTCAAACCAATTTTAGCTGGTAGTTTACATGGCAATATACATCATATATTTTTTAAGTTTTATCATTCTTTTATTTTAGAAGTTAAGGGGGGGGACACATTTTACCACTTTGGAAGTGTCTCTCGCGCAAACTATTCAGTTTAGAAAAAAAAAACATCAGAAACCTCAACTTAACTTATAAGGGTACCGTTTTTGCCATTTGGCTACGGAACCCTAAAAACGGTTTTATATTGTAAAGCAAACTTAAAAAGTGAGGCTATGGCGCATCACGGTGTGAGTTGGCCTTCAAACATGCAAACTATTCAGTTTAGAAAAAAAAAACATCAGAAACCTCAACTTAACTTATAAGGGTACCGTTTTTGCCATTTGGCTACGGAACCCTAAAAACGGTTTTATATTGTAAAGCAAACTTAAAAAGTGAGGCTATGGCGCATCACGGTGTGAGTTGGCCTTCAAACATGCAAACTATTCAGTTTAGAAAAAAAAAACATCAGAAACCTCAACTTAACTTATAAGGGTACCGTTTTTGCCATTTGGCTACGGAACCCTAAAAACGGTTTTATATTGTAAAGCAAACTTAAAAAGTGAGGCTATGGCGCATCACGGTGTGAGTTGGCCTTCAAACATGCAAACTATTCAGTTTAGAAAAAAAAAACATCAGAAACCTCAACTTAACTTATAAGGGTACCGTTTTTGCCATTTGGCTACGGAACCCTAAAAACGGTTTTATATTGTAAAGCAAACTTAAAAAGTGAGGCTATGGCGCATCACGGTGTGAGTTGGCCTTCAAACATGCAAACTATTCAGTTTAGAAAAAAAAAACATCAGAAACCTCAACTTAACTTATAAGGGTACCGTTTTTGCCATTTGGCTACGGAACCCTAAAAACGGTTTTATATTGTAAAGCAAACTTAAAAAGTGAGGCTATGGCGCATCACGGTGTGAGTTGGCCTTCAAACATGCAAACTATTCAGTTTAGAAAAAAAAAACATCAGAAACCTCAACTTAACTTATAAGGGTACCGTTTTTGCCATTTGGCTACGGAACCCTAAAAACGGTTTTATATTGTAAAGCAAACTTAAAAAGTGAGGCTATGGCGCATCACGGTGTGAGTTGGCCTTCAAACATGCAAACTATTCAGTTTAGAAAAAAAAAAACATCAGAAACCTCAACTTAACTTATAAGGGTACCGTTTTTGCCATTTGGCTACGGAACCCTAAATACAGTTTTATTTTGTAAAGCAAACTTAAAAAGTGAGGCTATGGCGCATCACGGTGTGAGTTGGCCTTCAAACATGCAAATAGTTGGCCACACCTGCATCGTCATAATTGATTAGTACGAATGCCATTGACGTCATGTTAGAAAAATATAATTACGCTATAATTATGACGTATTAAGAATATACATGTAGAATATCATGACATCATTGTTCTTTGAACTTATTTAGGTTTATTATAAAAATATTGCAGATCATTGTATGGCTGATTGTAAAGGTGCCCGCAGACAGGCACAATGCGATAAATCTTTTACAACGCTTTGTCGCACTTTCGTGTCTGATCTATCGTCGGAATTCAGCTTGTGACGCGTAGGATTAGTTATTTTATAAACTATGGGTTATTCTGAGCATACAAGCTACAAACATTTTTAGCTATGATATACATATACTAATATTATGAACAGAAAATATTTATTTTTTTAAACCGAGGAGACTCCGTAACTACTAGACCGATATTAAAAAAAAATTCACTAATAGAATGCAAAATTATCAGGAAGTATCGTATGCTATAATTTACTGTAGAAAAAATAGAGATCCCTACGAAAATTGCAATACTAAACCAGCGCAAAGTCACGGTTGCTGCTCTAGTAATAGGTAGTACCTACATATAAGTATAATTATATGATATGCTCGAGATGCTACCCCATTTTCGCGATCAGTTTAAATCTAAATTAGAAACAGGAGGCCGATTGGCCAAACCAATGGAATTGTGTATAAATTAATAGGTACCCGAGGCTACGAAACTGGAGAGGGTTCCATTTTGATATAATTTATTCATCGATATTATTGGAACAGCTGGATGCCATTCAGACTTGTGCTGCAGCTAGTTTTAGCGGGAGCTGAAATGGTACGTAACTAATATATTAAAAAAAGGTGTTACATTCGAAAGAAGCTTTGATATCTTCAAAATTATCACATGATATCTGACAAATTCTTGAATCAGTCAGGATAAGGCCACTCATAAATGTGTGGTCCTTTCCTCAAAAATCCGACTTGTAGACCGTGAACTTCAGATATTAACCTACATGGTTTTTCCATTTCATTTTTCCCGTACCTTCGGACTTTAGAAGAGACTGACCCCTAAGTTTGTATTGGTGTCTCTTCTCAGCGTAGGAAACACCCGCCTCGTCTAGTTCAAGCTGACTGAACAATATAAATGTGTGATAACTGTGATTAGTGTTACTTTAACCGCGGTAATATTTACCGTGCTTTAACTTACTTACACAACAACTAAAATTATGCTAAACAGCTATCTATATCAGCAAAAAATCTGTCTACTGCCGAGTAGGCAAGTAATACATACGTTAATACATGCTGATGTAGGTACGGGCTGTAGGTAGTATATAAACAAATACATTGCCTAATAAAGCAGAAATATTTAGGTACAACATAATATGATGACGATTACTGCCACGAATGACTAGTTGGTATAAAATGCCTTGTTGCATGGTATAAAGTCTACAGTACATAAAGTTTCATCATCTGCCTAACCTTTTCCCAGCTATATTGGGGTTGGCTTCCAGTCAAAACGGATTTAGCTGAATACCAGTATTCTACGAGGAGCGGCCTACTAGACCTCCACAACCCAATAACTGTGTAACACGGTACACCTTGGCAAGACTGGTGTCAGATTTTTTGGCTTCTGACTTCCGCCAAAGATCTCCAATTGACAGCCGGGACCAACAGTTTAACGTGTTCTCCGATGCACGGACGAAATTCGATATGTTAGGATGGTCACCCATCCACAGACCAACCTCGATAAGTGGTGCTTAACTTTAAAGATCGACCTGTGTGGCTGTTATTATTTAGCCACGAACTCCTAACAGTAACTAAAGTTTAATAATAAATGACAATTTATTTCAGTCACAGGCCCAGACATATCAATCTGCATAGCAGTGCCAGAATTAGACAAAGGACCACATAAGATACTCTTCCACATATGTTCGACAGGCTAACATTCAAAGCAAAATTGACTTAGTAGCTTATTATTACTTATCTTAAAATACAAAGTCTTCGGCCCATGATGTCATCATAGTCTAATAGTTTGCTCAGCCGTTGTATTAAGTTGATGACACATTTACAAAAGGATTATGTCAACTCAGCTGATAAGGCAGTAATATATTGGTCAGGATGTTAATTATCCAAGTCAAATAACGCTTTAATTATCAATTTGTAGCTCCGTTGTGTACTGATGCGTAAAAGAGAATGCTAACTGGGTTAAACTAAGCAATTATTGCTTTTTCAACTGACTCATTGGAAAATGGAAAGTTTCTTATAAAAAGTTTCTGTCTGTAGAATTATTATAATGTCTATGAAAAGCCATTGTCTCATTTTCGCATCAGGCCTGTCTGAGGGTGCCTTAAATAAGTGGAATGTGAGTATGGTCGTCTCCTTCCATATTTATTAATTGCTTTTAAGGGCTTCGTACGCAAAGGTAAGTACGGAACCCTATTACTAAGCCTCTGCCTTACGTTTGCTCGTCCGAACACTTGAAATTTCACAGAGTGTGTATTTCTAACTGCAGCAATCGTCCCGGCCGCCGTGGTAGACGCCGCGGGCGTCGGAGGCCACCTGGTGACCTCGGGCCACCGTAGGCGCGGGCCTGTGGACGGTGAGCTATGGGTGGCTCGCCGTCCGTCCGTCTCATGACGACAGGCCGTGTCACGGCGCGTTCGTGTTCCACGCGCACCTCAAAGAGAGTCAGCACACAAAGGGCCGACGCCTGCCGTAGTTGCGGGACTATTCGAAAGAGATTCCGCGGCTCCAGAACACAAAGGGCAATGAAGGAACATGGATGTGTTTTAGTCAGTAGAAGTCTGACACTCCCTCCCGCTCCACCCAGAGAGGGAGAAGTCATTGGATGATTACCCATCCCTTAAAAGAAAAGGGAGCCTTATAAGAACGTCACAATGGTTGTCACTCATATCTATACTATAATAATATTATAAAGCAGAAGAGTTTGTTTGTTTGTTTGTTTGTTTGTTTGGTTGAACGCGCTAATCTCAGGAACTACTGGTCCGATTTGAAAAATTATTTCAGTGTTCGATAGCCCATTTATCGAGGAAGGCTATAGGCTATATATCATCAAGCTAAGACCAATAGGAGCGGAGCAGTAACGAAAAATGTTACGCAGACGACGTTGCACGGGTCAGCTAGTCTCTTATAAGTAAGTATAAATCATATCGTTTCATGTAAGTTTATTGTTCTCTACCTCTACTTCCATATTTCGCAATAGGATTTGTTGCATGCTTTTTGTAATCAAGACCAATATCGATCGATAGACGGACAAAGCGGGACTTAAATCAACATTTAACGGAACTAAACCTTTTTGTTTCCAGTGGCAGTGTCACGACCGCAGACCGCTTCTGAGAGTGTTCCCTTGTACTCACTTGCTACTTAGTATCGAATTTTATTTTACTAAGTTTTATATGAATGTTTAGGGTAATTTTTCTTTTTTAGTTTATTAATTTCAATGCCTCCAAACACATCAAAAAGTACTTGGAGTGGTTGATGGCAGGTTGAACTGGGACTTTTGGGTTTAAACATAGTGGAAAAAAGTCAATTCAATTTATTTATTTGCAAAACATAGGTGTAACAATAATAAGATTTGCTATGTTTACCCTTATAGGCGTTAAAATTTTGGAAACATTAAGTTATAATTCAAATTAAATATATAATACCAGCTAAGGCCCACGTTTTATTTTATTTAAATAAAAAATATTTTATGTTACTTCTAATACCTTCAAGAATATGTGTACAAAGTTTCATGATGATCGGTTAAGTAGTTTTCGCGTGAAAGCGAAACAAAAAAACTTACATTCACATCTATAATAATTAATTGTGATTAAAACTATTACATAAAATTGAGTTTAAATAAATCAGACATTTGACTCACATAAATAAAGCCTGTAATAGGATAACAATGTCTATTTATCTGAAATATTCAGGCATTTATAAGCATTCAGAAATGCTAATTAACTGATTGTACTATAATGAACACTTTTAGTAAACGAAATCGCAAAAAACGGTAATCGCAATGTCGCCTACGAGGATGCTGATAATACACCAACCTATTTTGGGTTTTTTTTTCACAACCACGAAAGGAAACCTATTTGAAACAAAAATACTTTTTTTCTCATTCTCTAAATCGCATCGAAGACAAAATGAAAATTTTCAGCCAATCAATTTTACGTTCGTGAAATAACAATCTAATCAGCATCATTTTATGATATTTACATTTTAGACTCAATATTAAATAGTCAGTAGCTCCATTTTGTACGAGTCTAGTAATGCAGCATTGAAACATTCATTATCCCAACGAAACATGTTTTTTACTTTCAAATCCTCCAAATATGCCGTTTAATATTTGTTTCTTTTGTGCTCATTGCCAAGTCACCCTTTTTATAAGTACGAGAATAGGTTTTCAGAATAGGTATTCAGCTGTGTCGCCACCACATATACTCTTAATTTTCAATTTTAGTCTCGTTCTCAGTTAAGAAAATTCGCTTTACTGACAGAGTAATCAGATTTAATTTATATTAAGATTGAATCCGTCGGGATTGTAAATGCGTATTATACAGTTTCTGAACAGAACAGTAGTTTAACTGGAATAGTATATTAATAACATACAGGTTGTAATTTGTTTTTAACTACTTCAGTGGCGATTAACTGTAAAGTGAAGGAGAATTAAGCATTTAGGTTACGGTAACAATTAACAATTTTGATATGATTTCTGATTGTGTAATTTTGACGTTGAGTTCTAAATTAAAATTGTGATTTATTTAAATTTGTCGAATTTTAAAATATGAGCGGGTTAACTCCGAATAGGGCAGCAAGTGGGGTAGTGCGCGTACGCCGTGATAGCTGGCAATCTGGCATTCGTATGACAGACAGCGCACAAGGTGCACGCGTGCTAACCGACTGGCTCGTAATCCACTTTCATCGTGTATTCCATTAAAAAAACTATTTTTATTTTTCACGTTTTAGTGGTACCTCACACCTAACTACACCACTGTAAAATCGCAGAAAAGCAAAATACGGAATTTCGATTACTTGGATGTCATAAAACTATCATCCAAGTAGACGAATTCCAGCTATTTCGATTTAAAATCCAAAGTTCGTAACCGATTTTGATAAAACTTGAAAGGGACCAATCTGCAAGTATATCCTTTCAGATAAAACAAGAATTTTTCAAATCGGTTCATAATTGTCGGAATTATGAGGTAACAAACATTAAAAAAAACATACAACTAAATTGAGAACCTCCTCCTTTTTGGGAAGTCGGTTAAAAAGTATAATTGAATAAACCGAGTGACTGTTATTTTAATCACAAACGTAACGGTATTATTTCAACGATCCTGATATAACACGCCCATGATGATTGACGATCACCAAGACCGCTCCGCTGCCTTTCCTGATTTTCCGTTACATATATTTTTTTATAGTTTTAAACATAGACTATTAGAGCCTACGCACACAGCGTATTTTTAACGAGCTGACAACACACGTTTTACAAACGCGCGCGCGCGTTGTAGTTTCGTTTAAAGCGCGTTAGCGCACGTCTACCGCGGGTCGTCGACGCGTTAAAAAACGCCGTCTGCAAAGGCCCTAAGGCTAATCCAAAAAAACAACCTCTACTTGGCATTATAGAAACCCAAACAGGTATTACTCTATTTACGTTTTTCATAAATTCACAAAACAATTCTGAAATCCGACTCAATGGAAACAGAAACATTCTTCGAATTTCCAAGGCTGACAACAGTCCATGCTCTAAAAGACTCGTGTTAAAATATCCTAATATACCATTATCCTCGCAAATAAGCGTGTAATACCAAAATTGTCCTCTATTGTGACACGAGTGCCAGTTTCAAGGAAACATTCGAAACATGTAAGTGAGTAATTAGCATTTTAAATACAATTGGAATTGGTGTCTGTACGAGGAGCCGATCGATGTGAGAAGTGTGACGAAAAATTTGGCTACTCAAACCTTGAATTTTATGCCTGGTATGTGGTCGCTTACAATGGGCTTCATCAGAAAAACTGTAAATCATTCAAAGAGCAATGGAGATATCCAAGAAACTCTCGGCATTGACCATGCTTAGAGTTCTTTTTATGAAATTATCTGCAGAAAAACCAATGTAACCGATACTTACTTGATTTTTTGTAGAAAATTTGTTGCTCGCAGAACGGATGGCCAATAGAGCTGAAAGGTTCTGCCGTTGCAACTGAGCGCAGGATCCATTGGAGGTGGCCTTTGTCCAACAGTAGAAATATTCCAGTTGCCTCTCCGAATTTTGAAGACAGTTATGATGCATTTTCACCGATATCTACTCGAGAATGCGTGGCGTGATGTATATTTTTAACAACCATTAGAATCGCTTGCCCTGAGCGAGGCTAGGTAAATGAAGCGATTCTATCGGTTCTTAACAAAGACATTCGTCACTACACATCCTCGTACATCTCTGATAAAGCAGCCTAAAGCATCTGTCCTTTTTCTACGAAATACGAAAGTCGAAAGTTTGACGACAAGCTTTAATTCAACTAGACTAATCTTTGCCAATGCGGTTTTCCCTTGAATTTTCATAATTTCCCGAAATATTAAGCGAACCTTAATTTTATTGCTCAACGGTTCTCTCCAATTTCCAACACGAAACGTGATGAATATTATATCTCATTTGGCCGCAGCATCCAACCGTGCAACGGCAGGGATGTTTACGTTTATTCACTAATATGATTAAGTGTTTGTTTGTCCCAATACTGAAATTACAGGATACGTGACGTAAATACACTTTATAGTCTAAAATCCCAAATTATGAGTTACTCATATCCCAGGACTGGTTTCTGTGAAGCGTCCGTTAGATCCGCGTTTAGTTAAACAAAGTTTAAAGTAAACAGAGTCAAGTAATATTTACACGAACTGTTTCGATATTTAACCTTGGCTAAAAGAAGATTTTACCTGTTTAGTGTTATATTGATCATCTCCCAATATTTTCTGAGATTGTAAACGAGATATTCTCACTATCTAATTAATTATGTATCTGCAGGTCTAAAAAGACATGTTTGACCACTGTCAGGCATAGCAGTTGAAACACAAAAGGATGAAGCTAACTCTATGATAAAGAAGAAAGGTCGTTTTTCTGCTGCAGCTGCAGTGGTCTCCTATTTTTCATCCGCAAAAAAATACCTGAATGTTATTATTCTTCAAAATAATAATAAATTGTCCAGTGTCAATAAAAACACACAGAAAACATTGGAATCACTACCTCTTGATTTTTTAAATTCAGTTATAAAAAAGTACCTACTTCCTATATTAAAGTAGTAGCTATATTAGGTACCTATACCTAACTGTACACCTAATATAGCAAGTAGTATTACAACAGTACTGAGCATGTCTGATGTCCTACTGCATAATAAAATAGTCGAGGCTCTCTCACTGGGTGACTGGGTGTATGAATTAATTCTCTCGAGCGCTTAAATAAAGTTATATTAAAATTTAAGTGTCTCCCACTAATTAACACAGGCTAAAAGAAAATATGTTACGGAACGCATTCGTGGAAATTTGGCTTGGTCCGTAACTGCTAGGAAATCATCATTGTTTCTAGTCAGGAACTATCTACTAGTAAGAATGTCTAAAAAGAGTGTCCGTGGAGTTTCTTGCACGTTCTTCTCCGTAGAGATCTAAGCTTTGGAACTTGCAAGTATCTTCATGTTTTTGACTGACCGACCTTGACAATTTAAAAGTACCTGTAAATGGTTTCTTTGAAATATACGTTTTGCTTTGATACGTTCCGATTTGATTTGGGTGAGTAGGTTTAGATTATTTTATTTGAGCAACTATTTACAACCAAGCGAACATCTTCCCACAGGGTCTAAGTGGTCTACTTGAAAATCCCTGAACCACCTCAGACTACTTGAAGTAGGAAGGTGTAATTCGAACCTAGCGTAGTGGGGCTACCGTGACGGATCATCAACTGCTGACCTATGTGTTGCCACCAACGAAGCCGTGGAAGTGGCAATGATTTGGCCCACCAAAATTAAAACTAGTGTCGAAGAAGACGTGCAACAACAATGAACTCCAACTTGTACCTATATTGCAATTAACGATGAATTTGTAATTGTAAGGCCCCTTTGTATTTCTACTTCGGCCAAACCCTTGTGGTTATGGAAATCATCGAATCAATTTAGAGATCGAATATAAAATTCCTCTTAAAGGCTCATTGAACTCATCATTATTGCGAAACAAAACCAGCTGTTCAGTACATTTCGTCGAGTCGATCCGATCTCTCCGTTCCGTGTCAGGTAGCCGACCGATCGGGAAATTAGAGTGATGGAAGAGGGAGTGCACCTGTGTTTACACGCTTGTGCAATATAACATATTCCGCACCGATGGCTAGTCTCCGTTGCGATTGGCCGCCACGGCCAAAATCGGTCAGGAAGAATATATAGTACATTTGACTTAAGGTGGAAGCGCCAGGGTAGCCCGCGAAATTCGAATATTTTTGGGTTTTTTGCAATTTGCCGTTCAGTGTGAAGCTGTTTGTTAAACAACATGCGGTTCGCGATCGTAAAGAGCATTTATGTAAAGGATTATACACATTTTAATTATCAATATAACCCTCTAAGTTCATACAACTCGATTGAATGACTTTTTCACGAAATAACATTCAATCGAGTTCTATGAACTTAGACGGTTATATTGCTGATTCAAATGGTTATAATCCTTTAGATAAATGCTCTTTACGATCGCGAACCGCATGTTGTTTAACAAACAGCTTCACACTGACCGGTAAATTGCAAAAAACATGAAAATATTTGAATTTCGCGGGCTACCCTGGCGCTTCCACCTTAAATGAAACGGCTAAATATCTAATTGATCAAATGTGATAATATATGTCCAAGGTGTTAAATAAATACTGGCCAAACTCTATTTTGTAAGAAACACGATTAGTAGATAAACACTCGTGAAACTCGATATGTAAGTAGATTCCAAGTATTATCACTTAGCAGGTGTGTGAACTCACCTATCTACTCATCTTCTATAATATAAAAATGAATCGCTGAATGTCGCTAAGCGCAAATCTCGAGAACAGCTGAACCGATTTCGCTAATTATTTTTTTGTTGTGTTTGTTATTATCAGGAGAAGGTTTTTATGTAAATAATAATAATAATGTTTCCGATTGACGGGAGCGAAGCCGCGGGGGACAGCTAGTTGTGTATAATAATGAATGAAATAAGAACATCACAAGTTTTCTATTTTCCAAAACTATACTATATTTTTGACCGTTGACAATTATTATTTATTTTATATGACGTAGTGTTGTGGTTGACCACTGACAGTTATAATTTATTCAACTTATCTAATTCTAGGAACATCCAGACGCACTGCCATTTACCATCCCTACCTTGTCACTATTCCACCAATTCGCATTAAGCGTGTCCAAGCGTCTTTCATAATGCGCACAGCAAAAGAGTGGAACTCTCTGCCTGCGTCTGTGTTTCCGAACGCTTACAACCCTAATCTTTTTAAAGTTAGAGTGAACAGGATACTTCTGAATAAGCTCGCTCCTGCATCGTAGACTTTGCCTTTGTCATCTCTGAACTAGACTAGCGTCAAGAGCAAACCCATTTCAATTAAAACAAATTAAAAAACTTATCTGTTGCTTGTCCAAGTCCGAATAATTTTATGATTCTTGAAGTTAAGGGTAGGACTTCTTTTGAATTATATTTCTTTTTAACCGACTTTCCAAAAAGGAGGAGGTTATCAATTCGGTTGTATGATTTTTTTTTTTTTTTTTATGTTTGTTACCTCATAACTCCGACAATTATGAACCGATTTGAAATTTTTTTTTGTTTTATCTGAAAGGTTAAACTTGCAGATTGGTCCCATTTAAATCATATCAAAATCGGTTACGAACTTTGGATTTTAAATCGAAAAAGCTGGAATTTGACTATTTAGATGATTCTTTGATAATCGAAATTGCGTATTTTGCTTTTCTGCGATTTTGTGGTGGTGTTAATAGGTGTGGGGCACCACTAAAAAGTGAAAAATAAAAAACTTTTTACAAAAAATACAACCGACTTCTAAAAAAAAAACACTACCAAGTAAAAAATAACTTTAATTTCGGAAGTCGGTGTCAAAATACGAAGAAACTAACAAAAACACCGACTTCCGAAGTTAAAGTTATTTTTTACTTTGTAGTGTTTTTTTTTAGAAGTCGGTTGTATTTTTTTGTAAAAAGTTTTTTATTACAACACGTAATTCCTTCGTAATTCGTAGGCCTCGAATCCAACCAGGTCGCATGCAAGTTGCATTAGATTACTGCCGACCGAGGTAGATCGCGCGGTCTGCATCTAATATCCCACTATTGAATACATGGGGATAGTACCTTTGTTGCGGCATAGCCCCCCGCCACCATTTTAATTTTTGAATTGATGAATAAATAAATGATTTTCATTTCTCACACTCACACACACTTCACCTCTAAATGTCTCAATAACGTGACACTTGGAGCAATAATTTATTTGTTTAAATCTCCTCTACCCATATATAAATAGTTCATACTTCATATTGCGCTGCCATTTTGAAAAATATTAAAATGGTGGTAGGGGCTATTGCCCCGGCTACAAACTCCGTCTTGCCGGCAAGCAAACCTGCAGTCCAGGACTGTGTAGTCATGACTGTACAAAAAGACGGAACTTCTGGGAACTCGCAAGCTTGCGTCTTGCCGTCAACACACACGCTCTAAACTGCGCAAACCGGTTTGTGCAGGCATGCTCTCAGGCAAGAGCGTGTAGTTGTTGTGTGTGTGTTCAACAAACCCTCTTATGGCCTTGCCCTGCACAAAGGAAGGTTAATCCTTTAAATGTTATTTACCTAGTTAGTACCTTATTCCTTCAAAATATTAAGGCCATGAATCCACATGCAACCCGCTCGAGTACAGCCTTATACATTTGCAGCTTCTCAAAACATTTTCTTTTAAACCCTTTTGTGTCTTAGTTACTTACGAACTCCCTTCAGACGCGGCTAAAAGGTTTTGTATGTAGGAGAAAGGTTTTTTCGGGACAGTAATTTGAGCTCAGTGATCCTACCTTGCTGTGTCCACATCTGTCCCGTTTATCTTCAGCCGATATTACTGTTTAATGTGCTGTAAAATTGGGGAAAACGGACCTCAGGGGCTTTTATGAACGCTTGTGGTCTCCGGTTATTCCGTATTATCCATGCGGATATGAAGTATAAGGAAGATGCACTATGATTCTGCTCTTGAGAATGTTATTATTTTTTAATTTTTAATAGCCTAGCATCTACGAAAGAAAGAAAAGAAAAACCATCGTTTTCTAAATAAATTAATGGTAGTCATAGAAACGGATGTATTTTTATTGTTTTTTTTTACGATCATTTAAAAGCAACGTCCGCATTCGCAAGTCAGTTGTAACACGGTACCGTTGATGTAATCTATCAACAATGTATGTTTTTTTTTTTTGCAGTTTGCAACTTTTATGCGAATGCGAAAATTATTTAGAGTTCAGTAGAATCGGACTCTGATTACTATTTGTTTCATTGATAGAAACCTAAACTATCACCGAGTGTTATTGCGTAGGTTTTTTAGGTGTTTTTTTTATGCACACGTCTAGAATAAGTCATAGGACACTTGTTATCCCGGGAGAATTTTCACTCCCTGAGAAGCCTTCTTTCTATCTTTAACCTCACGTTTTTTTGTGTAGTACAAAACAGGGTATATTTTCTCTACTGGAAGCCGCTGACCCCAAGTAAATAACGATCTTAATAACTATAGTAAAGTTCTTGCTTTGATGATCAGCAAATAAAATATCTTATTATACCTACTAATTTGCAATAATAAGCACGGTAGCCACCTACTGTCGGTATAATACAAAACAATGATTGCCTCTTTGGAAATTCATTGTTAATTCGTGCTGTGTCGCTTGAAATCATTGTCACTCTGTGTCGCTGAATTAGTCAAATCGCCAAAGTAGGATGTTTGGATTTATCAGGATTTCCGTGATTAGATAAATAGGCTTCTCTGCCATGTGATCTATCTGATCATAAACCACGAACGCATACCAAATAGTATGCGTTCGTCTTATATTTTTTTATACACTTTTACATTATTAATTATTAGTTTATAAAGTATTATATTTTTTGTATGAATGTGAGGACTTTGTGGATAACTTTAGATGTAATTTTAACGATTGTCTGGCGGTTTGAGTGCTTTGTACGGCCTAACCAAATTTCCGTTCTTTGGTATAGTTCGTCAGTACGTTGAGCTCCTAAGTAGATCAGAGTTGAACTACACGGCTACTGACAAATGATTGCACTGACTGGACAGGTTCACTCAAATCTGCGTGGTTCTTTCTTCTACAGACCATCTCCGACACTAATCCGCATGGTACCTACTTGAATTAAGTATTGTAAGTGTCAGGACTACGTAGTTCGTTATTTTTTAAGATTAATTTCATGACTATCTGGCGGTTTGAGTACACTTTGTTGCCTACCCAAACGTCCTTACTTTGGTATTGTTCGTCGGATCATTGAGCTCCTCAAAGTTCTGAGTTGAACTGCCTGATAACTGACAAATGCTTGTACTGTCTGGACACAGGTCCACTCAAACCTGCGTGGTACTTTCCTCTAAAAGCTACCACATACGTGAACCTACATGGTTTTCATATAATTATTGACGATTGTATGGACTTGACCTCTAAATAATTATGATTTATGATTGGTTGGCCAAATTAGTTTTCCCAATTGATTCATAAACTCGGTTCCCCGTATTATTATGTGGTTAATAAGTGATAGTCATCATATTTCTTCGTAGCAATAATTTTTTGTCAACTCTTTCTTCGTTTTATTAATGTGTGGTCAATCATATACTCGCACGTCACCAGTACAATGGCATATTAACCTCCCCGCAATATGGCAATGGCCGGCAGATACATGAAACGTATTGCTTTTTGGTTGCCCTAGTGTACTACTAATCTTAGAAAGCTCCTTAGTTATACTGAACTGTAGTGATATTTTGTAACAACATTTTCGTGCCTCGACAGTGGAATCCGAGGTAAGTATCAAATTCGTATATAAACCTTTATCTTGTGAGAAATAAAGCTCACTATATTATGTCAAATCAAATCAAATCAAATCAAATATCATTTATTTGCATAAAATGTGGTAGAAAGAGATGGTACAATAAGTTTAGTGCAAAGACACATTCCGCCATTGCATAATGGCATACAAATATTAATCAGACTTTAAAAAACTGGTTTTAGTTTCATTATCACAGTAACATGCAATAGTTATAAACTTATAACAGATAATAACAATTTCACGCATTAAATTCTTCAGAAAATAACAATTTATAATATCAAAACCAAACTAATAGGTACTCACTATAAACTAAAGTTTAAACATATGTCACAAATCGTAAGGCAACTAAATTAACAGTGCTTTGGGTATAAATTACAAACTATTAATGACTACAATGCATTCCTGAAGTGATAGGATGGACATGATTTTTTGTTGAGAAATTCGCTGACTGAATAATAACATTGCGATATCAGCCACTTTTTTAAAACTGCACAGAATTTTTTGTAAGGTAATTCAGTTATCCAGATAGGTAGTGAGTTATATATAAGTGGCGCCATATATACGCAGCTACGTCTGAATAGTTCTATCCTGGGAACAGGGATCTTTAATAAATATTGGGTAACTTTTCGCTTATTAAAATTGTTTTTGGCTTCAAAAAGTGAAGAATTAGTTTTAACAAATTTTGCGATTTCATAAATATATATACAAGGAACGGTAAGAAGCTTTTGTGATCTAAACACTGGTCTACATGATTCGGTCCAGCCCATGTTAAAGATAGAGCGAATGCATTTTTTTTGAGCTATCAGTATTCTTGAGATTTCAGAAGAATTTCCCCAAACAATGATGCCATACCTGATAATGGAACATATATAAGCATGATAAACCATCATAGCAGTAGGTTTGGATGTCTCATCTTTTACTTTTTTCAAAGCAAAAACAAATCTATTCATTTTCATGCATATTTCATCAATGTGTTCTTTCCATGTGAAATGTTCATCCAGAGTTATGCCAAGAAATTTGGTTTTTGTAACTTGTTCAACTAGTTGATTCTTATGAGAAATTTTTAGTTTAAGACTTTTACTTTTGTGCGTTTTGAAGTTTAATATTTTAGTTTTTTCTACATTTACTTTTAATTCATTGCTTTCTAACCATGTGATAATTTTGTTGAAGGTGTTATTTATGTCTGACTCGTAAGTTTCAATGTTTTTGCAATCTAAGATAACGGTTGTGTCATCAGCAAAAAGAACACAATCTTTCCCGACTGCTTGAGGGAGATCGTTCACATATATGAGAAATAATGGTGGCCCTAAAATGCTTCCTTGCGGTACACCAAAATTTGAATTGAGTCGAGGTAAGGAATCAAAATTGACAATACTATTAATTTTTTCATCGAATTTAGTTATTCTTGTGAACTGACTTCTATTCGATAAATAAGATTTAAACCATTCTAAGGCTGGTCCTCTTATACCGTTTATATTTAATTTATCAATGAGAACCGAATGGTTAACAAAATCGAAAGCTTTGCTTAAGTCTAAGAACAGAGCTGATGTTGTTATTTTATCGTTAATGTTATTTAAGATCGATTTGACCAGATTAAACGCTGCTAGAGAAGTTGATCTGTTTTTCCTAAACCCGTATTGTTCTTTAGCAAGAATATTGAACCTTTCAAAAAAAGAGAGAATTCTCTTGTACATGACTCTTTCAAAGACCTTCGATAGAATCGGTATTAGCGCAATAGGACGGTAATTATTTTTATTCGTTTTAAGGCCTTTTTTATGGAGTGGCTTTATTACAGATACCTTAAGTCTACCCGGAAAACAACCTTGCTCTAATGATAAGTTAATGATGTAAGAAAGTGGTTCTGCGACGTATGGAGCGATGTTTTTTAGAAGGTCTGTAGTGATATCATCATAGCCGGCTGCCTTGGTGCTTTTTAATGTTTTTAAAATGGAAAAAATTTCAGAGGGATTGGTTGGGTTTAAAAAAATGCTGTTGTCATTGCTTCTAATATTACATAGACTGTTAGTGTTCTTTTGAAAAGCTGTGTTGGTTTCAACGATATCGATAAAGAAGTTGTTGAACACATTTGCGATATCAGAGCCTGATGTTGTTATATTCCCGTTGTCGTCTAAACTATTTATATATTCACGTAGAGTTTCGTTACCAGTGCTCCGTTTTACAATATCCCACGAAGCTTTTCCCTTATTTTTGGATTGTGCAATATGCTTAAAATTACATAAAGATTGCAAATTATTGATACATTTTCTTAATAAGTTAGAGTATATCTTAAAACTGGTTTTATTGTCACTTGTCTTGTTTAAATAATATTTGTATCTTAACTTCCGTTTAGTGTTACTACTCATTTTAATCCCTTTTGTAATCCATTTTAATTTACTGCATCTGAATTGTTTTTTTACTCTGATGAGTGGAAAACACAGTTTATAGAATAGAGTTAGTGTGTCATGAAAGTTTTCAAACGCCTTATTCGTGTCAGTAATGTTATAAATTTCAGAAAAAGATAAATTACCTATACAATCAATAAATTTGTTTATATTGTCTTTGCTCTGATCATTTAGAGACATAAAGTAATAACCTGAAATAGGTTTTTGATCATATTCAAATTTAACTACCTGAGCCGTGTTATGATCAGATAAACATACATTATAAGTATTACCTGTGATATTTGGAATGTTACTAATGATGTTATCGATGCATGTATTTAATCTGGTAGCCTCTTTGATATGGTACCGCATACCATAATTAGAAATAAGTTCTTTGAACATTGTGCTATTCTTGTCTTTATGCAAGAGGTTTATATTAAAATCACCAGCAATGATTATTTTACTTTTTTTATGTTGAAGTTTCAGCAGAGTTTTGTTCAAGTTTTCAAAAAATATGTTTATGTTAGATGATGGTGTTCTATATACACATAATATGATTACACGAATAGATTTTATTTCAATCCCACAAATCTCGAAGTTTTTATTTATACACAACTCATCTATTTCTTTTAAGTCTGTACTTTGGAGGTAATTTTTACAAAATATGCACGTCCCTCCTCGCCGCTGATTTGGTCGCGAGTAAATGGCACCAAGATAATAATTATTCAGTTTCAGGTACTTTTCTTCCCCCTTAACGACAAAATGTTCGGTAAGACATATTACATCAATATTTGAATTTGAACCAGATTCACGCATATCATCGATAGTCAATTCTACATCATTGAGTTTATTCAAGGCCCCAGCAATATTTTGATGAAGAACTGAAAAGCAGTTTCTACTATGTTTCTTTTTATTAATTACGAAAAAATGGTTCTTTACTCACCGTTATGTTATCTGCATTCACGTTTATAGGCATGACTTGTGTTTTATCAACTTTGCGAAAGTAATAAGGAATAGTGCCTTTTTTTGGTTGAATTATTGGTTCTACCGCTCTGGGTTTGACTACCTGATATGAATCAATTTTTGGAGTTTCCAGTTTATACTCTGAGTCTACTAGTTTTGACTTTAAATCCAAGTTATCGTTGTACAGGAGATATTTGTTGTAATATTGAACGACGTTAATTTTGTGAATAAGTTGTTTTATAACGTTATTGTAACTACGTCCTTCAATAAAATTGCAGTTTTTATAATTTTGTGCAAGCAGTTTCAATTGATAGTTAAGTTTACTCTCATTTAGGAATGCATTGTACTTAACGCTTACAATGAATATATTACAATGTTTCAAAATCTTAATTATGGCAGACATTTCAGTCATAAATTTTATAGGGTTTGAGTCATTCATACCGGTCATTATGACCACGCTGTCATTTTTTGTAAAACTTTCCGTTAGTTTATTACAACACGACAAGACTTCTTCTGTAACCGCACCTGGTTTCCTAATCCCTGATATGGTGTATTTCTTTATGATAAATTTGTTTTCCTTCTCTATTAGTCCTTCAACAATACTTTTTCCTTGGTCGTCCGACAGAACGAGTATGTTTCCATTTGTTGGTTTGGTACTTAATATGGTTTTTGGGTTTTGTTCTCGGTGTAGGGTCGTCTCTTGTGAGTTATTATGCTTTGCAATTGCTATAAAATTAGTTTTTGTTGAATCTTCGGTATACATTTCTTTAGTGTTATGTTCTTCTCTTGGCAAGCCAGGAACAGAGCTGCTAGGAGACTGTACAGGTGTATGGAAGTCGGTGTCTAAGTCGAGTTTTCGAGCTGATAGCTTGCTTTTGTTTGGAAAATATTTTTTAGACTTTCCTGTATAACATGATGAGGATGAGGTGGTACTTGTGTTCGTGTTATAAATTTTCCTCAAATTCCCCGTTTTGAGCTTTTCATCAGCTAATTGTTGACGCAATGAAGCATTCTCTAAGCCAAGTTTTTTCATTTCACTATGCACGTTCATTATCTCCTTCTTAAGATTCTCAATAGTATTTTTCAGATGTGAAGTTTCATCACTTTTGAAATGAGTCGATAGATCAATCATACTTTTGACACTTAAGTTTGATGCCAAACTATCCAAGGATTCGTTAGAGAGATGAGAGAGAGACCGTCGCATGCGGCTTTTTCTGAAAGTCACGTTATTGTTGGGGGTTTCCATGGTTTTTCAAAGAATGTTTTCCAAAATATTCAGAAAATTATTAAATAATAGAGAAAACCGTAAATTATACATTAATAAATAGGTTTTGTAAAAAAATCTTCAATAAGAGTTCCAAAACAATCCAAAAAGTCATAAGTTCGTAGTGGGATTCGAACTCGGTTGGCCTAGAGTAATTAGGTACAGCGCACCGCCTTACGCACCCAGACTACAAAGTCTGATACCAGAGCTCGCGAAATAGAGGCACGTATTTAGGCGTTTTATTCTATGTGACAGAGTTTGTTTATCTTTGTTTTTATTGGTCGAGACAATAGCGTCGCGTCGCGCGTCGCCACTTTTGAATTATTGATAACGGTACAGTTATTTTGATTTCACTACATACTTATTTCGTTTTTTGTTATTATGCCACTGTTTTGTATTGTAAAATATTATAGGTATTAATGTTTATCCCTCGTTTTAGGCACTTTTACTTGTTATAATGCACTATTTTATTGGTAAACACTCTGTGAGACGTTTGTTTGTTTACAAAACGGACCAGTAATTTCTTTTATTACTTAAGTTGTAGTGCAGTTGATTTCGTGAGAGGTTGCAAACGTTTTCTGTACTTATTGTTCATTTATGCACACGTTGTATATAATTTCAATCACTTTTACACTGAAATACTATTTTAACAAATTTTAAATACGGAGCTTGATGTTTACCGTGGCAGTGGCGCCATCTTCCCCTATACTATGTCGAAACAGTTATTTACAGAATAGACTAGCTGAACTCACATGGTGTTTTATTAAGACAGCTTACTAAAGGAAATATCAATAAAAAGTGAATTAGTAACAATTTTGGGTAATTTTTACTCCTGAGTCCTGTAAGAACTTAATTCAAGAAATTGCTGAGAAGGAACAAAATTGTATAGCTTCCGATTTAAATGACCCATATCTGTAAAAATTAGGAATCGTCTGCAATATTTCCCAAAATTATATATGTGGTTCACTTTGACACCATTGCTTTTAAAACCAGCCCTTTACTCGCAAACAGTAGAATTAGCATCAGTTCAGCAATTATTATGTTCACATGCGTCATTACCTTCTGTCCCAGAGCAGAAGCTTATGGAGTGCTGCATTACATACTCCTAACATAACAAATTATCACCACGCCAGGGGGCGTACTACGAAGTGCCAATGCCAGCATGATTCGTCTCTCTTTCACACAGAAAAAAGGCGTCCGTGTTTCTAAAATTAGCTTAAAAGAAAGATTAGCAAGTCAAATAATGCTAGCATTAAAGCGCCTAGTTTGCAAAAATACCTACAAATAATTTAAGCATACTTTTACCCGTTTTGCTATTGCCTAGCTATTAGCTGTAAAGTAAATTATTTTTAGCACCTCGCTTGCACCTTAAATCTTTATTTGCTATCTACTCTGAGTCAGTACAACAAGGGCTCCTGTTTCACGACCAAGCCGGAAGTGTTATCACACGCAATACAAATACATATGCGCAAGATACGGTTACGTCCTGTACTGTATGGAACTCAAGGACGTATTTACCTAAGTGTTAATTGACATTGTTAATCGTTGTTTGTTTTAAATTGCTCCATATTTCAAGTTCTGTTCGTTTAATAATTGGTACTGCCAAATTCTCGAGACGCTTTTATTTTTTGCCTACAAGTTTTTGACATATTTGAATCGATTTCAAAAAAATATTCTTGGCTTCTTGATTCGTGTGTGTGTGCATTGTGTTAGCCTATTTTTTATCTCACAGCTGTGTACAGGGCACCTATATTTTCCGGGCGATATCTCGTACTGGTCCTATCTGTTTAGTGTTTAAGAAAATACGATCATTGAGTCATGCTGCAAAACTGTAAGAAGTTGATAAATCAAACTAGGCAGTGCATTTATTGAAATTGTTACGTAATCCACATGTTCCGTTCTCTTTTAAAAATGCAATTAATTGAAAATTATCTTTTGAGAGCACTGTACAGTGAATTGTTGGTTTTTATTTTAATAAACATTTTTGTGTAAAATTGTGTCGTGTTGCTAGAAACATTAATGTTGCGTTATAGAAATTAAATCAATTTCCAGTTGATCTTGATTGGCTGATGTTGGCATTGGGTTTTTTTTTCTTACAATTGGAATAATGCCCGACTGTTTGTGCCAATTTGGCGATGACTTCTAAGGATTCTCCACTAAAAATCGCACTTTCGAAGAATAGGTATGTATGAATGAAACTCCCCATGTGAAAATATTGCACAATATTTTTATTTTAAAAGTCATCTTGTGCGTCATCTGGTCTATTAATAGTTTTCAGAGCAGTATCAACTATATGGTTGAAGAGATAAGTATTAAAAAAAAAGTTTTTTATAAATTTTATGATTTGTTTCATCACATTCAACATTAAAAAATGTTCTTTTATTCACAAGACAAATTTAATATTTTACATACATTTAGGTTTCACATCAACCCCGAAATAAACAAATGTTTCATTTTTCCATTAAACATTTCTGCTATTAGAAAAGTTCTTAATTCCTCCAAATTGAGGGTAGAAAGTTCCAAAACGACGCATTCGGGCTGTCATAACATAAATGTTTATGCTGCATATTTTGGTTACGGGTTAATCCGGGACCCTTTGCGCAACGATGTCCATCCGGAGTCGGTATTAACGTCCGAATTGCTGGAATTACTGTGGGAGACTTTGGATTTACGTATATTACTTAACTCTCTTAACAGCAACAATGTCGCGAGTCAACTAACTCGAATCACATGGTTATAAATATGGGTTTGGCAGCGTTGTAGTAGAAATATGGATGTTTGAAAACATATTTCTTCATCAAGATGAAATTGGTTGAGCATTAGGGTGGTCCAAAATTTTCATTTTTAGTATTTCAATATGGCCAGGGTGGTCCACATACATATGGCGAAAAAAAAAATTTCAGGTAGAAGTCTCGCCACCCCATTATTTTGTTACACATATCTATACTATTATCCATTTTAAATTTCAGCCCCCTATCTTAAGTTAAAGGGGGTGCTCATCGACTTTAAAGTAAATCAATTTTATGAAAAATTAATTGTATGGAAAAGTCAGGATATTAAATGAAAAATTTGAGTATGCTACTTATTAACTTGCTTTTATTAAAAAATAGTATTTAAATGTTGCAAATCTAAAGAAACAAAGCAGGTCATGAAACAATTAGGCGCAGCAAAGTTCTTTTGTTAAGTCTTTTTTGGATGTCTCGGTAGAAATTATTTTTCTGATTTGTTCCGTAACGTGCAGTATAAATTGCTTTTCTTCCTCATTTTTACTAAGTATGTTTTTGCAATTTTCAAATAATTTTACACCTCTTTCCGCAGTATCGTTAACGACACGTAAGTTTTTAATGCAAGTTTTACCTTGAACATAATTATCATTCTCGTCCCAAGTCTCGGGAGGCAACTGCAGGAATGAATCTTTAATGTCAAGAACTGTGAGCGTCCGTAATGTTATTTCGGATGCAAAGACCCCTAAGGTGGCCGTGATTGATAGCACCAAACGTAACGAATCTGATAATTTGTTTTGCTTCTCTCTTAGTCAGCTTTAATATGTTTGAATTACACCGAAAGAGAAAAATCTTTATAGCATAAAGCAGTTTTGCCATCCAACGAGCACGATGTATTGGCCCTGTGGAACGCCAGTGAATACTTTCCGGTGTCTTGTTCAGAACAATCATAGTAAGCTCTATTAACTCGTTATAATCAGCTCGGACTTGTTTTACTCCTGATAAAGCAGCTGTCAGACTCTCAAGAGTATGTTCAACGAACTGCCCTTTTCCTTAATTGTTCAGCTCTATGTTTTCGTTTTAAAGAACGTTCTTTGCTTTTTTCCATCTTCTTGTCAACTGAAGTCATGGTCATTTTGCGCTCATCTCTTTGATCTATAAGAAAATCTCTGTCTTTCGCAATTTTTATTAAATTTAAAGCATTTGAATGGGAATGTCAAACAATTTATCCAGATCTGATGTAAACGAATTCTCCCTCTTTTTCTGAGCTTCTGAAGCTCTTGTTTTTTTTTTTTTTTATTAATTTTAATAAGTTTTTCATTGCAGTGATTTTGATGTTTTGTAGGAATCCCAGATTTGTTCCATACCTCCATTACTTCTTGAATGTCTAGGTACTTATGCAGAATCTTTCACGTTCTTTGTTACATTTAATATCTCATGATATCGTAATAGAACTTGGCGAAGAGTTGGTAGTTGGTTAAGCCTTAGTAGTGGCTCAAGTACTGACATCTTTTTTACGTGTTGAAGAACTCATTTTATTGCACTATTTCACACAATTGCACTATTTCAGAGTCACACAATATTTATTTAAATACACCAATAGTTTTTTTAAATGTTAATCCTTAAAATATTATATTTCGTGTATATTCAAGTAGTTATCATATACTATTTACTTGTCACTAACTTGAAACAAAAAAAAACAAGTATTTTTCTCAAAAAAATAAAAATTACACTTGATTGAACACCCCCTTCCACTAAAGATAGATTGCTGTAATTTTACTAAGTTAATACTATAGATACGTGTAACAAATTTACGGGGTGGCCTGAGCATTGCAGATGTAAAAATAAATTTAATAAAATGTGAAAAGCACATTTTATCGAAATGCTGGCGGTCAACATAGGCGGTCCAGCTTTTTACCCAAATAGTTAAAATTAGGTTTTTGATGTAACCTAATTATGACTAGTACTAGCTTCCTCCTCGATTTCGTACGCGCATATCTCCCATATTTTTTTCCGATCCCGTAGGAATTTTGGGAATCTTCTCCTAGTGCTCCTGTACTCTTGACTCCCCAAGGAACCTACATGCTTAAATTTTATTGACACAGGTTTATAGACCAACAGTTTCGGCTGTGCGTTGTGTGTCAGTCACTCAGTAACGGAAGAATTTTATATATATTGATGACTAGCTGACCCGCGCAACTTTGTTTGCGTCACATTTTTCATTACTGCTCCGCTCCTATTTGTCTTAGCGTGATGATATATAGCCTATAACCTTCCTCGATAAATGGGCTATCTAACACTGAAAGAATTTTTCAAATCGGACACGTAGTTCCTGAGATTACCCCCTACATAGGTACAAACTTACAAACATACAAACTTACAAACAAATGTTACTTCTTTATAATATTAGTATAGAAGTATAGATATTTTTGCAAGTCAATGTTTATTAAGTTTACAGTATTATATTGTGTCTAAAAATACAGCATGTTGGCACCTCAATTAAGTCAACAACCGGGGTTTCATTTTATGCTTTGTCCGGACTCCCTCGGGACGAATAGAAGCTACAGGCGCCTAACAAATTGCTCTCATTAGGCCAATGAATTGCTACCACATAAATCGCGAAACTTCGAACCAAATAAACATGAACTGTAGGTTATATTGCTGAAACGGGTGGGTGGTCTTTGAACCCGTGAAACAATGTCTAAAACCAAATAAAGCGCACAGCCGAAACTAAAGCCTTAGTTTCGGCTGTGCGCTGATCTGTCAGTCACTTATAGTAATTCTTTAAAAAAAAAAAAATATTGTACTGTAGTTTTAATGTTTTTTTTTTATAATTACTTATAAAAAAAAAAAAAACATTAAAACTACAGTCACGGTTAAAGAGGAAAGTCTATTGCCAGTTATCGTTTCTTTTTCCACATCAAACCTCATCAATAATTTTACTTTTTTAAAACCTCAACAATCAATCAAAATACATAAAATTCTTCCGTTACCGACTGATTGATTGACTGACAGATAATGTACAGCCGAAACTACTGGTCGTAGAAAGCTGAAATTTAGCAAGTAGCTTCCTTATACTATAGGGGAGCACTAAGAAAGAGTTCCTTTCGGTTTTGACATAATATTCGTTTATATGTATAATGTTTATAGTTATATAATGTAGGTTTATATATTATGTAATAAAGTGCACTGGATCCTACCCTCCATTGTCATCTTTCTCTTGCTGGGAGAAATCTCATTTCTGAGTTAAGCTCGCCCTTGTACTTCCGACCTTGCGACCCACGCAACTTCGTCTGCGTCACATTTTCCATTAATGCTCGGCTCCTTTTAGTCTTGGCGTGATGATATGTAGCCTATAGCTTTTCTCGATATGGGCTATCTAATACTGAAAGAATTTTTCAATTCGGACCAGTAGTTCCTGAGATTACCCTACATACAAACTTACAAACAAATGTTACCTCGTTATAATATTAGTATAGATAAGCTGTTTTGGTGTACAATAAATAATTAAGAATTAGGGGACGGGAAAACGGGATTTGCGCGTACGAAGTCCGCGGGTCAAAGCTAGTTAACATATAAAACAACTAACTGTAAATATACCTAGCCCAGACCTAGATCAACACTAATTACGTCCGGATCAATAGAACGGACGCAATAAAACAAACATCCAATCAAATATTGATAAGCAGATAAGTCATTCCTTAGCACTAATTGATCTAATCGTATTAGGCCAAGCTCTGTGTCATGACTAGTTAAACCAGTGACATCACGATCCGGTGACTGCATTGATTCTTATCGACAATCGATACAAATGATCGTCAGTCACTCGTGACTTTATAGTCCATAAAAAAGAATGGGTGGCTCTTTATGGTACCTATGTGTACATCACTACCCACTTCCAGTCATTATATGTTTAACCGTATAGTTCAGTAGTAGTACCAATTGGACCTTGACAGGCGAACCTCTGCCAGCTCGGTATTAATTCCAATTGGTCCTAAAGGATATGTCATACGACGTCCTTATTATTAACGCTGTTATTAATAAAACTACTTAAAAAATCTTATGTATGACTGTTAATTAAAACAATTGGATAAAAAGTTCATTTGATAGCGTCAATAATTCTTTCGTTTGTAACCCGCAAATTTACTATTTTTACAAAACAAAATCCAAGTGTTTAAATGTGATAATCGCCGTCCACCAACAACAGTATTGTTATTTATTTTTTTTTGGTTGGACCAAGACGATGATGCTTATCGATGATTTTTTAATTTCAATCTAATCGGTTGATATGAGCAATTATTTTAAATCTAAGAAAAAATACGTTTCCGGCATGAAATACAATTTGAAATAATGGTAATTATTATTTATGTTTTCTTAGTTCGTAATTTAAACTGTTTTTTTGACAGTAGAAAAAAAGAAAAACAGTTTATTTGCGGCTGGTATGACGCATACCACAAAAACACAAAATACAATTATATTCATGAAAAATTGGGAAGATATGCGTCAAATCCGCGCAAAACGGCCATCTCTCAATAGGAATAAAACTTCTAAAAATTCATCGGCGCTACTTAGGCGTGGGGTTCTCGCGCCGATTCGTTTATGTTACCTACTCAAAATTTAAATTCAGAATGCGCTCGTGATCAAAAATGTTTCATTATACAAATTGCGACTTTGTGTTGATAATTTCAGCACAAATTTATATTAGGCATTCTATATGAAATCCATACAGAATGCCCGGTATGCATTAATGTAGGAATGTCAAGTAGGTGTGTAAGACTTCGGCATCAATAAAAAAAAAACTCAATGTGGAGTAAATTTGAGTATGCAATGGTTAAGTATTGTATCAGGTTGTTTTTTTTTATGCCTGAAAATTGGTTACGTGCGAATATTTGTTATAGATTCGTTCAGAAGTTTTTTTTCTTCTGCTGCAAAACGAAGTTGCGAATGCTTTTTGGCAGTATGTATGTCAGTGTGCATGTGTAGATATTTGTAGGTAGGTTTTTCTATTATTTTGGAACGCCTGGTAGCTTAAGGCTGTGTTAAATACAAAACACAACACGTCCTCACACATCTCTTGTGGAAAAGCAGCCTTAAGACTTCATCGGTTTTTCAAATGAGGTGTCATTAAATCAAAATCCCTTTTTTGTTTAACGTTTCAACGAGTGACTCATTTTACAAAGGATTCCGTCAAAAACAATCAAAACCCATGAAAATACTAATATCGCGGGCGATACCTACTGCGGGCAGAAACTGATCAAATTTAAAACTCGCAAAATTTGAGTCTCGTATTTTTTTCTGAAACACGAGCACATTCTTAATTTAAATTTCAAATAAAATAAAATGTTGTGCGAAATTGTTTATGGGTACGGTGAGTTTTTCTTGAGTTGTTTTTTAAATTCTCAAAAATTTCCGCCTAAAAATCTACCTATTTAAATGTGATAAAAACTATAAAAAATATTAGAATCAGCGCTAATTGTATTTTAACCCTAAAAGTAGTTTTTCTAGTTACTTAGAATCGGATTATGAAAATTGCTTGTTTAAATTATTCGAGTTGAATGAAATTTAAAATAAAATCAATTAGCATAATTGATATGACATTCCCTTGCAAAAAAATAATAATAAAATGATTGATCATTTTGAACACGAATGAAGTGTTGCGGTAATGAAATTACGTGTTATTGGATCTGTGTTTCTAAATTGCGTTTAGATCTGGAGTTTTTATTTTTCTATTTATTTATATACACATTCTTTATTGTTCACCAAATGAAAAATACATAAAAGAAACATTAAACTAACAAAACATACAATAATGGCGGTCTTATACCATTTCGCGATCTCTTCCAGGCAACCTGGAATGGATAGAAAAAGTCTGGACACTAAATGGGGGCCGAGTCACCCGCGTCCGTAGGTGAATACCCTTCAGCGAATCCCTACACGTGGTCCCCGGGTGGTGCTAAACAGGTGACACTAACCGCCTCCGTGGTCTAGTGGTTATACCACCTGATTCAGACCCAGAGGTCCCGGGTTCGATTCCCAGCGGGGGCAAATTTTTTGGTCGGTTTGGTTGGTGGTAGGACTTGTTCTAAGTCCGCCTGGCAAGCTACCACCATCATGTCTAAGTCTGTCGCCATAACAACAATGTTAACAGCATTGTTGTGTTCCGGCAGTTAGAGGTATGATAGCCAGTTCCTCTGTGTAAGAGGATTCCGGGTGAAACTCGCTTCCATCTTCGGCCTAATCATCACTTTCCATCAGGTGAGATTTGGGCCAAGAGTTTCCCCGTTTTGTATAAAAAAAAAAAAAAAAAAAAAAAATGGGGTTGCACTTGGTGCAGATAAGCTATCTGTTGCAAAGACGAAAAGTAGGAAATGCAATATACCAAAATAGATACATACATACATACATATGAAATATAACAGAAAAAACACAGAAATACATATTTAGTATAAATGGGAAAAAATGTAACAAAAAAAAATATAAAAATAATATTAACATCGAAAAGTAATCACAATAACATGTAGTGCTCCTTAACAAGTGCGCGCTTAATTGACACTGGCAATGCATTCCATAAACGGACAGCTTGGACAGTAAAAGATTTGTCTAAGAATGTAGTGGAATGCATTGGAATTTTCAGTTTCAAGTTATCCGATGACCTAAGTAATTTCGTCTGAGAGTCGCAAAGAAACTGAAATGGTTTCTTTAGGTAAAGAGGAGTGGAAGGAGAAAAAAGCACATTAAACAATAGGGACAGTATATGAGAATTCCGGCGACCACTTGAGTTTAACACAAAATTCGGAAACATGGACATATTTGCGCAAACCAAATATGAACCGGATGCAAAAATTTAGAAGGCGTTCAAGTTTATCAAGTTGCACTTCATTAAGGTCAAGATAGCTGACAGCTGCATAATCAAAGATGGGTAGAAGAAGGGATTGTGTAAGCGCAATCTTGGTGGCAGTCGGCAGAAAATTACGCAATAATAACAGAGTTGTCAAAAGAAACTTGGGGTAGAGTCGACCAGTCAACCCTTGAGATCGTCCTTGAACTGCCCACTACTACCTGGGTCTTAATGGGGTTCACCTCTTGCTCCAGTCGCATATACGGGCTAGATCAAGGTTTAGGGTCAAAATAGCCTAGGACAGATTTCCAATAGGAGCTCGTGTGTAAATCTGAATATTTTCGCAAGGTTACCAACTTGTTATTTCCATACAAGAAGCATTCAAACAAGAATACACCGTGCATGTAGTATGCAAACAAGCATACACCATGCATGCAGGAAGCATGCAGCATTCAAACAAGCATACACCATGCATGCGGCATGCAAACAAGCATATACCATGCATGCAGGAAGCATGCAGCAAGCAAACATACAAGCATACACCATTCATGCAGCAAGCATGCAGCATGCAAATATACAAACAAACCACTAGGGGTAGGGCAGACCGCGATTCGTTTCTGTCACTAAATTTTATACCACAACGTAATTATTTACTGTTTAAGACAACATTTAAATTTTAATTTAAAGATAAAAATGCTATTTTATAGAAATTACTAAATTATTACATAACATTGCATTTCTAAATGAAATTCTGCCATCTTCATAGTTTGCCAAGTGAAGTTGTACCAAATAATCGTCTTTCTAAATGAACGTTATGCTAAACGATAGAAATATGGATAAATTCGTCAGAAAATCAAATGATGAGCAAACCACTATCCCAGTAATGGACTTTGAATGTCCTCAAATCCACAATTTTCATGTTCCTTAGCCTCAAACATCGCTGTCATCAAAATGCAACGTAATTATTTTTTGTCAAGATTCTATCGTATTTTTAGTTAAGTTATTATGTATGAAAAAGGACCAAACAAAAAACTCAAATAGAATGATTATGTCCTGATTTGATCTTTTTGCGTCTTTTTAGGGAGTGAGAAGTTGGTTTACTTTTATATTTTCAGAAAATCTACCTTTTTCTAGTAGACTGTAATTTGAACGACCTTAACTTGTAATTTAAGATATTTCTCACAAACTGTTCGTATAATATAGTTACGGAAACAAATTTTTCATAGTAAAGTCGATTGCCGAAATTTGATGTAAATCCTAATTTTGATGACGTTATTCGCAAAATCCCGTCGACTCAGCTGGTGTGTCATATTATATGTCAAAATCTTGTCATGCGGAGTGGAGTAATATCTTAAAAAGGAAAAATGTTTGGTGTTTTTTTTGGCTATGGAAGTTCTGATCCAATTACTCAGAGCCTATTTAATAACCGACTTGGAAGAGGAGGTTCTATGTTCGGGTGTATTTTTTTTTTCTTTTCGTATGTTCAAATTCAAAATTCAAATTCAAAAGTCATTTATTCAAATTAGGCTGAGGGCCAGCACTTTTTGAACGTCAAGTTTTACAAAAGACAGTCCCCCAAAACGCCCGCCCGTCACCACTTCCTAGTGTTTTAACTGTGGAGAAGAAGTGGCCAACAAACTCCCCAGCAACACAACTGTCTGTTACGTTTTAGGAACTAGAATTTTACAATAATTAATATGCAAAGTAATCCAAAAATTCAAAATTCCTTCTAAAATTTACGTGACACAAAAATAAATATATACATTATTTATCACTTGTTAGCTACTAGCACTATAACACTAAAACAAAATACACACTTAAGCAAGTGTTGACGTATGTGGATTTTAAATAAGTATAAAAAATGACCTACATAGTCAGACAAATAAATAAAAAAAAGAAAATAAAAAAACAAATAAAATAAAATAAAAAATAAAATTATATGAACACATATAACCTGTCATAAAACTACTATACTATCTACTTATACACAAGGAACATGATAATTTGTCTTGCGTTCAACACAGCGACCAACTATTCTTATCGTCTATATGATCATTAATAGAATAGTATGCCTTGGAACAGAGGTTAGATTTTACTTTTTCTTTAAATGAGTTAAAACGCAGATCAAGATAAGAAATTGGAAGTCTATTGTATAAACGGATACCGAGCCCCACAAATGAATCATGGACCTTACGAAGTCGGTGTGAAGGAGCATGTAGCTTATGCTTGTTTCTGGTGTTAAAGTTGTGGATGTCGCTCGTTTTACTGTATAAATGTATGTTTTGCCTAATATATAAAATGTTTGCAAAAATAAATTGAGATGCTACCGTGAGAATTCCAATCTCTTTGAAAATTTCTCTTAATGAAGCTTTTGACCCTAGCTGATATATTGCTCGCACAGCACGTTTTTGTAAGACAAATATATTTTGTATATCAGCAACTTTTCCCCACAATAAAATACCGTAGGACATAAAACTATGGAAATAACTAAAATAGACTAACCTAGCTGTATCAATGTCAGTAAATTGTCTAACTTTCCTAACGGCGTATGCGGCAGAGCTGAGCCTTCCCGACAGGCTTGATATATGTGGGCCCCATTGTAGTTTGGAATCAACAGTTATGCCCAAAAATACTGCCGTGTCCACAGTTTCAAGCACCTCGTCACTTAAGATTACATTGGGACCTAAATTTCTAACAATTGGCAAGGCAAACTTTATACATTTCGTTTTTTTAACATTTAGAACTAAATTATTCGTCGTAAACCAATCCGTAACCATTGAAAGAGCGTTGTTTACGTTATCGAAATCTTGTCTATTCCTATCAACTTTGAAGATCCGCAAATAATACTACGTCGCAGATACCCTTTAAGAAAAATGTAATGTTCGCCGATATCTCCGCCAATTGTGGACCAATTTAGAAAAAAATTGTTGTATTCGAAAGCCTATATATTACTGAGGTGGCCCCATTGTCACCAAGTCAGAATCTGACTATGGGATCACATGAAAATCCAGGGAAAGCCTCAAATTTTATAGGCACACACAATTTTTACATCAACTTTCTAACGCAATTCAGATATTTTGCCTGGTAATCATCATCTCATATTGCTGAGCTGATGGAAGGTATAAGTTACGATCTGATGATGGGATCCCATGAAAAATGTTTTTTCAGCGATATTTTCGTCTATTGTCAACCGGTTTGGGTGATTTTTATTTTGTTTGGAAGAGTATTTTCCCGGACTGGAAGATGAAGAACTTCGGAGATAGGCAACGAAACTCTTCAATAAATGATAGCAAATGGATCGAGATTGCTAAAATCGCACATCTGTTTATTGTTTATACCAGTTTATAACAAAATACCACGCCGGTACGCTGTGAATGGGTACAAAGGTACCGCTATAACTGGAAAATAAAAACAAAATTAAAAAAAAAACATATTTTTTTCACTTCTTATTTTTTTTTTGTTTCTGGCATAAAACTATTTTACTAAGAAATACAATCAAAAATAAACACTACAAAGTATAAAATAATTACTAATATATTATATAATAATTCGAAAGTCTGTGTCAAATAAAACGAAAGAATAACCAAGTCGGTTGAATTTTTTTGTAAAAAGTTTTTGCCAGAAATAAATAAAATTACAAGTGAAAAAAAAAGTTTTTTTTGAATCGATATTTTATTTTAATACGCTAAAAAAATAAGTAATTCGTGTCTGTACTGCTGATTGTTAAGGAGTGACTTTGCCTGGTGGATCCAGACGACGGTCCTCAAGATTGAGAAGGCCTAGGCTTCGATTATCATAAAGGCATTTTAAAATTAAATGTAAAATACATTTAAAAAAATCACAATGAGCCAGAAAAGATGTAGAGTTGATTGCTTCCTAGGAGCGTAAACTAACTGTTTCAAGTTGGAACAGTTATTACAACTTTATCTGTAAAGGATACGGTGATAAGCGTATCCGTTTTTAAAAAGAAAAATCCAAAATAAAAATTTCGCCACAAAACACGTCGCCAAAAAGCATTTTTGTTTAATAAACCAAGGCGTTGAGCGTGGTAGCCAATAAAAATGTACGTACCTACTTAACATAATTGAAAAAGAAGGAGAATCAACGACATTCACGCGGATGTGCTTCAAGGGACCCATCCTTAATCCCTTTGCTTAAATATTCATTATTCAAGTTTTGCCTTTATTTCGGAATATATTAAAATAATGATGCATAAAACTGTCTGGAGACTCTGGAGAGATTCTTCGCGAAAATAAAACAAAAGAATGGGTTGGGCTAAAGACAGCCGTCACGCCACATTCCGATATGGTTGGGTCGGTGCTATCGGAATGCTTTAGGTAGTTATGAATAAGCAATTATTGATATCGCCACATACGAGCTTAATCTTTTCTGCGAGACACACGGCCATTTTCATTGCCTCGGCTCTTTCCGGTGTACGCCATAGTTGCAGTGATCGGGAGAAGGGCACAAGTGTATTGGCAGCTATTCAAAAATCAACTGTCACCATAGTTTCAATAAGGTTTTTATTAACATACTTTTCTACTATAGTATCTACAAATTTCCGATAAAATATGTTTTTTTATTACTAATAGCTCACCTTATCAATATGAAACTTCTTAGAAATATGATTTCGAAAGATAAGAACCTATGATTAAACTGAACTCATAAATACTTAGTCAATAGGTCAAGTCTAACTTATGATTCAGTTTATCAAAGTACAACTATTTTATGTGTCATGCATGACTCATAAAAATAAAAATGATATAAACAAATTATTTATAGACCAATAAAACTAAAATTCTACAGCATGATGTAGTCGGGGCATTCTGGTTTGACCTGGTCGCGTAAACAAACTGCCCGCAGACGGCAACTTCATACAAAATGCATAGAATCAGCACCACGCTGGCCGATTTGGCTAGCGACGCCGCCAAAAAAAGTTTTGCAGGATTCCGTACGTCCGAATAAAAAACTCAAATTCCTGTCTGTCTGTCAATCTGTTTTTCTATACATCTTTCTCAGCTTATTTTCCCGAAACTACCGGACCGATTCAGTTAGATATGATAACGGACACAACTGAAATTCTTTCACTCAGAGATGGACGCGATACGTAAAAGTGATGAGTTTTTTAAACGAATTAAAAAAAGGAGTAGGTTCTCAATCCAGTTGATTTTTTTTTATTTGTTACCTATTTAACCGATTTGTAAAATTCTTGTTTTAGGAGAAAGGATATTTTTTTCCCATAAAATTTCATCAAAAACGGTTTAGTAGTTTGGCTCATAAATCAAAATAGCTGGGATGGCTGGCGTACTTTCCTGTGATTTTCCTGCGGTTTTTTAGGTGTGGGGTACTACTAAAAAGTGAAAAAAATAGTTATTTATGACACAAGTGCGGTAAGTTGGTCTTTCCAAACGTGTAGACGAATGTAAGCTCAAGTCGAAGTCGAGTGCTTACCATTGTCACGAGTTTCTAAATACCAATATCCGCACGTGTGTCATGTAACGTTTTTCGATACATTATATATTTTAATAGATAATGTAACAAACTTTTTCAGTAGACTATTTTAATAACAAATAAGAAATTAAATATACAGATAGGTTACTCTAGGAAATTAATAGAAGAATTTGAACAGTTATTGAAATTCAGATAAATTTTCTGCTTTGGAAGCTGAACTGATTGGCTGACATTATTAACTTCATATGTATGATTTTGTACGGAGGAATGTGGCGTATACGTCGGCGATGACGGCGGTAACGGCGGCGGCGGAGCTTGTAACGGCGTCGGCGGTGGCTGGACGTTTTCGCGTAAGGTAGAAGAGCGCGAAGGATATCTTGTGGCCAATTTTAATTTTATTGTGCACCGAGTCTTCACTATAACCCTCTGCAACATTATTAGAGCGCCATCCTCCGTGGCTTTTCATTGTAATGACATCGGCTCCGGAATTCGCTAGTAATGTTGCAGAGGTTCTCCTAAAGCTGTAACCGGTATAACTAGCCGGATTTTCCAATTTCAAGAACGTTGCTATTTCTTTTGGTACAGTACCGATTTTGTTAACGCCGACGACTTGCTTTTACCGTTTTGTTACTTTTGAAAGAGTCTGTCACTCTTTGGGTTTGTAATTCTTAGAGCTTGATACTTTTTGACAATTGCGTAAATCTCACCATGTATGGTGAATGTACGCGGGATTTTGGTTTTTGTGTCAGGTATCCTGACAAGCAATATGTCCTCATGGTTTTCAATATCGCTCATATTCATGTTGGCTAATTCTTGTCGTCTTCACGCCCCAGATATCCAAAAATGTATATAGCCTGTAATAAAATACAAGAGGACCAAATTAAGTATCACAATAAAGTACCTACCGATCTACTAAATTAAGCTTTGCCTATGCTTAATGAACTATCTTAGCTAGTAAGTATTTAGGTGCCTACAAAAAGGTTTAAAAGTAAAGAAAAGTTTAAAAACGTATCTTAGTTACTAAATATTTATCATCTGGCGTGGAAAAAATCCTTAATGACGTTAAGGATTTTTTCCACGTTAGGGGCAGTGAATACTTTTGATTTTATAGCCATCTGACTGTCGTTTAAAAAATACATGTAATTTCGTGTAATGTGTTATATCTATGTATCATTATTGGTTTTTAGAGTGCTTTTTAACATTGAATATATTGATAGTTTTTTAAAAAGAACGCGCTTGTGTTAGCGTCTACGCCTGCGTGAAACTCTTTAGTGGAATTATATATATTGTAAATTGTATTATATATTGTACCATATCTGTGACAGATGAGGTTAAATCGAAATAGAGAGAGTAAAACTAAATTTTCCAAATATTCAAAGCTCCACAAAAAAATTATATCTACACTTGACATTTGTGTCAAGTGTATAATTTTTTTGTCACAAGGCACAAAACAGTAAATAAATTAAAGTATCTAAAAATAAATTTTATTATAACCATCATTTACCAATACAATATATTTATAAAATTAAGGTTAGAGACCGTATTTTGTCAAATCCCAAGAGCATTGCTCGTAACAACTTCATTGTCGAAAAAACAGAATTGCACCGGGAAACCAAAACGCTGTAAAATAAACACGAGATCTAAACCAATGTTCATTTCGCCTCGTGTACCCTTTGAAATTCATAAAATAAAAATGTCATTGAATAATACTAGTAGCGTAGGATATGGTGGTATTAGTACCAAAATACTGAAACACGTTGAATATCAGGGCAGGCATCTTCCCAAATATTTAAGAAAGAGAATAGAGAATTAATGGAATATTACCGCTCAATCGCACTCATACCTATGATATCCAAAATATTTGAGAAATACATTTATAACGAACAGAAAGGGTTTAGACACCATAGGACTATATGGCTATATTTGACTTTATAAATAATGTTATTCAAAATGTTGACAAACGAATACCTATAAGTGGCTTATTTTGTGACATGACACAGGCCTTTGACCATGTAGATTTTTCTATTCTCTTAAGAAAACTTGAAGCTTACCGTAATAAGGGCAATTTACTTAGTTTGCTTGAGTCTTACCTAAAAGATCGAAAGCTAACTACTGGAATTTGTCAAATTATTTCAGTCACAAAGCGCGATGTTTGGGGTTCAGCAGGAGAGCGTATTGGGTCCTTTTATATTCATATTGTACATATACGATTTACCTGAATGCTTTGATCAACCGATGGCGCTGTTTGCGGACGATAGCACTGTGACATTACCATGTAAAAGTGTGTTTGAAAAATGTTGTAGATAGCTTAGAGGCAAATAATTTAGAAATACACTTAAATAAAACAAAAGTTATTCATTTTAGTCATCGGATTCCTAAAATTATCCCTAGTATACACTACAACAATGAAATTGTAGAAGAAACAGAAAATACAAAAATTTCTCTGACTCGTAATATACAAGAACCTAAATTGGAAAGCCCATACTGATACTCTATGTAAGAGAATTAGTAAGTCCGCATACGCTCTGCATTCACTTTCCCCAATAATATTTCAGGACGCACTTCTTACCACTATGGCATAGTAGAATCCCACTAACGTTACGGTATAGTATTCTGGGGAAATTCAACCGAAAGAGAAACCGTTTTTAAAGCCCAGAAAATATGTCTTCGGGCGATGTTTTAGCTTAAATCCACTGATAGTTGCATACCATACTTAAATCAGCACAAAATATTAACACTACCTAGTTTATACATAATGGAAGTAGCTATATGTTTGTTAAGTCTAACCCAAATCGTTTTAAACGTCTGACTGACGTAGTTCCACGTAATAGACGCGACAATAACCAACTATGTGCTCACCCCGCGAAAACAGCACAAATGCGCAAGTGTCATTTATAATAAGTTACCTAAGCAATGGAAATAATTGCCGCTATCACTGTTCAAAAACCGGCTCCGAATCTTTTTAACGCATAAAGCATACTATACTGTCAGTGAATTCCTGACTGAGAAACAATTTGAATAAGTGATGTTAGTGATCGATAGGTGAATTGTATTTTTTTTTTATATACAAAACGGGGAAACTCTTGGCCCAAATCTCACCTGATGGAAAGTGATGATTAGGCCGAAGATGGAAGCGAGTTTCACCCGGAATCCTCTTACACAGAGGAACTGGCTATCATACCTCTAACTGCCGGAACACAGCAATGCTGTTAACATAGTTGTTATGGTGACAGACTTAGACATGATGGTGGTAGCTTGCCAGGCGGACTTAGAACAAGTCCTACCACCAACCAAACCGAGCAAAAAATTTGCCTCCGCTGGGAATCGAACCCGGGACCTCTGGGTCTGAATCAGGTGGTATAACCAGTAGACCACGGAGGCGGTTAGTGTCACTTGTTTAGCACCACCCGGGGACCACGTGTAGGGATTCGCTGAAGGGTATTCAAGACTCATACGGACGCGGATGACTCGGCCCCCAAAAAAATGTAATGAAGCAATCTAGATAACCTGTGATTTAAATCAATTCAATGTATTTATTTATTGTTTTTATTGTTTTAGCGTCAAATTATTACTTTTGTATGCTGGAAGGTAAAATAATTATGGCTGAACCTAGCTTTTATCTTTTTATTACCATGTACTGTACTCATATTTGCAAAATAAATGACTTGCTTACTACCGAACGGATTTTTTTTTATATGTTATTTCCTACATTTTAGTAAGTTACATTTTTTAAATTGTCTCCTCGAGCCATTGATATTGATAACCCACTCGATAGGTTAAAAAAGTTGAAGTCATTAATATGGCACCGAAGCTCAGATATTTTAATCTTTATATACCTACCCAGTATCATTCTCACTATCAAGACGAATCTAACGAACGACGTTTGCGTCTGCGTACGGACGTAGACGCAGACAGAAGCATTTTTTTGCTGATGGATGCAGACGGATTGAATTCTTATAATTATATTGTTCATGGAAATTTAAAAAATACTTTAGGATTCGCACGGCGCCATACATCGGAGCGTGCGGTAAAGTAGGTACTTAGGTGAGAGTACCTATTTTACCGCACGTTCCATTGCATGGTCCGTAATTTTGAACTTTCGAACAATGTAGGTAGTGCAGTAGTAGTAGTAGCAAATGTGTCGAAAAAACTTTTTTTCCAAAAACATACAACCGACTTATAAATAAAAAAACACGATGAGCCATGAACAGATATAGCCCAAGACATAATACCAATTTTCAGTTTGAATCATCAAAACAAAATGGTTTTCTTTTTTGACGTTCATCGTGCAAATAACTCATAGTGCAAATACTATAATATTACATGGAAGTCGAACTGACTGTGCGCGTCAATCTTTACACCTGTTTCAACAAAACCAGGCAAGTATGGGTTGGGGCACGTCTGCTAACCGCGATATTCTTTCTTTCCTTTAGTTGAACGAATTCTGGCAAAATAATATTAGCTATTAGGAACTGAAGAAAGATCACTGTGAATCATAGACAGACATCACTTTCAGGCTTATTTAAAATAAAATAAACCCTTCGTACCTTCCAGCTATAGAACCCTGAAAAGGTATAGGCAGGTGCAACGTGCAAAATATGAATAAAAAATCTTTCGAAATTGAAACTAATTTTTGGATGGCCTGGCAGTGCTTGCATCAGTGGTTTTAATTAAAGGCACGACTGCCTCTGAACCGCCACACGTCTGTCAATTTGATGTGTCGCGATATTTTAGTGTTTTAGAACATGGTGTATTTTGGCTATTGTAGAAATTTTAGCGCTAAATAAGATTTTTAAAAATAGCTTTTGATATCAACAATTAGTGTCTGGTGTGTTTCTAGTTTTTTTTTGTCTTTGTTTTTCACTTTTTAGTGGTGATACTTGGACGATGTCATCGCCAACGCTGAAAAAGAAATACCTACTTAAAAAAACGAATTGTGAATCTCCTCCTTTTTTGGAAGTCGATAAAACTTCGTTTTTTATACAAATAGAAATTCCTAAAATCACTGTCATCAAAAGTGCCACCTACTAGCAATAAAACTATCTTATTTAGCTCCAATGCGTTTACAAAGATTTACAAAACACACAAATCTACGCTTACCGTTTTATTTCTATCAAACCTAGCTAAATGGTCGTTTACAAAATTCACGACCTCGTTTATCTATATGAAAACCCCAGGCTTTTTATACAAATGTTAGAGCGAATATCCCGGAATATCCCGGTTCAGCGAATTACAGGGATCCTGGTTTAAGTTCCCGTTAGTAATGGTCTGTTTGCGCTAAATCGCTGATTAAACACACGCACCAGCGGTTATTAGTTCAATTACATTATGTCCGAAACTGAAATACGTGGTTCAAATATTTTTTGCATATTTGCATGATTTCCATCTATTTGGAATTATAGGGCAATAGTTTTACTGGTAATACTGAAAACAGTTTTTCTATTTATGCAGCATGTAGGTGACGTTTATACTCATTTACAATGTTTACACTAGCTTTGCTAAACTATCAACATCCACAACCCGACTATGGTCTCTGCTGGCCATAGATAGACCTGCCTTTACTTCCAAAAATGTCGTCTGAACATGTCACCGCCAGGAGATAATGGAGAAGAACAATGTTCAGAAACAACGTAACCGAACCAATTTTCGAGTCACGTTTAAAATTCACCGTCGCAGCTTAATTTTTTAAAAGCGAAAATGTAATTCAACCCACAGTAGTATTTTTAAACTGAGTTTGCAAATTGAGTGCCGGATTCATGGTGTGTGGTCACCCTTTGTTTGTAACAAGTACTTAACCGACCGTTTAAAAATTTTAAACAGAAAGTACATATAAAAAGGTACCAATACATTTGTGAGTTTTGCGTTGTAGTTTTTTATTTGCGAGTTTCCGATATTTCGGTACTGTTGCAAGCGCTATGATCACGGAGTAACTGAAGATCCTGCGGGTTATAAAAAAGTACATGGTAGCAATCCCGATATGAACTATTCTAATGTTAGTGACCATGAAAGTTTAAAACAATATATCTACCTATATCGCTTGTACTTTTTTATTCATCTATCTCATACTCTGCTGGTTTTAGACCCATTACAATAAGCCGGTCACGGCTGTTTATGATAAACTGGATACGACCGTTTCTAATAAATCAAACAATAGTACGGTGCACAGTTTAAATAAAATAATAGATAAACTTGTCTAGTGCTTTGATCGATATTACTTAGCAAAAAGTATTCAATATTTCCATTTACATACCTAACTCACAGTTTCAACAGCCAAAAGCTTTAGTTATGAGAAAATAACGAATATGAACACTATAAGTTTACTCGTTTATCATTCGTACATACTTTATTTGAAGTCCTCGAGAAATTCGCTGTAGCATTTGAAACCGTTAGTTATATTAAGCGGATTATTTACATTATGTGCACATTTTTCATACTTAAACGGGGTAACAGACAACTATTAACACATTTTTTCTGAAAAGAATATCCAATGTTGCCTAACCTTATTTCTACTGCTGAACCTATTTTCCTGACATGGCATGACAATCGTCATAGGATCACTCATGTGTCCAAAACTGGACCGAAACAATTGAATTTTGGTAGGTACACATAATTATGAACTTTCGTGACCCTCTGTTTTAAAGATGGGATGGGAAATCATTGCGTCCAAGTACCGGCAGCTCAATAGACGAGTCCTTGAAAAGCGACCTTTAATACAAAAAGATTAGGGTCAGAGCCCATTCGTCCCCTAAAATTCGTCCCCCAGCATAAAAGTTGTAGATTCGGCCCCTATATAGGTGCCCATTGGTCTCCTGGTAGGGGACCAATTAATATTTTAATAAAAAATATTATTTTTGAGGTACCCATTCGTCCCCTCTTATATATATACAATATAAGTTAAAGATTCGGCACCTATTCAGGTGCCTATTGGTCCCCTGAGATAAAATTAGCTATATTTTACATAAGAAACGGTTAACATAGTACAGTTGTCAACAGTTTAACACATAACAGATCATTGAAAAAAGAGCTATGATGAATGATAATCCGTCATGACAATAATATAACCTGTCGATAGGCTTACGGTGTAAAATTGTCTGACTACGAATGGCTTGTTAAAAAAATATGTGATTATCAAGATGGTTCAAACCGAATTTTAATATTTTCTGTGGTAAATGAGGTGACAATGTCAAGTTTCTCCGATTTCTTTTTAGATGGAACCTTTAAATTTGTAATTCATACATTTGTTCAGCTATTTAGTATTCACGCTGATATTGGAAGTTCTACCACCAGTAGGTACAAAAGTTGTACCGTTAGTATTTGCGCTGCTTTAACATAAAAAGCAAGCTGCTTACGAAATTCTATTTCATATGCTTAAGGCCCGTTTTCCCAATTGGTGTCCACGTCAGTTTACCATGGATTTTGAGATAGCAATACAAAACGCGGCACAAAAAGTTTTTCCAAATACGCTAATTTCTGGATGTTATTTCTATTTTTTGAAATCCCTCTGGGAGAAAGCAAAACACTTGGAACTCAAATCTAGACGACATAAGCGACACGTTGCCCTTTGCGCCTCACTAGCTTTAATACCAGAACAATATATAGATGACGGTTGGCTCTATACCATGGAGGACTGCCCTCAAAATAATCTAATTTCAGCTTTTAATGATTATTTTGTCGAGAACTGGCTCGATAATAAAACTATAGCCAGAAATTGGAATGTACGATATATGGACAACGTCATCAGACGACTAACCTTGTAGAAAGTTGGCATTCCAAAATTAATCGTAAAAATAATGGTAGAAATAAACCAAATATTTTGCAATGCTTAGACACTCTACATGAAGAAGCGAATTTATCAAAAAATAAAATGGATCAGGTGCAAAGGGGTGTCCAAACAAATAATCGGACTCCTGAATCGATTGAAAATGAAGCGAGAATAAATCGCAAAATTAGCCAATTTTTTGAAAATCAGGTTTCACTAGGCCACTGCATGGAAAAGCTATGCATATATTATTAATTTAAAATGAAAAAACAAATAAGATTAGTTTTATACTAAAATAATGTTGATTTGTTTTATCTTCAATAATTATTGTGATTTTAGTCATTTTTTGTTATCGAGTTATAGTTTGTTAGATTTAAGTTATTATGATTTTGCATGTAGTTGGTAAATATACAAAAAATACGGTGATTTTAGCCAATTTTTATGTAGGTACTTCTAGTTACAATTTATTAGATTTAAGTTATTACGATTTTGCATGTAGTTGGTTAATATACAAAAAAAAATATATGTTGATTTATCTAGTCTTCAATAATTACTGTGATTTTAGTATTTTTTTTGTACTGTTATAATTTTTTAGATTTAAGTTATTATGATGTTGCATGTATGTAGTTGGTAAATATACAAAAAAATAAGAAGTGAGTATTTACTGTTGATATGTGTTCTATTTTTTTTGCATATTTTATATTTAATTTTGATTTATATGATGGTCAATCAAGGCTGATTTATGTAAAAGAGTTGTATTTTGTTAGTTTCTAGGACATTGTGATTTTGTATGTGTTAATCTTATTTGAAATAAACATGATATCTACCGAATTACTATATTTTTTCTTTAAGCCTTTTCTGCGCGACTGTACCAGGACTACCAGGCTGCAGTATACACATATACATGTACTTACATTAGAAGAATGAATAAAAATAAATATTCTTCAGGGGACGAATGGGCCCCTCAAAAGTTCCAGGGGACGAGTGGGCACAGGGTGCGAATCTTAGGGGACGAATGGGCTCTGACCCAAAGATTAAAGACTTGACAAAGCGGAATAAGGGCTCCAAGGCCTTTGCTAGAAATCTGTCTATTGGGAAGAGCCAGCTCACGAAACTGAAGACAGCCGATGGTAGAACCATACCCACCAATTCAGAGCTTCTGAGAGAGATCGAAACATTCTATGGACAGTTATACACGTCAATGAATAAACCCGCTAAGGACCCAAGAGCTAGATTGACCGCACTATACCGAGAACATCTCAGACGTCAGCCTGTATGAGATTAGGATGGCTCTGAAGCAGCAACAACAAGGCGTCGGGTTAGAACGGAATTACGGCCGAACTCCTGAAGGCGGGTGGAAAACCGGTCCTTAAGTAACCTCAGGAACTGTTCAATTCCGTCATACTCGAGGCGAAAATGCCATAGTCAGAATGGGGCAGAAGTGTGGTGGTACTCTTCATCAAGAAGTGCGACAATTCCCTGTTTAAAAATTACAGGCCCATCTCACTGTTGAGCAATGTCTACAAGCTGTTTTCCGTAGTCATCACGAACCGTCTCGCGCGTAGTTTTGACGACTCCCAGCCTCCCGAACAAGCCGGATTCCGAAAAAGCTTCAGCACCGCAGACCATATACATATCCGCTGCGGCAGGTTATATAAAATTCAAAAATAGATTCTTTTTGAACGTCAAGTTTTACAAAAGACAGTCTCCCAAAACTGGGGGAACTGGAACGGAAATGGAATGGAAAAACGGAACTGAAACGTGGTCACTCACAATGTGCGTCATCAGAAAGCTTAAAGTCACTAAAAGGGCAATGGAGAAGGCAATGCTTAGGGCAATGGAGAGGGCAATGCTTGGAGTTTCCTTGCGTGATCGAATTAGGAATGATGATATCCGCAAGAGAACCAAGGTTACCGACATAGCCCGAAGGATCACGAGTCTAAAGTGGCAGTGGACAGGGCACAGATGGTCGATGGGGCCGAAAAGATTTGGGGTGGTGATAGATGCGAGACGTACCTACAGGACCGGTCGTTGTGGCGACGCTTGGGGGAGGCCTCTGTACAGCAGTGGACAGCTTTCGGCTGGTATGATGATGATGATGATGATAAATCACCAAATGACTCGTTTCGCTCTGAGTGGAGCGAAATGGAGTGTCACACTCTTACTGACTAAAACGCATCCTTGTTCCTACAAATGCCCCTTGCGCTTCAGGGCCGCGGTGACTCTTTCGAACAATGCCTTGTTTCATTAACCTAAATCAACACTTACTTTTACATGTTCTGCCAGACTTCACCGCCCTTCCCCTTGAAACCCAATACTAATTCTTACGTCTGGCGCCACTTACGTCAACTAACGAGAGTAAAATAAATGATACAATCTATTTTTAACCAAGACCAATCACAATTCATTGCGGACTTTACGTATCTTCTCTTCGTGTATTACATACTGTTTTCTTTTGCAAGGTAATTAGAATTCAGTCCACTGTTGCATTGCAAGCACGCTTCAACAAAACCGCAATCGAATTGTAAGAACACTCAGGTACATATTCTTTGTGGAGTTAGTGTAAAACTCATTGCTTTAGGCAATTACATTAGTTGTTAATAATTTGAGTGTGTTTTTAGGAAATAAAGCTGCTATGGTATTTTTCTAATCAGGCTTTTTTGTTTCGTAGCTATCCGGCTCCATTTCAGACTAGGCGTTATTGCTCATTCCTTAGTAGTTAGTTATATCCGCAGTTCAAGGATGATCATGATCGTGAACTAAAATGACCTTGCCCCTCTTTTTTAGGGTTCTGTACCAAAAAGGTGTGATTAAGTCGGTCCGTCTGTCACATTTGAATATCTCAAGAAGTAGTAATCCTATCATCTTAAATTTGGAACAGTTTTAGATGACGTCAACTCTTTTGCAAATAAGAAAGAAATAAACCCCCTTAGCTCCGAAGTTTGCATAGAGAAAAATCTGAAGTAATTCTATGTCACAGAAGTTTCTTTAAAGATTACGGGAAAAATAAAAGATGTCTCTAAATAGCAAACTCTTTCAGAAATCATCAAAAAAAATACATTAGTTCACTATCAGTCAAGAGATCACGCTGATCTAAAACTGCAATATAAACCGCAGTGTTAAAATTCTCAGACGAATACTTATAGGCCTCGCTGATGAGAATTTAAAAACATTTCACGTTTAATAGGATTGTAGGTACGGAAACCTCGGTGCGCGAGTCCGACTCGCTCTTGACCGGTTTTATTTTTAAGTATGTGAAATCATTAAATTACACCTTCCGCTCTGGGTGGAGTGGAATGGAGTGTCAGACTTTTACTGACCAAAACCCATCCGTGTACGGCCTCTTTGGACTCGCCCCCCTACTATAGCCTCAAAGTCATCATGAACGTATAGCTTCGTCCCTCTCTCACAACGGAATCATGATAGCATTGCCACATCATAGTAGGCGTATTTATTCATTCAGTAGTAGTATTCTATGTTAGTGTTCAATTACTTACTGGTATTTTTCCGGAAAACTCAAAGTTTTTCTAAACTGTCGCTTACAATAAACACACACAATAATGCAGTCTAAAATAGTTAGTAGAAATCTGTGGCTTCTAATGAAGCAAAAACAGAAAATATTGCCGGTACGTGCTCAGAACAAATTGTAAATAATGTGTTAATGTGTTTTCTGTTACTGTATTCTACATTTTGCCTAATGTATCTACCCTCCGACCGTTCGCAGTAAATGAATAAAGCTTTGAAAGACTTAGCGGTTCACTGAATTATGTGAAATATGTGCTGACCTGACCGCTGAGCTGTATGTTACTATGAGTCCTTTATGGATATCGCATTTTGGTTTGAAATGAATTTGGGCCTATTTCTTTCCAACTTACATTTTAGTCATTTTTTGTCGTTCTGTTTTTCTTCCTACGCTTGATCTGTAGCAGCTCGGATTATCGTTATATCGTATTATATGACTCCACCTGTGTTTTTGCACACACTTGTGCACTATAATAGAGGTATTATCTCCGGCGTCAATGGTTGACTGTAAGAGAATGTGATTAGCCACCAGGACCAAAAGCGATCTGTGCAGTACTCTATGGTATTACTGCTCGGTTTTATCATGTAAAATGATTACAGTTTACTCGATAACAATAACAATAAAACAACTACCAACAACAATTACAACAACAAACCAATTACAATTAAATAGTTTGCTTTCAATTTCGACGTGACACCCAATTCGGATACGAGAATAATGATGACTTTCACAGTCCTTTGACATAATGTGAGTACCTATAAGTACCTATGAGACCTATAAGTACTATGATATTTCATAGAATATTATTTTATAGAAATTTGATATCATAATAGATAAAATCTATATTGTTGTGAAATTATAGACATTGAGAACCGTTATTTCACAGCATTTTGTAACAAGATTCACAATTTTATCGAACCAACCTAAAGACTGGCATTTTAAGTACTCCACTTACTTTAACAGAACTCTTTCATAAAAAAATACAGAAACCTAAGTGAAAATAGTTTAAAGACATGCTAGAAGAGACCTACCTTAAACAATTTCTTGTAAAATAACGCTTTAAAAATCTTCAAATAGCCACGATTAGAAAGAGGTACGTGTGCCCAAAAGTGAAACTGCAATGTACGATTATACATTTATAGTTTATGTAAAGTTGTTACTTAATTTTCTTGAAGTCATATAAGGAGTTTGTTTCAACGACGTAAGTTAATGTAGTAGGGTGTAATGAGAAGCAAGCACATTCATCACGTCTGCGGAGCCATACCCAAAAACTTATAGATGTCTGTGTCAGTTAGCATATTTCATTTGGTTGGAATTTCACAAATGAGCCACATCTTCTGTTGACGGTTTATATGAAAGTCAACTTTAAGTTAGTAATACCTACTTTAAGTATAGTTTGCAAAAATAACTAACGACTAGAGTGGTTTTTGGAATTAGAAAAAGTTCTAAAAATAAGTCTTTTCAATTGTATTCTACAAATTTTTTTACAAAGTAAAGAGTAATATTGATACAATTGAGCTAAGCGTGTCTATATAGCCCAATGAAAACTTACCTGAAAATCGCAAAGAACGATGTAGCTCTGCAATTTTGATATTTTGTATAAATCAGTTAGTGCTGTGAATCCAAATCTGCAAAGCTGATGCTTGCTGTAAAAAACTATGCATTTTCAATAATTTAAACCCAACCGCAGCTCTTTGAACCTCATAGCGACCAAGATATGGCCCACAAATATGGTTAATTTTTCTCGAAACACAATGACAATTTTAAATTTTGCTCCCGTCCTTAGCAAAATTTTCCCTATAAAATTCACAAAGTTGCAGTTGGGTTTAGATAGTTGAACATCCATCTTTGCGAACATAGCCTTTTGTAACGTTGATTTCTAATGAGCTAATCTGAACTTTTTCGTCAGAGCATTCGTGCGTCAGACAAGTGTCTGACGTTCAGCGAATGCTTGGACGAAAAACGCTGTTTTTTCCGTTGGCACGACGCGGCGACTCGCAGAGTGTAGAATCCTCTCCTGTTTCCTTAAGACGCGTCCCCGAGCAAAACGCAGCGCTAGCCGTTTTTTGTGCAGTTTTTTGGAGCTATCTACTCTTTATCCAAAAGAAATATCAACTTATAAAAAATATATTCAATTTCTACATCATCTTTACTCACAACGAAACCACAGAAATGACAAAAACAAACTGTAAACATGCATCTTCTCGAAAACTAACGATTATTTTGATTTTGTACTTACACTAATGGATGCCTATCCATAAGTGTAAGTACAAAATCAAAATTATGAACCTTTAGGTAGAAGTATTTTTTTCAAACGACCAAAATTAGATTTTATAACGATTTTATTCAACATTTTGAGCGTATTCGCTATTGTATCTCTTGCGCTGTTATTGAGGGAAAAAATGCTCAAGGTTATTTGGTCAGGGTACGGCCTTAAATCTTATGAATGGAAAAGTCTGAATGTTTTTATGTTTGTTAATCAATCACTTTCAATTTCAACAACTGAACGGAACAGAAAGAACACGGGCAGACAAATGTCTGTAATTATACTTCATCCAGTTATAACGTTCTACCGGGATAATTTTCGAATAACGCGCGGCTGAAAGCGTTTTCCATATTATTTTTAAGGCGATCTCAAGTAATCCTGCAAAAAGTAACAGACAGCAAACTTTATTATTAATTTTTTCGCCCATTTTAAATTAATCTGCGTATTGCATAGATTAAAATTAAACTCAATCGAGTTAAAAATAATTAGAGTTGGAATTGCCTACTTACTGCGTTACCTGGGATAATTCTTATAATTCACAGACCACGGAATATCGCGTTGGAAACGCGATTTGGTAATAACCCCGACTTCTGAATCAATCATTCGAAATGAGTAGGTATTGTTCAAATTCTGCTTTAGCCTAAGAACTTGTCATTTAATAAATTATTGATCACAAATAATAATTATTTAAATACAATTTGACACGTTTTGAACTATAAATATTCCATCCAGAAACGCGCCGTTAATCAGAATTTCGGCAACAATTCCTTCCCACCCTCTGACGTGATTGGTTATGGAAATTTTTGACCAGGCCGTGTTTAGAAGTGACGACCAAGCCGTCTTTGCTTTGCTGTATAATTTATTAGAGCTATGTGCGTACATATCAAGGTATTAAGATAACACTACAGAGTCTGTTTATGGAATTTACTGATAAAATATTTGCATTTGTTATCGGTGTCCGTACAAGGTTGCTTGTGCACGCTTAGAAAAATTCCAGCTTCCGTTATTCCGACAAATAAATTGAACTTTGAAAATGACAAGATGGTCGGAAACTACGATTCTACGAATCCTTCACAGTATGTACGTATAACGTTAAGAAAAATAAAGAATTAAAATGAAAGTACATATTTATTCGTTGAATGAAGAAATGGCAAAATAAATATTGCTCTATAACATACTGGAAACGCTAAGGTCCGTTTTACAGTGAGTTAACTCTCGGTACAACTCAGACTGAATCTTAAAACTAATTGTCTTTCGCAATTTAAACTTAGTGAACTGGAAGTTAAAACTTTCGTAATTTAAATGAATAGTGCATTATACAGTTATCAGAGTAGTGCTAATCAAAAAGTTATTATTCAAAAGGCCAATGACTCAAGATGTGAAATGTGCTAATCAATGTGCAACTACTAGCTTACATACATCCATCAGATTCCGCCAACCACCTATGTCAGCTATGCACGGCAATATAGGCTGTAAATGGTTGTTCATAAAATTAAGAATTGCATATAGCAATTCGACAATTGCAGTTAATTTGTGTCGGGGTACGCTTTGATGCATCGCTGTTGCATTGATGCAGCAGCCATACGTCCCCGTCTAGATAGACGGGGACGTATGGCCCGCTGACATCTGTCAGTCTCGTAATAAATAAACACTTAAAATTTTCAGTGTATGTTTCTGTTGCCGTTATAATAACAAATAAAAAAAGTGTCGCACTCGCGCATGAAGGGTTACCTCAATATTCTTATTATTTGTTGTTATAGCGGCCACAGAAATACACACCCTGTGAAAATTTCAACTGCCTACCTGTTACGGTTTATGAGTTATACAGAAGGGCAACAGACAGACGGGCGGACGGACAGTTAGAAGGACGGACAGCGGACGTTTAGTAATATGCTTCCGTTGGTTACCCTTTGGGTACGGAACCCTAAAGTTCAAAGGGAGCTTCAATACGAGAAACGTGTTTTTTTTTTCGGATTATGGTAAGCAAAGATTATTATGGTAAGGAACCCTTATTATGGCTGCGGTTTAATCGCAAAGGGTGAATGGCCTTGTGAATTACGTTTAATTAGTTTGGTTGCGTAAGTTTAGTGATCGAATTATTAATCGAAAACGCTTTGCTAATATCCTATTCATATATTAAACCACAGAGTAGATAAGTGCCGACAGCGGAGCAGATTGGCATTAATTTTGCTATGATTAGTCAATTAAGTATTAAGCTTCTCAATCGAAAATCAACCTAAACGCGTTTTGTTTCCCTACGTAATAACTTTATTCCACGAGAATAGGGAAATATGCATGAACAAAATATTATAATCGTTACAGTTTATCCAAAACTATACAAAAATATATACTGACAGTCAAAATAGAATCAAAATTGCTCGAAAAATAAACGAGATATAATTATTTTAAACAAATATATCTGACCCTCTCAACGTTGTTTTCTATGGCAGCTGATAGGCGTTATGGAATTCTCTTTATTTGTTTACTAGAGCAAGTAAGTATTTTATTTTGCAAATAAAAAATCGCATACATTATATTCCTTATTGCTTTTACACCGCACAAACGATTGGAGTTTACATTTCTTATCCGAAAGCGGTATAAACTGTACACACAACTTTTCGAATATACCGTGCCACCCAGAAATTCCATATAATATTCTGGTTTTAAACTGCATGCTCCTTACAGCTGCGTACGCCTACATAATTGAAAAGGCTAGGAAATTACAAATTATGATTGAAAACATCCCAACAACGCAATAAAACATCCCAAACCCACCCCTATCGGCGTATACTTAACAAAGAATTTAACTCATAATAACAATTAACAAGAAAATAGTTTAAATTATTCGCAACAGTGCCCCAACAAGATAGCTGGGTAATAATAAATAAAGTTGGAAACTTAAAGTTCTTAGTTACAAATTGTTGGAGCCCCAAGTGGCTGAAGTTTTCTAAGGGTGAGCTTACATGAGTGACTATTGATCAAACATGGCGTTTTGACTACAAGATCAAGCTAAAATAAAGTCATTGCACTTTATTTAAATGTTGAGGTAAATATATACTTGTCTCTAACAACATAATACACTTTTTTCAGTCCACCTGATGGTAAGCGGTCAGTGTATTCTATCAGGACCAGGTCATACGAGGTCATATTCGTTAAAAACGTATCTTTGTCGTAAACGTGTCGCTGACGTCATAAGAAACTAATTTCGGAAAACATAAGTGTTTTGACAAATACCTGGGCCTGAGGGCCAAATATACTAATGTTTAAGCAAGTTCGCATTCGCTTGTCAAACGAAATCTTTAACGAATTGGACTCAGACTCGTCATTTTAGAAAACCGTAATTGCTGTGTTCATATAATGCTACAGAGCAATATTTAACAGGTATACAAAAACGCTAACCAGATCACATTTTTAAACAATATCTCAATAATAAGGTAGCCTGTCCATTAAAGCGGAGCTAGGCAGCGGAACGGAGAAACGGAGAAAATTTAACCATTGGAATTGAATAAGATCTCCGCACTACGTGACATGATTGTTTCATATTTCTCCGTTTCTCCACTCCACTGCCTCGCTCCGCCCAAATGGATAGGCACCCTTAAGTTCGATTGCTCCATCACATACTGCAAGTCACTCAAAAATTGCTGATAATAAGTCAGTGTGAGCACAGCTCTAATGGTAAGCAGGCCAGTTTGGTAAGCGTTTATTTTAACCCTCTCATGGACGCGTTAAGTGCTTGATTTTGCCGTAATTACCTGTTTGGTAGTTTCAGTAACGATGTCAATAATTACAGTGAACGATAATGCCAGTTGTGCCTACATTAGTTAGTAGTTAGGTAATGGCTGTGCGGCTTAGGCAAGTAACCAAGGTGAATTTTAAATAGCGAGATATTTCAGTCGTAAAGTTTTTGTGCTTTGATCGCAAAAGCTACGCTGATTATGACTGACTTTATGACTTATCAACGAGGAGTCACCTTGGGTCACGGACGTCAAAGAGAAAATAAAAAGCACGGGAACACAATGCGCTTCCACGTGCGAAACGTGATCGAAATCTTCCTCTCCCTTTCCGCCTCCTACTTCTGTGCGATAACTGTTTCGCAGGAGGAGACCACCGCGTCCCAGGACTCCTCGCCGTCAACGGACAGGACTACGGCCGGCAGCGAGAGGTCACTGCCTACCACAGAGAAACTATGATATAACCTAACCTAACTGGATGTAGCAAAGTAAATGTATTTTACAAGGAGCGATTGCCTATCTGACTTCCACAAACCAGTAACTGGGTAATAGTACCGTATTACCATCTTGTATACAGCATAAAATGGATCAGCCATCCACCAGTCGACGTAGAACCATGCGGCCGTTGTCTATTAGTTAGCCACCAACTCTTTTTGTGGAGTAATTCAATACTGACATATTAATATCTGAATTGCCATGAACTGTATTGATATTTCCAGTCTGAAAACAACACAGCTGATATTATAATAATTATTTTATAATAAAACGAATGTCCACCGCTGGGCTTCTTCATAGACCTCTACCAAGCTTCGCTATGATGACTTGTTCTTTCTGCTTCCCTAAACTAGCATGTTACCGGATCATTTTGAAAATAATCGCATACAGCTCCAAACTACCTAACCCAGAATTATTGCCCGCATTTCCAGCACGGAGGTGTATCGAAATTGCAACAGAATGTACTTAACTAAACTTCGCGCCTACGTGCCGATTCACAAGTCTGCTTGAATTTCCTTTTTCTTTTGCCGATCGTGTCGGTGCAGTCGATGTGGAAGGAATAACTTTAAGAATTTTATCTTGTTTTTGGTTAAGGAAATAAAGATTTTCTTGTGGTTTTTATTATTGTTAGTTTTGGATTCTGTGCTTTTTAAGGGTTCGGTACCCAATGGGTAACCAACGGAACCCTACTAAGCCGTCGCTGTCCGTCCGTTTGTCTATCAGCGGGTTATATCTAATGAACCGTAATAGGTTGAAAAAAGACAGTTGATTAATTACAGAGTGTATTTCCATCGCTACAACAAAAAAAATAAGTTAGAAATTAGTTGGGTCTCCCACATTATAAGAAACTTTTTTTTTTTTTTCGTTTTATGGTACGGAACCCGTCGTGTGAGAGTCCGATTTGCATTTAGCCGGTTCTTTTTCGTCAGATTAATTGAGTGGTAAAGTTCAGCTTAGGTAATCTAAGAGTTAATTTAAGAGACTCTAATTTTTTTTTGTAAATATTAATAATTTTAAGAAACAATAGAAGAGAAACATGAATAAAAGGCCAAAGTGTCAACCTGTCATATTTAAATTTAAAAACGCACGGCAAAAAAATTTGGATGAAGACACAAAATTATTGTTAGTCAAAAAAATAAGTTAGAAATTAGTTGGGTCTCCCATATTATAAGAAACTTTTTTTTTTTTCGTTTTATGGTACGGAACCCGTCGTGTGAGAGTCCGATTCGCATTTAGCCGGTTCTTTTCCGTCAGATTAATTGAGTGGTAAAGTTCAGCTTAGGTAATCTAAGAGTTAATTTAAGAGACTCTAAATTTTTTCTGTAAATATTAATCATTTTAAGAAACAATAGAAGAGAAACATGAATAAAAGGCCAAAGTGTCAACCTGTCATGTTTGAATTTAAAAACGCACGGCAAAAAAATTTGGATGAAGACACAAAATTATTGTTAGTCATTACATATTGATTTACATATTTTGAATCCTGTTTTTTTTTTGGAAATTACATAATAGACTGCATAAAACTTTTGCCAGTCAGGCATTTTATCAAATGGTTCAAATTGTGCATTAGAAAACATAGTCACAATTGGGTAATCTTCTCTTCTATTTAGAGCATGGTACATACAACTAGATTACCAGAAAATACCTTTTGAGAATTACCAGTCAGTATGTAAAACTCTGTTTCAGGATGTTAGTTCACGAAAATGCTGTCGACTATAAAATACTTACAAGGTACTCTGAATGTTCAAATAGATCATCGGCGATGATAAGCTCGTCGAATCGAAGCTCCAAAGTCTTCAGCATCGACGCCGAGTTGCTGGCCTGTCGGTTTTCTATCGGTTACATTTTGGGGAGTGTGCGACGGAATTGCATAACTTAATTCCGCCAAGCCCGTTCCACCATCGGACCACAAGACGTACGGCGATGTGCCACCGGTACATGGTGGACATCCCACCTATACGCACAAAACGTTTTGGGAATACATTCATTGTGCGTACAGCTAAGGAGTGGAATTCCCTGCCTGAGTCTGTGTTTTGATAGCTACAACCTGGGAGTCATTAAGTCAAGAGTGAATAGGTTACTTCTAGGCAAGCGTGCTCCACCTTAGACCGCATCATCGCTTAACATCAGGTGAGATAGCGGTCAAACGTACGCCTATCAATATTAAAAAAAAAAAAAAAACATCAGCTGAAAGCAAATTAAATCAAATTGTACATAACATTTCGCTGTAACTTAAAATATTCATCATTCTGCGCGCTTGTAAGTCGAAAATAATCCAATGGGAACCGGACGGAATCTCGTGATAAAAGTATCCCGGGATTATTTCCACGTGCCAAGTTATATCCAAATCCGTTTAGCCGTTAAGAAATGAAGAGATACAACAAAATTACTTTCACATTTATAACATTAGCCAGGATTAGCCAAAAGACACCCGCCGCGGACCAAACCAATACATGTTACACTTAAAAAAAATCCACTACTCCAACATGCAAACCAATTTTTTGCTCATTAGCCACCTTGATGGGTAATCATCCACTTACTTAGATCTGTGTTGTTTGATGGTGTTAACCATCAAACAACACAGATCGTTTATCGAACACGAGGATTATACAGATTACTACCGGGGTTTCGTCACCATAGACGAACAGTCCCATTGTGGGTGTACGACCTTGTCTTCTTTGACAGCGGCGACCGACCGTGAACTGAGCTGCCAAATTGTGATGACTTCATGCTGCCTTTAAATTTAGTCGTTGAGTAGTTAGATAATTGTTACTTTTTGTCTTTTTTATGCTCGGTACCTAAACAGTTTATGATTTAAAAGTTATTTCAAAATGTTTTTGACATTCTCATAAAACTTTCCATTTTCTTGGTTTCTTAAATGCAAAATGCATTTGGATGACCCACGTTCATAATTTTTGGTGAATTTTACTTTCTTACCTTTTTCAGCCAATGATTAATAACTTTCAATTTAATCTAAATATTTATCCTAAACAAGAAGATAAAAGGCAAAAATTATCTTCTTTTATTTTATATGTCTTCAAGAAAAACATTTACCCATAGTAGTATTGTCTTTTAAAATAGCTTTCAGACCCTAATAGATCCAATAGATTTTATAGGTATATTTAAAGGTGAATACTGTTTAATAATATGAAGTTACCGTTTTAATGTTACACAATATGTGGATCAGCAAAATGAGCTAATTTGGACTGCTCAGCAATCGTACGATGTAATTACATCGCAAAACAGTCCGATTATGCTGATTTGATTTACACTAAATTGACTGCATTGCATGTTACATAATTGTAGACTAAGCTTTATATCTTACAAACAAGTAATGCCAACCGCAAAGTCTGATAGAGAATTAAAATATTAAATCGGTTCCCGAGAAGATAATGACATGATATTTTAAAAATGCACTTTTAAAATATCCTTGTCCTAATATTGGACCATCAGTCAATGCAGAATCTATTAAAAGCTAATGCCATTGACATTTAATTTAAATGCAACTTGACTACTTTTTGTCTTTACGCCTGTCATAAGTCTGTTTATGTCAACAGAAAATGCAGGTGCCGCGCCGTAAGATTGTAAAATATCGCGTGAAATTCTAAACTCATTTTACCTACCTTGTAATGTATAATTTACTTTTATTTCAATTTACCTTTTTGTTTTTAGTTTCAACTACTTGAGAACACTGTAAGAATCTAGTAACTATGTAAACTGGAAGGGAACTGTCTCCTGAGATACAGGCTAACAACCTAGTTCAGGAGGCAGGGCGCTAATGTAATTGTGTACTTACCTTGTTTTCAATTAAGCATTATTATTATTATTTTGTTTTCTTTCTCGGGTCTCTGGAGACCCGGTCCTTTGGTAGGCGTACGAGGGGCCGAAACCAACTCGCAGAGGCCCCGTTAGAAATTTCAAATGTAATGGGGCACCAACCGGCGATTATCCCTGTATGCACTGTGAAAGTATTCCCAAGGACAATCCCCGGTTGGAGCAAGACTATTGCAGAATATGGAAAAAAAAAGATGAAACGCTATGGTTTTGGGCGGTTTAGTGGACTGATAATCGTTTATTATAGAATTATTGGCCCCTGCCTGACCACTAACAATATACACGGCTTTTAAATGGCAGGGGGTGACTTGCACACTCAATGAATGGGCCCCCGAAAACGGTCGCTAGCACAAAGTGACGTAGCGCCAAGGAGGCAACATGGCCTGAGGTGCTAGAGGAGTGGAGAGGTATACTACGGCTATCAGGACAATCCCGGAAGTGCGGTCAAGATCCCTACCAGCATCTTACTGGATTATACATCCTTCTCCCGAGCACGTGTGCTCTAGCGAATCTCCACTCAGACCGGCCAATTAAGGCAAGAGAGAGGTGGGAACTCTGTTCCTCGTCAGTATTCACTCTGGCCAGCCAATAAAGGCAAGCCGTAGATGAGGAACAAGACTTCTCCCGGGAGATAAGGTTCGTGGGGTCGCTACTGCCCAACAGTTCGCCACAAAACTGCCTTGCGGATTGTATCTCTCTTTGTCTGGCCCCTCACACTAGGTATGACCTAAGGTTCATCGGGACGCGCAAGCCCCACCACCATTATTATTATTTCATTTATTCATTTTTATATACATATTTTCTACATTTTTAAAAATTTGTATAAAACTAATAAAAAAACATTTAAAAATATAAAAAATAGTAGCCCACCGGCATCGGGAACAGGGTCCAAGCTACCGGTGGTCAGGGCTCCCGAGAGAGGAACCTCCTAACAATACGCGCCGTGTCCAGGAGTACTGCTTTCTGGATCAAGCCCTTGATCCAGCTGCCCAACGAGAGCCTCTTGAGGTGTTGGTCGAGGCTCTTGGCAATTATGCCATTGGCCGTCACGACTATCGGCACAATGACTGCTGTGTTCACATCCCACATGTCGACAACCTCGCGAGCCAAGTCAAGATACTTACTTTGTTTCTCTTTCTCAGACTTCACGAGGTTCTCGTCATGAGGGACTGCTATATCAACAATCATTGCGCGACGCTCTAGTCGGTCTATCACCACTATGTCAGGCTTATTGGCAACAATAGTCCTGTCAGTGATGATAGACCGATCCCAGTACAACGTGCAATTGCCATTTTCGAGAACTGGGTCGGGCACATACCTATAGTACGGTACTTCCGATTCCACAAGATTGTACTTCAAAGCAAGTTGCTGGTGGATGACCCTGGCTACAAGGTTGTGTCTGTGCAAATAGTCTCCGTTAGCCAGACTAGAACAACCGGAAATAATGTGGCGGATGGATTCCCCGGGTCGGTGACATGCCCGACATATGTCAACCGTACCGTCCTTCACAATGTATTTCCGGTAGTTGTTCGTCATCATAACTTCGTCCATGATCGCACAGACAAAACCTTCGGTTTCCCCAAAGAGGTCACCAAAACGCAGCCAGGCTACGGACGCTAAAAAGTCTACATCGGGCCCATGTAGGACCCGATAAAAGCGTCCGTGAAGCTCCTTGCTCTGCCATACTTCCCTACGGTCGTTAGTATCTAATACCACAGGTTTGCGCCAGTTCTCATTAGCCAAGGAGAGCGCGGTAAGGCCTTTGTCCACCGCTACCACATCTCGATGCATACCCACGTCGGCCTCTAGGAAGTATTTCCTAAGGCTGCATACCTCACGGTTGTGCAGGGTCTTAGTATTTAAGAAGCCACGACCCCCGCACTTCCGCGGGATATACAGCCTCATCACCGATGACCGTGGGTGATGCATCCGATTTGCGGTAAGCAGTGAGCGTACCCTTCTATCCAGGGCGTCAAGTTCTGTCTGAGTCCATTTGAGTATGCCGAAAGAGTACATCAAAACCGGCATGACCCAACCGTTGAAGGCGCGCACCTTGTTTCCGCCTGATAAAAGACTGTTAAGTACTTTATTCAGGCGGCCAAAGAAGCGCTCCTTCAACGATTGTTTCATATCAGCAGCATTGATGCCTAATGCTTCCGACATACCCAAATACTTGTAAGTTTCGGTTGAGGAGAGGGACCTTAGGTGTATGGAATCCGAGAGTTGTGTTCCCACGGATTCCATAATCTCCCCTCGCTTTACATGCATGACCGCACATTTATCCACACCAAATTCCATCCTGATGGCGCTACTGAAGTTTTCTGTTACCTTCAGTAGCTTCATCAGTTGCAAGTTGTTAGGAGCAAATAGTTTCAAGTCATCCATGTAAAGGAGGTGCGATATGACCTGACCACCTCTTCTCAACCGGAAGCCTTGCCCCGAACCCTCCAGCAATGTACTGAGAGGGTTGAGGGCCAGACAAAACCACAATGGACTCAGACTGTCGCCCTGAAATATGCCACGCTCGATCCTTATCAGGTCGCTGTTCACCTGGGTCTGTCGACACCCTGGATAGTGAAGGACCGTCCTCCACTGCCCCATACACGACATCAGGAAGGTGCGTAGAACTGCATTAACTTTATACAGCTCCAGCACCCTCATGAGCCATGTATGTGGCACTGAGTCATAGGCCTTCTTATAATCTATCCAGCATGTCGACAGATCCCTTCGGGAACGACGAACCTGTTGGCTAATGGCAATGTCAATGAGGAGCAGCTCCTTAGTACCGCGGGACCCGTTCCTACATCCATTCTGAGAGGCAGACATAATAGAATTACTATCAATATGATGGTTTATCTTAGCTCTCAAAATGGATGTAAGAACTTTATAGACCGTCGGTAAACACGTGACCGGTCTATAATTTTGAGGCTCCGCGGTACTACCTGATTTATGGAGCAGGTGGGTTATTTCTGTAGTTAGGAACTGGGGCAGTGACCCTGACTCTAAGGCAGACTGGAATTGAGATGCCAAGCGAGCGTGCGATCCTTGAAACCATTTTATCCAAAAGTTGTGCAGCCCGTCCGGTCCTGGAGATTTCCAGTTAGGCAACGAATACTTGTTTATTATTATTATTATTATTTTACTCAATAAGGCAAGTAAGTATACATTACATTACGAAACTTTTTTTATTGGATTTATTGTATTCAAAATGTTATGATCTCAATTTATCGAGAAATTATTTTAAAATCTTACCGCAATCTTTGCAATTATCCGGTTACATTTACAAAATAATGATTTCAACACTTGTGCGAATACATAAGCTGTTGTGTTTTTTAGAACTGCGTGGTCATATCATTAAGGGTGATGTTCCAAAACACGTTAATTGGTTTTTTATTACTACAAAAAAATACAGGATCGCATATTTTATCACAAGGATAATTGATTGGAAAGTACAATATTATGAGCAAATAATATTCTACAATGAAATCCACATTTTACATTGAATAGGAAACAGTTATGTAGGTACTATAAATAATTCCGGAAAAGTGCGATTACCGTTAAATATTTCCCCAATCAATGCAGTCATTACGACATCCGCTTTCATTGAACCGGGTCATGCGAGAGGTAAATTCGTTCATCAATATTGTTCAAATTGTCTGTCACATAAACGGACTACGCAGTGATTTTTAGGGATCCGAAGTAAACGTTTAATTTCGATGAAATTTGTAGGATATTAGAAAGAAAACATGATTGCATGTCGTTTACCATTAAAAAATATAAATCTGGAAAATTAAACTTTCATTGGTACTTAGAGGATGATATTAGAAACATATTATTCGATTCCTCAATAAGGAACAATTATAATAAACCCATTGGATGGATACGATTTATTGGAGGCACGCAAGCAAGGGTTCCTAAAGTATGGTGCCGATGCTACTTCGTAGGTACGCAGATTCAGCCGTGATAGCTTTCAGTTTGGCTGACTCTAGCCACCAATATAATGAACTCTACCTAACTGTCAAAAACAGCATTATATTTGGTGTGAATAATAGCAAGGCTACACATACAGTGAAAGGAAGGTTTCGGGATGTGTTATCTTAGTAATGCTGCTAAATTAAAGTTCCGCTTTACTGACATTCAAATTTTACTTTTAGGCTTCCTACTCTTTGGCCAAACGTCTTAGTACCTATACCAGGAGACTGAAGGCAACACTTTCCATCAGAAGGGCCGACGTCATGATTGCCTTTACAATTTTTTTTTCAAATGTCGTGTTAGTAAACCTACAACATCATCGTTATCATTTCAGTTCGAAGAAGTCCACTGCTGGTTGTAGTCCTCCCACACCCTCCAGTTCTTTTTGCATCTAGCGGACGCCTGTCACCACTGGAGGTGGAGACTCTTGCACGCTCTTCTCCATAGAGATCTACGTTTTGGAACGTACAAATAGCTTCACTTCTTTGTCTGAACGACCTTCACAATTTACTTTTAAATGGTTTAATTGAAATAAATGAGAGTTTGAGTGGGTTTGACCACAATCTTTCTGGGAGCAATGTACCACTGTCACTTAAGTTTGGCGGCTTTTCAGGCTGAAGTAATTGTATGTAGGTACTCCTTGGTCATAATAGTTATCATATCAGCCGCAAGATGTCCACTGCTAGTTGCTAAGGCCTGACTGAAATGTCGCCACAAGAATCGGTCGTGTGCGTCTCGCATCCTTCGACTACCCGCGACCCTGACCAGGTCACCGGTCCATCTTGTGGGAGCCCTACCAACGTTGCGACTTCCGGTACGCGGTCGCCACTCCAGAACATTTCGGCCCCATCGACCATCTGTTCTGCGAGCAATGTGCCCTGCCCACTGCCACTTCAGTTTGACGATCCTTCAGGCTATGTCGATAACCTTGTTTCTCTTGCGGATACCATAATCCCTGATTGAATCACGCAAGGAAACTCCAAAAATTGCCCTCTCCATTGCCCTTTGAGTGAGTCCACAAGAAGTCCATGGTACTCGTTCACAATTCTCGTTTACCGTTCGCATAATGATAACGTTATCTATAAATAATAAATTAACAAAATTTACGATGTGAACTAGCTAAATATGTCAAAGCAATATTTCTATAACTGTTGCGTTTTCGCATAGCAATGATTTACCCACATTATTTTTGAAATTCTTTGTTTCAATTTACCTAAATGATTCACAGGTACTTGAGGTTAAAATTTTGTGAGGATGGATATAGATGTTTCTGCACGTCTTAACAGCTAAACAGATTTGGATGAAACTTGGCACATGGGTGGAACGTGTCCTGGAAATACACCAACCATAAAACCACCACATAGAATGCTGTTATCTCGGAACTGTTCCTTTGGTAGGTATTATTTCAGAGTTTCACTGGGGCGAAGCTGCGAGCAGAAGCTAGTAAAGACATAAAGTCGTCCTGAAAAGTCATTCTGTGATCTTCAATATTATTTTTATGTCTCAATATAAAACTATGTTTGCTCCCGCAATGCTAAATCGAAAGTACTGTACATAATGTAGACTAGCTTTCATCTGCGACTTCGTAGACGCATATACCGCTTTTCCCGTTCGCGTAAGAATTTCGGGAAATCCTCTATTAGCACCCCTACGGTGGAAGCAACATGCCAAACAGCTTTCTATAACGAGTACCTTGTTTCGGTTGTGCGTTGGTCGATCAGTCAGTCAGTTTCTGCTTTAAAATATTTAGATAGCAGATAGATACATGGAATAGAAAATATGTCAAAGCAATAATTCTATTAATTAACTTCGTTGATAATTGCGCGGCACTGAGTGCTGATTGACATCTGAATGATGTAATTGATCACGATTATAGTTTAATACAGCTAAATATATTCAGCAGCAAGTACAAGGTGAGGTAAAGCCTATAATTAATACGCCTTGTGACGTTCATGTAGATTAGTACACATTGACATACACTTAATGTCGATTGATGGTGATAATTTGTGCAAATTAGAAAATGGTTTGTGGTTATACTCGTAGGTTATGATTATCTGCCAGCGGCTTCGACCGCTTGAAAGGGTAGCTTGCCGTAAGATAAGGACCAAGCCCGGGTCGAGGGCGTGTTTTTTCCTCAAGAAGATGTCAGCTTAGCAGGCAGACCTGGCCCGCCGGGGCCAGTGCCTACCGTTTGTGGAATTTTTTCGAAAGACTCACCGTAGCCTCGGAACACAAAAAGCATTAATAGGAGGAACACGGATGGACTTTCGTCAGTTATATTTAGACGCTTCTAGAACAGAAGGAGTCACTTGATGATTTCTCATCCTTAAAATAAGGAAATGTTCTACGCGTGTTACAAGTTTCATGTAAATCCGCTCAGCCGACACAGATACACAGGAACCGTCTTAAGCATTAAATAAGTGATGCTGCGAAATGCAACTCGTAAACTGCTCATGCTCCTAGTTATTATACAATAGGCTAGATTCCATCATTCACAAATTGCAAAACTATTTAGTCCGTCAGTTAGAGTAGGTATTGAAAAATAATGGACACATATATTTTGTTTTTGTAAATAAATGAATATTGACTAAGATAAAACGCATCAAAACTCGGGAGTGGGGGCTCGTGACGTCACGACTCACTAAAAATTATGCGAAGGTGTGACGTATGGAGAATTTTAAAAGCGTCGTAACTTTGTCATTTTTGGTTCCCGTAACAAAAGAAAAAACACGGGTCAAATGTTTTTTGATAATCCAACTGACGGACTAATTAGATTTTTTCAGGACACAAGCCTATTCTACATGCAGCGTATTATCGCTTTCTTTCCAGAATTTTCTTGAAAAACGATGCGTCTTGAAAACGTTGTCTGCTACATATATTTTTCAATTCCATGCTCCACCTGATCATCACCGTCAATTGCTGAATTTGTGGTAAACTGGGACGCATGTGTAATTATTTTTACTATTGATAGGCTCGTGTTTGACCACTATCTCACCTGATGGTAAGCGGTGATGTAGTCGAAGATGGAGCACGCTTACCTAGAAGTAACCTATTCACTCTTGACTTAAAGTTGTAGCTATCAGAAAATACAGACTCTGGCAAGGAATTCCACTCCTTAGATGTACCTACGCACAATTAATGTATTCCCAAGACGTTTATTGCGTATTTACTTAAAATGACGGAGCCAAATTCATTTTTGATACTTTTTCCAACTCTGAAGGTCCTTACCTGACTTTTGATATTTGACAAGAAGGCCCTCAAAATAACTCTGGATACCATATTTCAATTAATTAATATACCAACAATACACTCTAATCAATATGAAGGAGCTTCTCTAATGAACAACAATTCCCGTATAGCTGAAAATTGGTTTGGCATTGTGTCCAATAATTGGTGATTGGGCGTCTATTCAGGGGACTTAATACCTTCACGGATTAAGGCCTAAGGCACACAATACGGCTCCTATGCCTTTATTGAGATCGCTGACGTGACGGTAATATGTTTGCTATGGTTCATAAAGCTTTGGTTTCCTAGGATAGCGATGCCGTCTTAGAGCGGCCGTAATACAGCGGTGAATGACGTCACTAGAACGTTGTCTATGTAAACAAAATGGCGCGGTTTCCTAGAGAGAAGTAACTGACACTGTAACGTCAAAAAGCGGTGCCGCCATTTGCATGACGGCCGTCTTGTATTTTTAATACGTATTTGTGTTATTTCACCGGAACAACGTACAAAATGAGTTCCAACTCATGGAGCAGCGAAGACGACAAAATTTTAATAGATTTCGTACGTAACCATGAAGCTATTTATAATATAAAAAGTAAACTTTCCACATGTCATCACCGTAAAGACGGCCGTCTTTCTGCATCCGTAATATTACGGCCGCTCTAAGACAGCACCGCTATCCTAGGAAACCAAAGCTTTAGTGCAATAAAATTAGCACGGTTCAAAGTAAAAATATTTTCGTGACGGTTTTCTCGCTTATCTAAACGGGCAGAAACGGTCTGCACCTGCACAAAACCAATGATATACAAAACTATAGATACGTTGTCCGCACTCTAAAATGACAACATGAAATGAAGCCAATTGGCCACATCGCGCTTAGTTACGCACCAACCTGTCGCGCGACACTACGTTTGTTTTGATGTCAATTTGACTATTTCTTATCATGTGACGTAACTGAAGATGTATATTTATCTCCCTCTAGCAACAGGCATCCCGCCGTACGGTGACATATTTTCTTTCCCTTTCTTCATGCGTATTAGTAGCTATCTAGTATTTTCGCCGTTTTTAAGCGCCGCGATGTTGGTATATGACGTGTCTATATATAATACGGCATTGCACATGTAAAGATGAACGTGAGGTCTTTGTTTCTGCATTGGGCAACACAGGTTAAAAATAAATAATCTGGAGGGAATTTCTGTTTCAGAAATATTTATTTATTTTCTTCTTATTGTGTCCGACACCGACACCAGGGCAAGGGCCTCTCTTTCTTCCTACCATTCCTCCAGGCTTTTGGCAAATGTGAACCGATACTGCAGACAGGCATCAAGCTCGACCCGGTATCTTTACATGGGTCTCCCGCGATATCGTCGAGCATTTTCTGGCACCCACATTGTGGTTGCCTTTAGCCCCAATGAACCGATCAACATACGGCAGACGTGTCTGGCCCAGTCTTATTTTATAGATTTTAGTTATATAGCAAATAGACGGTACCTATAATTTTTACCTGGATTAAAACGTCATGTTAATTTTGTTATTATAATTTTCGAAAAACAACAGCAGTAGCAGTTTTAATACTTACCAAGAGGAAATAACGTACACAAGCTCAAAATGAAGGACGCAAATATGAGCACCTAGCCAAGGTTTAAAGCAATAAACAGGTGCTAAGTTCAACCAACCAATAACACAATTTGGCTGCCACATTTGTGTGGCCAACGCCGATAATAGCTGGTCAAATTAACGTTTATCACCGGGCGTTACAATACACGCACTTGCTGTTCATATAGCTTTACACACTCATATAATGCTACAACGCATATACAATCTGACTAAACCCCAGTTATGACCTTGGCAAATCTTTTTTCAACCACTTTGACTGTGTGATGATATTTCTATCAATTACTCATCTAGTTAAGTTGATGATACTTCAGTCTTCTAATTAATTGTAGAGTACTATTTTCATGAGATTTGATACCGATTAGGATAACTGTGAGCGTATTGATTTTAAATAACCGGCGATTAGTTCTTAGAATATTAAGTTACATTCCATTTAATTCTGGCTTTAAAAATTAAAGCTCCTAATGTTTAAAACAACGTTTTCTATTTCACCTACTACTCGTATAAAAGATCCTTTAATAACAGATCACAAAAAGCGTAAAAAAATATATTTACGAAGAACCTTTCCCGAATAAAGGCGAAAAGGGAAATTCGACTGTAATAAAGAATACAAAAACACAAAGATACCCTGTCTTGCTACTGATTACACGGAAAAATACTTCAGGGTCACAAATAATACAATGTTGGTAGGATTTCAAAGCTACGTCCTTTTCAGGGACACTGAATTTAAAACTGTTTGTTTTAACAGGTCTTTCAGCTAAGGGTCTTAATGAAAAATGCATGAATGATCCTTTTTTCAAAGCCTAACCTTACAAATTTAGATTGGGCCAAAAATGTCTGCAGTACCTATGTCAAATGAGAAATGAGCAGAATGAAATCACCATATGGGTGAGCAGTGCGATTTTGTAAACATGTTGAAGTGAAGGCTGGGGTGAAGTGTCACAAAGTGAGCTGTCAATCCATGTAATCAAGATGACATGACAGTTTACTTTGCGTTCACTCCGTCTGAGTTTTCACTGTGAGAGGTTTAAAGAATCGACCAAATGACATAAGCAGTAGCCAAGGTGAAGATGGCGAGAGGGGCGAACTCGACTGGAACCAAAAAGACTGGAAAAAAGTTCAGCGTTGTATGGAAATGGAAGAGGGAAGCCTTTGCCCAGCAGCAGAATAAAATTGACTGGATACATAAATAGATAGATCTAATGCATTAAGTAGATTAACTCTCTTATCTCCCCTTTTCAATCGGGTTTTCGTGCTGGTCACAGCACTGTTACCGCGCTTCTGAAAGTCACTGACGATATCCGCTGGGTTATGGACAATAAATCTCTAACCGTATTAGTCCTACTCGACTTCAGTAGTGCGTTCAACTCAGTGGGTTTCGACATACTTCTTGGAGTCCTTCGTTCTACTAACTTTTCTCCTTCTGCACTATCCTGGTTTGACTCTTATCTTCGGGGCCGCTCTCAAAGTGTCCGCCTTGAAGAGACTTTCTCTGATTGGTGTGACCTCACTGCTGGTGTACCCCAGGGTAGCGTTCTCTCTCCTCTTATTTTCACTATCTTCATTAATACAGTTACTAAGGTTATTTCCTCCAATTTCCACCTTTACGCAGACGATTTGCAGCTTTATCGTCACTTCTTGCTGGCCGACGCAGATTCAGCGATTAATGCCATGAATCGTGATCTAAAGAGTATTAATCAATGGGCTAAGTCATACGGCTTACAAATAAATCCGTCCAAGTCCCAGGCGATGATCATAGGTAGTCGTTACTATCGCTCTGCGCTTGACACTTCCACTTTGCCGCCATTATCCCTTAACGGGTCCATAATTGCGTTTACGGAATTGGCAAAGAATCTCGGTGTTTTAATTGATAGTAATCTTTCTTGGCGAGCGCAAGTAAATGAGGTTAGTCGTAAGGTGCACTTTTCCTTCCACTCTTTAAAAACTCTGCAATCCTTCTTGCCCTTTAAAACTAAAATTTATCTAGCGCAAACTTTAATTCAGCCGATCATTGATTACGCTGATGCCTGCTACCTGGATGCCACTGAGGAGCTCTTAAATAAGCTTGAGCGCTTGCAAAACATATGCATTCGTTTTGTTTTTGGCCTGAGGAAATACGACCATGTCTCTCAGTTTCGCAAGGATCTCAAGTGGCTCCCTATCCGCCTTCGCAGGAACCCTCGAATATTATGTCTGCTTTATAACATCCTGTTTAATCCTGCATACCCAAGCTACCTGCGCGATCGTTTCTCGTTCTCTCGCCCTCCTAATGCGCTGTGTAGATCCCACCTCAAACATCATCTTAACTTCCCATCCCATAAAACCCACACATACGGACTCCTTCTCTTTTCACGCAGTACGATTGTGGAACTCACTCCCACCTAACATAAGAGACTGCAAAAATATTAACCTCTTCAAAAAGGAAGTCAAAGAGCATTATCTGTCAATAATGTGATACTGTATATATATTACTAGCTTCTGCCCGCGACTTCGTACGCGTTCCCGTGGGATAAAAATAGCCTATGTGTTATTTCAGACCATAATCTATCCCTGTTCCAAATTTCACCCAGATCCCTTCAGCCGTTTTGACGTGATTGAGTAACAAACATACACACAAACTCACTCACAAACTTTCGCATTTATTATATTAAATAATATATAGCAGGAGTAGGATAACTTACTTAATGAAATAGTACGAATTTATTATCAGAGATTATGTATGTCATTCTTAATCTTTCTCACACATTTAAAAAAAGAAACATAAATAATAGCGGTCGGCCGCGGCTCCGCCCGCGTGGATGTCGGTTACCGCTGCAAAAAGCCTACCCAGGAAAGACACGGTCAGCAAAATGATTCCCAGGTCAATTCACAGACACCGACACTAACATCGACGACGCAGTCATTATCCGCAGGCTGCACAGATTGTCTTTCTGTGGATTTTAAAGTTGTAAATGATGAAAATATTTAAATGTAATTAATACTAAGTTTTCACTTCTGCCGGCAGTCCCGGAGTGCAACCCTTTGTTTTAGGATATATAACTAAAGCGATTATTGTAGAGCTTCTCTTTAAACAACACTTGACGTTAAATTATTTTCAGGTAACAAAATATACTGTAGGTCGGGAGCCCGACCCGTGATAAAAGTTGCCCATGCGTAAAACATTATTTTCGTAAAACTAATTCGAATGTTTGGCCCTGGAATTTGTTTATCGTTAGTGCGAAAGAAATGTTTACTGGAAATTGGAGCCTTTTGAAGGGTATAGGCAAATCAGTAGGGATCATGGGTATTCTTGGTTTATGAGATAATTCAAGAATTTTTTAAATCGGTCCAGTAGTTTTTAAGCCTATTCATTACAATCAAACAAACAAACAAACATACAAACAAAGTTTTTCTCTTTAGAATATTTAGACTTCGAGCACGACCGCTGCGTAGGGAGCCGTATACCTTACTCATCATCATTCCCTCCCGCACGCGCACGCCTTGGTGACGTCCACTTCGCAACGGGCCGTGCAGCAGAAATCGTAATAGGTATTTTAATTTCGCCATAACGTCAAAACCAAACGTCCGATTTTGATCATTCTAAGACCAAATATTATCTACATAAACTGTACTTAGTGATGAAATAGTTTATTTTGATAAAGATTAATAGCATGAGTAAAATAAACGCGTTTAAATGTAGTCCAAAAAAATCAAGAATTTTAAATAAAAAAATGGTTGTTGTGCCTGACTCGACATAGATAGGTATAGTGTGTCGCGGACTTTTTTGTAGATATTTATAAGATCTACAATTAATTAGAACAATTTATGGTTCTATCTTTCATAGTTTAGGCAGCGTACGCAAAATAAGTAACTTTTCTGGTTGATTTTTACACCTTGTGTCCGAAAAACCCAAATATCTTACGGAACCCTATTTTTTTGCAAAATAAAATATAGCCTATGTTACTCGTGGATAATGTAGCTTTCGAATGGTGAAAGAATTTTTAAAATCGGTCCAGTAGTTTTTGAGCCTATTCATTACAATCAAACAAACAAACAAACAAACAAACAAACAAACAAAGTTTTCCTCTTTATAATATTAGTGTAGATAAGTATGTATTAATTTATTATCATTATATATTTAGTTAAATCTATTTGTGTATATTTGTTTGTTTGTCTATTGTAATTTTATGTGTATTTACTTAGATTAAAATTTGTTTTAGTTAAGTTAGTACCTTTAATTTGTTTTAAGATTCCTCTCTGCTTTTTGACACACTGTGTCTACATTTTTTATTAAATTCTTCTGTCGCATGTCTGCTGGTAGAAATTTCTTTTGAAATAAGCAGTACCTTTGTGCTCTTTTCTCTGTACAAAATTTTCTTTTTAAGTATATTGTGTGTACATAAATAAATAAATAGATTAACGTTATATATTTACGACGACACTAAACTCAAAACAGATACTGACAAAATTATTCTTGCCATATTCTCAAGTTTACAGCCAAAATAGCTGAGTATAAAGCATAAGCGTCTGGATTCAATATCGTTAGTGAGGCAGTCGCTGTAAAATTCAACGGTCTGATATAATATGCAGCCAGAAGGAATATTACTGGTCTTAGCTTTGACGACAGCTCGACGTACTTTAATTTGATGGTTATAATTTAGCAGCAGAAATAGGATTCTATTTGCGAGATGAGCTTGATGTTTTAAGTACGATTTTCTGAGTTTTTTTATAGTCTGTGCGTTTGCAGTCTTCGTAATTAAACCTACTTGTAGCAGAGCACCAAACGATTTTTTCGTGCTGTCGGCTACGTCATGTATCTGTGCAAACATGCTTTTTTCCATGAGAGAGGTGAACAGCAACTACTAAAAAACTGGTTAAGTGCGAACGCTGGAAGGGTTCCGCCGCAACTGTCTACCTATAACGTTTCTTGAGATACAGCCCGCGCTTGAGATGTCAGACGGATGGACGGGTGCACGGAGGTACTAAAAATCACCTGTTAAAATTATTTCATAGTACTTCTCATAGTTCTCTCGACGTACTTTACTTTCATGGTAATAAATTAGCGGCAGAAATAGGATTCTGTTTGCGAGATGAGCTTGATGTTTTAAGTACTATTTTATGTTTGCTTTAACAGTCTTCCTAATTAAGAAGACAGCTACATAGGTACATTTGTGTAGTTGAGCACTAGAAGATTTTTACCATAATTATGACTATGGGAGAAAATTATTTTATTGTAATTCTCATAGTCGTCTTCTTTCTTATATCAGTTGCAACTGCTGTAACGTCTTCAAGCATCCAACGGGAACATGTTCGGAATAAAAAGTATCCTACTCACAATTATTCAGCTCAAAAATCAAAATAAAATAAAAAAAACATTTATTTGCATAAATAAGGTACCTACAAAAGGTTGGTAAAATGTACAAAATTGTTCTCTTATTCTGCCTTTAATTTCGGCGTGCCAATGTACAGAATTAAGTTATAATTTTATTTCAATTAATTATAATCGTGCAGTCATTACAAATTATGAATCCTATTGAAATTCAGCTTATGCCCATAGAAGACAACGATTTTGTATGGAGACGCGTAGGTACGCATCCGTTCAGCTTTCCGCATATATTCAGCTTTCGCGTCAAACAAGTATAAAATGCTGATTGAAGCAGAACTGTATAAGTGTGACCAAAATCGTTCAGCGAAACGCGGATGGAGCTTTATAAATGTGAGTAGTCCCTTTGTCCTATTTCAGGACTCTGTCTACCCGTGTGCCAAGTTCCCGTTAAGAGGTAACAAACAGACAGACATACAAAGTTACTTTCACGTTAATAATATTAATATTAACAAATACACATACTTTCACAATATTAGGAACTAGCGTACCGTTATCTCAAAGCGCGACGCCGGAAATTCAGATGTAATATTTGTTAAATTAATCACAGAGGTTAGCCTTTTGGGCCTATTTGGTTAGTTTCCAGGTCAGCAGCACTTCGCACGTTCATTAGCATTAACAAACAAACAGACCCTTTATCGGATAGTTGGCAGAGGTTCTGTTTTCACGGGAAATGATCATTCGAATTGCACGGTGGAATGAGCAAAATTAAAAATATTGCTACAGCTCTAGTTTGTTAGCAGAAGCTGCCTATCTTTGCCTGAGAGATTTGTTTTTGTAAACTTTTCTATGATATCGTCATGTACTTCTTATTAAAAAAAAAATCGATCGAGAGCTAGTACGACTCTCACATGAATGGTTCCATAACAGAAGCCGAAAAAACATGTTTCTTACTGTAGTACTTGTGGCAAAATTTTAATTTGATTTTATTTAATTTATTCTGTGAAAATTTCAACTGACTATCTATAATCACGGTTCATGAGATACAGCCCGCTGACAGACAGACAGATGCACCGGATAGACAGAGGGACAGGGTTCCGTTGGTTAACCTTAGATTACAAAACCTTAAAAATGCAGAAATCTATATGTTTAGATGTTTTTCATCGAATATGCCTCAACGACTGAACGGAAAACCATGACCAGAATTAGAAAATATAATACTTAGAATAGTTTGTTCCTATGTGATATTTTTTTTCCTTTAAAAGGGTTTCGTAGCTGGCAAAAGCTAATTGAGCATAGAACAAAAGACTTCTACTCTATGAGTGAAACGTTTAAAATGGAGCTGGTTGCCAAATATGTGGCTCTTTTAAAATCAAGTCAAATTATATTTTCTTGACTCACTACATGGCGGATTCAAACTAAGGATTTCCTAACTAGGATTTTTTAAACATAAGCAATGTCAAAAGCACATTACATTACCTCTTTGGTTTAACGGGCGTTACCGTGAGTCATTGCGGGTTTGTCACACGATGTGATGTCCAAAATGTTATGCTAATTAGTTTGTGACTGTTTTTAATAGTCATGTTTCATTTGAATATTTTGTCATTCGGAACTTCTTATTACAATTTGACACACAGAGGGGCAAATATTTAAAAATTGGTTGTTGAATGGGTTTCGAATTGGTTTTGGTAAAAATTTCACACGACATTTCCGTGAAACAAAAAACTTACAAGTATTCAGTGACAAAACATCATTATGACCCTTACCTACGGTGGACTCACTTGCGGATAAAACCTTCCAAAGTTTTTCCTTTAACTTTGCTTTATATTTGCTTTATATTGCTTTTTTGAGTATCGTTTTTGACATTACTGTCATACTCAAAAAATCAAACGTAAAAATAACCAACCTTTTACCTCAATTGCAGTTCAATAAAACTCAATGCATCAAAAGGAAAATAAACATATGATTTTCCTCCGGCGAAAAAGCGGAATCATTGAGCGTATGTGTCAGCGATTGTTTTAGTGAGCAGAGCTAATTAATGTTGGGTTTTCCCGGCTAGATGTCGTAGCTTTTAGGCACGTACGGGTTTTTATGGTACATAACCGAAACTAAAATAGGTACACACACACAAATAAAATTTATTGTGGGTTGGCGCTGTGGATCACTGTTTAGGCCAGGACTCCATCAAAGCGAAGATATGCGAGGCGGACAGGAGAAGAGCTGCTTAGCAGCTAGAGTACAAATTAAAATCCACCAAAAATTATTGGAGATATGCACTGGCAAGATATGGAGCGGCGTCCGTATACGCAGCTTTGGAAGGCTTTCACCAGGCCAAACTGATGACCTGATGAAGACCGCTGGATGCAAGACGTACAGGACCGGTCGAAAGGTGTCTTACAACTGAAATGATAATAACTGGCGAGCAGAGATACATGTGCATTGACCAGGTTGGAGCTGCGCCGCAAGCATTGATATTGAGATGAACCAATAATCTCACCGCGACGCAAATATGTGACATCTCAGCTCTGCTCAATTGTATCTACTGAAACTCAGCGGAGATGAGAAATGTGAACAAAAAAATGCAATTGCTATTTTACAACACAACTCTCTTCTCTTCTCCGATATGGCGGAGTCCTGGCCTTAGACGCAGATGTGGCATTGACCTTAAATGGGTCGTATCATCGTATGTATACTATCATAAATATTTTTAGTAGCTAACAGTAGTATATTTCTGTCTGGCGCCCTAAATAATTTAAATGACTCTTTGTTTTGTTAAGTATGACGTGTTATTTTAGTGGATTGCTCATGAACTTGCTCTATATAATTCTATATTAGGTTCCGTGGATAATAGAATGCAATCGTCGGTCTAAGTTCTTAAAAGGAGTATCGCAATGGTGTAAACCAGCTGCTTCTATTATAAGTGCACTATGTATGTAATATTTCTAACTATTGTTTTCTTGTGTTTTCAGGTAAGTTTAAAATCATCAAAAGGATGCCGTCTGTAAGTACTGACGCCTTTCGTTACAACCTATGGTTTATATAATAAATTTGATTGAACGGTTTATGTCGATCTTTGTCTTACTGCGTCGTCATGGTGAAAATAAATGACAAGGTGTGCACTGATTCTAAAACGATTTATTAAGAATGTTTAGGTAAAAATTACACCGGAATATTTGAAACACCGTAATTTTGTTATAAATCTTGCTTGATTATAAACTGTCGATGAATTGAGAACAGATAATTTAAAATACATACATTGTATCCATCGCCATCTTAATACGATAGTTTACAATTTACCCGTGTATTATTTAAAAGAAAGAATTTACAATCTCACGAGATTTATTATAAACTTACCGTGTTTCAAATGACCCGGTGAAATTAACATACCATTCGCAGAAATACTGAAACCGAAACACATCCACAATCCCACTCTATCCGTTAATTTAATATTACTTCCTCGGGAAGCTAACCCTTGAGCACATTAAAGATAATTGGGAAAACACAGAACAACACTATTAGTTGGTATCGTAACGATAACATAGTACGAGGGTCTGTTTACATTGGTATTAGTCCCAGTTGATGACCGTTTGAATCATGCGTAGGTAATATACGATATCCGGTGGAAAAACCAGTGGGAAACTAGAGCGTTAAATGCTTACGCAATCTGTGTTTTGGTTTATAATAGAAGTTTAGAACTCCAAATGAGTAGCTACGTTTTCCCAACTAGGTTCGGATCAGTTTTAAATCTAGCCACATGCAGAGATATTATTACATGCAACAACTGCTCTCTGACTTACCACTACGTTACTATGCATTTAGTTACTATGCAATACCAATATTGGAACATTCGACCAGTCATTAAACTTCCGGCCTTCTAACTACTTGAACCGACTGCTGGAGATATACGTGCAACCGGGACAAAGGTTTAACATGCTCTTATGGACACATAGCGACCTTTATGTTTAAAAAACGGCCAAGTGCGAGTCGGACTCGCACACGAAAGTTTCCGTACTATAAACCTTAAGTTTTATTATTTGTTGTTATAGCGGCAATAGAAATACACAATCTGTGAAAATTTCAACTGTCTACGCCAGCTGAAATATGGACAGACGGACAGACGGACTCTCGAAGCTTAGTAATAAGGTTCCGATGGTTACCTTTCGGGTACGGAAGCCTAATAAAAACACCATGTCTTAAAACCATCCTGATTCCGGTGTTAGATGGAGACGAAGCTATACAAGACGCATAGCACTATCCCTTTTTCTTAACAGGATAATGATGACATTGGTAGTATTAGAGTGGCTGGGTACGAACATTGTATATTCTTGCTGGGCGATCGTACACGTTCACTGCTACTTAGATACTAGCCCTGGGGGGCTAAAAAGGCGACTTTAGCAGAATCAGAAAGCAAATCACGCTACCCGCCACTGTCAAATTTTCCCAATCAACTTTGAACCTAATGCGTAATGCGCAGTGTGCGTGTGTTAATAAAGATGAAAATGAAATTAAGCAGATAATTGTGTGATTAACAGTATGATTCTAATATGATTCGCCTAAAGTGGCCTTTTTAGCCTCACTGAACTGAACTACCAACTACTCTATCAAATGTAAACGCACCCTCAACTCTCTCCGACGTGCCTCTCCGTAATGCGTGAGATTATATCCAATACCAGTGTCGGCAAACATAATATTGTTACGAGCTTGGGGTTCGTGACAATAAAAACAGCCGATTAATTAACCAAAAAATGACACTTTAATAATCAACACTAATTAACACTTTAAACGTACTAATTATAACACACAATCGCACTATTAAACACTTCACTTCACTTAATTCGCAGTTGAAGATCGCTTCCGATATATCGCTTGTATCGCCAATTCAATACTGCCTGAGTCGCGACCTTTGCGCACCTTATATAGTCCGACAGTAATTTCCAGAACCTTCCAGAATGGAAATATCTAGAAGGTTCGGGAACATACCGGTCCCGACTGACTAGGTGTCGAAACATCGAGAATGTTCTAGCATCGAAAATTCTAGAAAGATCGTGACCCAATTAGTTCCACTACTCGATACTAGATGGCGTTAGTAGTACGTTGTGAACCCGGCATTAATTCTGGCGCGTAACACTGCCCCCTCCTAAGACATGCTCGTCCCGAGCATCGGTCCCATAATAACGCGCCAGTCGATCCACATGAACGATCTTAGGTGCACTTCTCGTACCTTTCTGGATACGGTAGGTCACGTCATTGATTTTTGTGACAATCCGGTACGGCCCGTCCCATTTAGCTTGAAGCTTAGGAGATTTCCCTTTACTGCGAACTGGATTGTGCAACCACACTAGTGAGCCTTCGTCGAAACCTTTATTGTTAATTTTGCGGTCATAACGGGTTTTCATCTTTTCTGACATTCGCTGGCCCGATTGTCTGATGTACTCATAAATGTCATTCATTTTGTTCCGCAAGTCATTCGCATAATCGGTTATACTGCGTGGAGCGTCAGGTGGTATTCCGGTGATCAGGTCTGCAGGCAGCCGTAATTCTCTACCAAAGTTTGCGAAAGCTGGTGTCACCGATGTGCTTTCGTGAACAGCACTTCGGTATGACAGCAAAAACGGTTGTATATGCTTGTCCCAGTCGCGTTGTCGGTTTTCCACAACTTTAGCCAGGTATCTCTCCAATGTCTGATTAAATCGTTCCACCATTCCATCCGATTGTGGGTGGTAAGAAGTTGTTCTCGTTTTATGAGTACCCATAACTCGGCAAGTTTCCTGGAATATTTGAGATTCAAAATTCCTTCCTTGATCGCTGTGAATCTCCAAGGGTACTCCAAAACGACAGAAGACTTCATGAACGAGTTTATCTGCCACTGTTGAAGCTTCTTGATTCGGAATGGCGAAGACTTCCGGCCACTTGGTGAAGTAATCCATTACAACCATGAAATACTTGTTACCACTGTCACATTCCGGAAACGGTCCCGCAACATCCAGGGCTATCCTTTCCCAAGGTGCACCGACATTGTACAATTTCAATGCACCTCTGCTACGAGTCTGAGGTCCTTTTACAGCCGCACAACTTGTACATTTGCGACACCAATCCTCGACATCGTCACGACAGTGAACCCAGTAAAAACGTTCCCGTATCTTCAGTAGAGTCCGTTTAACTCCCATATGGCCTCCTGAACATCCATCATGGTACAGCTGTAGAACATCCGGTACTTTCGCTTTAGGGACAACCATTTGCAAATGACAGCTGTCTCCCCGAGCATTCTCCCATTTACGGCACAGGACTCCATCCTGAATCACTAAGCTATCCCATTGTGCCCAATAGCTTTTTGTGATCGAACTCATCGCTGAGACGTCGCTCCACGTAGGCTTAGGTGCACTGGTCCTTATCCAGTCCAGAATCGGCTTGACGTCCGAATCTTCCTGCTGTGCACGTTGTATACTTTCCTTCCACTCGTTGCTGAGGTCTGTCTTAAGCATCCTCACAGGTACGGCTTCTTTACCCTCTTGCCTAGTACAATGCTTGCAGTCTTCAGGGCAAGGTCTTCTTGACAATGCATCTGCGTTGCCATGAGATTTCCCACTGCGATGTTCGACCACGAAATCGTATTCCTGCAAGAGTTCAATCCATCTCGCAACTTGTCCTTCTGGGTTTTTAAACTGCAATAGCCATTTCAGTGCAGCATGGTCAGTTCGTAAGTGGAATTTCCGGCCCAGTAGATACTTGCTAAAATGCTGTACTGACTTTACCACAGCAAGCAATTCCCTTCTCGTGACACAATAATTCCTCTCTGGTTTCGACAACGACTTGCTGAAGTACGCAATCACAACTTCTTGATCGCCATTCCGTTGGGACAACACACCGCCAAGTCCGATATCACTTGCGTCTGTGTCAACTATAAATTCCTTGTCGGCATCAGGATACCCCAAAATCGGTGTTTTGCACAGACGGTTCTTTAGCTTCCGGAAGGCGATGTCGCAACTTTCATCCCAACAAAACTGTCGCTTCTCCTCGGTTAGTTTGTGCAGGGGTTTGGCTACATCTGCAAAGTTCTTGACAAATCGCCGATAATAGGAGCATAGACCCAGAAATGCTCTGACCTGCGTCTTGTCTTTTGGGATTGGCCAATCTTTGACAGCGGCGATTTTCTCTGGATCCGTGCGGATACCTTCTTCCGACACGACATAACCCAAAAAGTTAACTTGCCTTTTGAAAAGAGAGCACTTTTTCGGACTCAACTTGAGGTTGGCACTCTGGATCTTCATGAGCACGCGTTCCAGGTTTTGAAGGTGTTCATCAAACGTACGGCCTACGATGATGATGTCGTCCAAATAGACAAGGCAGGCATCGCCAATTAACCCGGTTAGTACAAGTTCCATTAACCTTTCAAACGTTGCCGGAGCGTTACACAATCCAAACGGCATAACTTTAAATTGCCACAGACCCTTTCCCGTCGAGAATGCAGTTTTTTCCTTGTCCTTAGGGTCAATTTCTACTTGCCAGTAGCCACTTTTTAGATCTAATGTGCTAAACCACTTAACTCCAGTGAGCATGTCCAGCGTGTCATCAATTCTTGGCAAGGGATAGCTGTCCTTCTTCGTAACGTCGTTCAGACGACGATAGTCAACACAAAACCGCATGCTGCCGTCCTTCTTTCTTACCAGCACTACAGGTGAACACCATGGACTGGATGAAGGTTCTATAACACCATCCTTCACCATTCCCTCAATCATGGTTTCCACTTCCTTTTCACGTGCCACCGGTAATCTCCTTGGCCGCTGACGGATAGGCAATTCTTCCCCTGTATTTATTTTGTGTTGAACTAAGCCAGTCTTCCCGATATCAGCATCGTTCGAAGAGAAAACATCGGCGTACTTGAGTAACATTCTCTTCGCCTTGACCATTTCGTTTTGAGACAGAGCGCTGCGACAGTCTTCTAAAAGTGCGGTGACTCTCGTTTGGACATCCTTGCTGAAGGTACCAGTTGATGGATATTGGCATCGACGCAACCACTCCACTTCCTCGCAGGTACCCATCATTGTGCCTTTTTCTATCACCTGTTCCTTGTCACAAAGATTTAGCACACGTACCCCTGAGATGTCGGTAGCTCTGACCAAAGTTCGTGCAACTATCCATGGAAGGTCATTGTCTACCCTTTCCACGAGTACACAACGATGAGTCTTCCCAGGATTCCGAGGAAGACTAACCGGCACAATCGTTTCAGATCTCGGAGGAAGAACAATCTTCTTTAAGCTATATATATTTCCTGGTAACGCCCCTTCCATGAAAAGTTCCTCTTGCCCACATTTCATAACTCCTTGACTTACGTCGATCTCACAACGATTCTTCCTCATAAAGTCTAAGCCCAGGATGCAATCGTCCATTATATCGGCCACAACAACGTTATGCTGGTAGATTCTGTTGCCTAGCTTTAACTCCATCTCTCTCTCTCCTTGGACGGGTATGCGCTGACCGGTGGCTGTCACTAAATTTATGCGGTCTCAGTAGTATGCAGAGTCCCCAAAGAACCGACCTGCAAGTTGTGAACTGACGACCGTGCGAGAAGCTCCAGTATCTATTGTCAGCTTACATGGTGTTCCGTTGACCTCGCCCTTGATGATAAGGCTGTTCCCGTCATGGGTTTGTGAGATCGAAATCCTTGGGGCTCTTTGAACCTCAGCCAGTACCCGCCCCGCAGTCCTGGCTTTTACTCGTTTCCCTGCTGCTGTTGAGTGGTGCTGTTAGCCGCCCTACCCTCTGGAGATTGGCTACCTTCCCCTTCTGCAGTTCGCTTAGGGCAACTGGATCGAAGGTGGCCCCTTTCACCACAGCCGTAGCACCTAGGGCTGTATCCATTTAATCGATCGCGAACTGTAGCCGCTGCGACCTCCCTGACGCGGTGAGAACGATGATCTTGCCGAACAGCTTCCACCTCCAGTGCATGGGCCAAAGCGTCCTTAAGTGTCGCGTGGTGCCCGAGCCTCACTGCAGCCCTAACTTCAAGGTCGCGGATGCCGTCAATGAAGGCCTGGACCAGGTTCCCTTCAATAAGCGCAGGTACAGACTGGTATGCCTTCCGCACCAGCTTCTCCACTTCAAGGGCCCACTGCTGCAGGTTTTCACCACTACGCTGTACGCGATCTCTTAGTTGCGCACGAAACACGTGCTCCAGATGAGCGTCACCATACCGGGATTCAAGTGCTTCAAGGAGCTGCTCGTAAGTTACTTCTTTACCGAGAGCTTCCAAGACAGTTAAGGCCTGGTCGCGCAGGCCTAAGGTGAGGGCAGTCATGGCTTGATTTTTAGTCCAACCGTTCGCCTTCATGACGGCCTCAAACTGAATTTTGTAGGCCGACCAAGAAGACGTCCCATCGAACGGCGGCACTTTAAATCCACGTAGCGAAGGTGTAGTAGTTACGGGAGTTGCAATCCCATCTCCAAGTTTAAGGTTGCCCAACTCTTTCTTCATATCAGCAATATCGTTGTTACATTTGCTGATCTGTGTTTCAGCATCTGACAAGCGGTTGTCATGCTGAGCAACCTTATCCTTCACTTCCTTTATGTCTTTCCCTTCATGAGGAGCATCTGTTCTTCCTGGCGGCGCGCCTGCTCCTCCTTATCAAGCTTGAGCTGTTCTTCCAAGCGACGGGCCTGCTCCTCCTGTCGGCGGGTCTGCTCCTCCTTGTCAAGCTTGAGCTGTTCTTCCAAGCGACGGGCCTGCTCCTCTTGTCGGCGGGCCTGTTCCTCTTGTCGTCGGGCCTGCTCCGCCTTGTCGTGCTGCAGCTGTTCTTCCAACCGACGGGCCTGTTCCTCCTGTCGCCGAGCCTGTTCTTCCTGTCGGCGAGCCTGCTCCTGCAGCATCATCATCAGAGCAGCAAAGTCTGGTGCTGATGATGCCGGAGCTGCTGTGAACGGACCGGCTTCCATGGTCGGTAGCTGACTTTCCGACGTCTGCGGCGTTGCACCACCAAAACGCCTCTGATCCGTCTCCTGCTGGCGTTGACTACGGGTACGGATACCCTCCGTGTCGTCCTTTGGCAGAATCGGCATGATAATCCTTACTTCTGACACCAATTGTTACGAGCTTGGGGTTCGTGACAATAAAAACAGCCGATTAATTAACCAAAAAATGACACTTTAATAATCAACACTAATTAACACTTTAAACGTACTAATTATAACACACAATCGCACTATTAAACACTTCACTTCACTTAATTCGCAGTTGAAGATCGCTTCCGATATATCGCTTGTATCGCCAATTCAATACTGCCTGAGTCGCGACCTTTGCGCACCTTTTAGTCCGACAGTAATTTCCAGAACCTTCCAGAATGGAAATATCTAGAAGGTTCGGGAACATACCGGTCCCGACTGACTAGGTGTCGAAACATCGAGAATGTTCTAGCATCGAAAATTCTAGAAAGATCGTGACCCAATTAGTTCCACTACTCGATACTAGATGGCGTTAGTAGTACGTTGTGAACCCGGCATTAATTCTGGCGCGTAACAATATCTAATGGCAATATTATTATCAGGCTCCCGGTACTTATCTGGTGGTAAATAGTAACTAATAAACAGTGTTGTTCAAATAACAGTCGGTTTATTTACTTGTTTGTGTGTCGGACATGTCAAAGGAACCTTCTGAGTATTCAAACAATTTTGTGTGTAGTTTTGATAAAATATTATTTGCTTACGAATTGCGAAAGCTGATTCCAAAAAGAAAACTCTGTAGTCTGTCAAGAATTGCATTTCAGTGATTTCGTTTAGTCATAAAAGTGCATATTTTCCCTTTGTAGTCTGTAAACTAAAGTTATTTCAAATAAACTTTTATTATTATTTATTTTCTTTATTTATTTAGGCTTACACACTAATTTATATTTTAAATATTTCTTTAAAAAAAAAACATTTGAAAATATTAAAAATAGTAGTCCGCCGATGTCGGGAGCAGGGTCCAAGCCACCGGGGTGGTTAGGGCTCCAGAGAAAGGAACCTTTTCACAATACGAGCCGTATCGAGGAGTAGGTACTGCCTTCTGTATCAGGCCCAACCGCGCAAAGTTGTCCAACCGCGTAACGCCAGCTTTGACAGATGGTCGTCGAAGCTTTTGGCCATCAGGCCATTGGCTGTAACGACTATCGGCACAATGACAGCTGAGTCCACATTCCACATGTCGATAACCTCGTATGCTAAGTCGAGATACTTGATTTGCTTCTCTTTCTCAGCCTTCACGAGGTTCTCGTCATGCGGGATGGTAACATCAATTACCTATCACAACGTGACATGGTCATTTTTGAAAACTGGGTCAGTCACATATTTGTAATACGGTACCTCAGAATCCACAAGCTTATATTTCAAAGCAAGTTGCTGATGAGTAATCCTGCCCACTTGGTCATGCCTGTGCGAGTACTTGCCTTTAGCCAGACGAGAACAACCAGAGATAATATGTCTGATGGACTAATCCGGACGGTGGCATGCCCGACACACGGGTCCCTTGTCCACTGCGACCACATCTCGGTGCATACCCACACCAGCTTTGAGAAAACATTATCTTAGAGTGCACAACTCGCGGTTGTTTAAGTTTTGGCGTTTAAAAAGCCTCGACCTCCACACTTCGGTTTGATTTACAGTCTCATCACCGACGATCGTGGGTGATGCATCCGGTTTGCGGTCAGCAGTGTACGGACTCTTCTATCCAGGGTGTCGAGTTCGGTTTGAAAGAGTACATTCATACCGGCATGACCCAACCATTGAAGGCGCGCACCTTATTTCCGCCTGACAAAAAGCTATTCAAAACCTTTTTCAGTCGGCCAAAGAAGCGCTCCTTCAACGATTGCATCATATCAGCAACATGAATGCCCAACGCTTCCGACATACCCAAATACTTGTAGGTTTCAGTTGAGCTGTGGGATCTAACCATGGAATCCGAGAGTTGAATCCCTCAGATTATATAATATTCGCTATCTTTACATGCATGACTGCCCATTTTTCCACACCAAATTGCATCCTAACGGCACTACGGAAGGTACCTTCAGTAGCTCCATCAGTCGCGAATTGTTGGGGGCAAAGAGTTTAGGATCATCCATTTAAAGAAGGTGAGATATGGCCTGACTACCTCTTCTCAACTGGTAGCCTATGCCTGAATCCTCCAGCAATGTGCTTAGAGGATTCAGAGCTAAGCAAAACCAAAGCGGACTCAAACTGTCGCCCTGAAATATTCCCTGTTTAATCCATACAATATGCTTTGGCTACATCCAATGGTGTGATGTTAATTTTTTCCATATAATTATATATTAGGAATATTTTTGAGCCCATTACATGATTGTGAATTGTTAAGAATACGGGTACCCAGTCAGATGTCAAAATGTCTGACACCAGTCTTTGCAAGATGTCTCCTGTTAGCTACTGACTGGATTGTAGAGGTCAGATAGGTGGTCACTCTATTATAAAATACCGTCACTCAACTCTCAGCTGTATCCGGCTGAACTGCAAACTGACCACAGAATAGTTGTTATATGGCTAAAGATTGAACTTGGTTATGAAAAACGAAAATATACCTTTCAGTAGTTTAAAATGTATCACTAATTATAAAGTCTTACCACATACATTACAAATGCATGAATCTAAACTAGCTTTTGCCCGCGACTTCGTACGCACAAATCCCGTTTTTACCCGTTCCCGTTCTCTTAGTGCTCTCCCACGAAATGTACGAAACCTACATGCCAAATCTCAGCTTTCTACAATCAGTAGTTTCGGCTATGCGATGTCTGTCAGTCAGTAACGGAAGAATTTTAAGTATTAGGATGAAAGAAAAGCACAGCACGTTTCTTATCTATACTTGCACCGAAGTAGTGATAGATTTTCAAGCAACTTACCAATTTACCAAACCCCGTCTCCGACGATATTTTCAAGTTGCGTGGGTAACTTTAGCGGGTGGGTTCACAAGTTGTTAAACTCAATGAATAGGATGATTAGTCTAGCGGGACCTTTTTCTTTTTAATAGAAAAAAACTCAAAGATGACGGTAACATAATGATCTATTATTCTGGCCGTGAAATACTAGTCTTACTTTCATCTTATGCCAAGAGTTCACGTTGAGCGACAGTTATGTTTTTAAATAGTAAAACTTCGTGTTTCTTTTGAAAATAAAATATTTAACAATAAAATCTTTGCTCAAGGTGTGCGAGCACATCTTGAGATGACATAATATCTCAAGATGTTCCAGTTTTTTTTTACTATTGATAGGCATAGATACGATTGACTACCATCTCACTGGATGGTAAGCGATAATGCGGTCGAAGATGGAACCTTAAAAGTAACCGATTCATTCTTGACCTAAGGACCACATTGTTAAGAAACTACAAAATCGCTTGCGCCGAACGATGCTAGGTAAATGAAGCTATTGGCTCTTAACAAATACATCTCTCGCTGCGCATCCTCACACATATCTGGTGGCAAACGCAGCCAAATGACTGCGGCATTCGGATGCAGGCCGGAAAAGGTACATTTTGTGGCCCGAGTTCTCTTACGCTAGGCTAGGACATACCTTAGTCCCGCAGACTATACCTTTATCAACCCCGAAAATAGCCTAGTTAGACCATTAACTCTATATTTCGTTACCCATAATGTTAACCTGGAACGCAATATGGGTAATGTCATACCGGTGACCAACAGTTAGCTACCCAACTCACACGAACATTTACTTCCAACACAATACATTCATTAAGAACGCCACTAATTACGTTGCTTACTTTCACTATCATTTTACGGTAGGCCGTAGATAAAGGTTGGCAGGCCGTGAGTTGACATTTTCAGCCCTTTGTTAGGCTTTCAGTGACACTTAAAACAACCCTCCTTCACTTAAATAGGTCTAAGAACTCGTTAAATGTAACACTAAACTCCGCGAAATCACCAGTAATTTTACGTGAAAATATTGGGCAAAGCAGCCTGTTTATTTTATAAAACAAATAGGCCTGTGTACCTGTTTCATTATCGTGTTTGGAGTGTCAATTATTAAAGCTGAGTTTTAATAAGGGACCGTCCGATATATAAATGAAAGGTCGTTTAAATAGGATGAAAATATTATTTTAAGAGATTCGGTTTTTAAGAGTATCGATGGGTTTCGCTTATCAGTGGCTTTCCATAAATACGCTTGCCAAAAGAGTATTTATGGAAAGCCACTGACATTTTTTTTGGGACAAGCCCTACACACATTCCCAAACATTGCAACTCCTGAAAGCCAGAATCAACAGTGGTGACCACCAGAAAAACGCCGAGCTAATGAAGCCCGACGAGTCCCGGAGAAACAATTCAACTGTCTTGGAATGCAACTAAAATAAACCGAAAAGTACAGCGAAGGAATAGGAAAAAATATAATTTCCACTTCCCTCCTTATCAAGCAGGAGACAGAATAGAGCTAGGCCAATAGGCACCAAGGGACGTATACAACTGGGTTAAGCCCAGTTCCTAGCACCACGGAATATATATTAACACTGAAACTAATGGGTCCTAAATTGTGAGCTACTTTTCATTACAGTAATAGGTATGGCATAATCGCTTGAACGCACCGAAATTTGTTCTGGTTTCTACAAGGTCCGTACAGTAAACTACTCCAGATGTAACCTGAATACTATGTAATCATAATATTGCGTTCTACGTACTATGTGATCGTCTGCCAAAGAATACACTCCCATAAGATGTGATGCGCGGATTGTTCGTATTCAAGGTCAGCTGTAGAACAGTGACATAAAGGTGTCGAGGCCACAAGCCTAAAGGAAAATGATTTACTCTTAATTACTACATGACCTGTGAGAAATTGGGCAACACAGTGATCCACTTCTAGCCAAACCTATCCAGCCGCTCACGAACGAATGGAAAAACTGCGGGAGGTTGGGAGCTGCCATTCGGATAAAAGTTGCGGTAGTAACTTTGGGTCCGTGATCTTTCTACCGTAGTAGTACATTGCAGCACGTCGCTGCACCACATGATCGACTGGGAGAGCACCCGCCAGCACCGGTAAGGCTTCAGTACTAAACGTCCTACACGCCTTGCATAAGAATATCAAAGCTAAACGCTGGTTTTGAAGCAATTTACGTCGTGCCACCCCTATGGTGGCCCTATCAGCCCAGACAGGTGCCCCGTAGCACATACAACCTAAGTAAGTAGCCCCATAAATAGTTTTTAAGGAAATGATGGTCCCCTTAGATATTCTCGTCAAGGCGTAGAAGTCCTTTTTTGCTTTTTCTCCTACTGTTTTTGTATGATTAATAAATGAAAAGTTCCTTTCTAGTAACATACCGAGGTAGCACACGGATTATTTCCTTATAACGGGTACGTTATTAAATTTTATACTGGGCACGGATTTAAGGTTTTTTTTAACGAAGTTGATAGGTTTTATGCGGTGCAAAGGTCAGACGGTTTCGATCGCCCCACTGCGATATTAAACGTAGGCATGTGTCAGCCAAGTCCTTGAGTTCAGCCCGAGTAGCATAGGAAGCGCGACGATATCATCGTAGCCAAAATTCCATACATATGGACCGCTAACTGAGCCCTGAGGACATCCCATGGTTAGAGACTTAGTAATGGAATAATGTCCAAGTTTGAGTTTCGCGAAGCCATTTTGAAAGTACGAAAAAATCAGATTATAGATGTTTTTGTAGCAACCTGCTTTTAATTTTAAGTAGTATCATCGACCACCATGCGATATTAAAAATCGCCAGAAATATCGAGAAAGATTCCAACGGTCATATGACCAGTATATTTTGTGTAAATATGAAAATGTATATTCACTGTCAAAAATCCTCGATTCTTTTTGCGGTTGTTGTTGAGTGTGTCACGGTACAACTTGCTCCGTGTTTTATATTGCTATAAACTTTTTAAAGACGCTTTAACTCTCATCTGTGATCAGAAGTACATAGTTACAGTTATCAGTGAACTATCTCATTGTGAAATAATTAGTGAAGTATATAAATACTGCATTATTATCAAATAAAATTTGCATTAGACGAACAATCTACCGCCTATAACATTAAGTGAAAGTGAGTTAACTTAACGCGTAAGCAACGAGCTATGTACGCACGGCGCTTATGACCTTTTTCTGCGACCAAGTACGTACGCAAAGCACTGGAGCGCCTGACAAGCCAAGAGTCAATTACGTTATAATATTGACCGTTTGCTTACATTTCTACAAAGAAAGATACCAAACGGCTGACAACGAAAACTACGTTAATTGCGTCAAATGCATGGCCTTAGCTGAAGACTACAATGTACTTGCTAAGTGGCACTGTCCTGAATGTCTAACCTCGGGCCCGAAACTTGACAAGTCCGATAATACGCCATTGCGTCTCAACAACAAGTGGCAGTAAGAGACGAGCCGTTGGATCTCCACCTCAAGCGCCTGTTGAAGTTGCGGTAGCACCTAACAATATTCATCAACTTAAACAGGAAGCAGCAGTGCTATTCTGTAACAACATTTTCGTGTCTCGACAGCGGAATCCGAGGTGAGTTTCAAATTCGTATAAATATAAGACCTTATGATGTGTGAAATAAAGTTCACTTTGTAAGCTTAGTCACTCAGGGGTGAAGTCGATATCGAAATGGTTATTTACAGAATAGACTAGCAGTTAAAAGGGAACCGGCGGATATGCTTACATATCATAGAAAATATGAAACTTACCCTGAATCAACAATTGCAACCATTAAATGATCAAATGGAGAATATGGAAAAATCTTTGGTATTTATGAACCTTCAGTATGAAGATCTTTTAAAAGAGTATAATTTGTCCAAAGAGGTTTTGAAGGAGTTGCAAAGGGAAAACTCGGAAATGAAAGTGTGTATTAACAATTTAACCTCTCGCATAAATCAACTGGAACAGCAAACCCATGCAAACAATGTAGAAATTCAGTGCTTGCTAGAAAAGAAACAGGAAAATTTGATAGAGATTGTGTCACAACTATTTAGAGTAAGTAGTAGGGAGCGAGCGGTATTCAAAACAGCGACATCAAACATTGCACAAGGGTTGCAAAACAAAATGAAAGTAATTCCCGCCCACGTGCCGTGGTAGTACAACTTGCGTCCCCTCGTAAAAATTAATAAATCGAATCCAGACAAAAAAAAACTGAATACAACGCACTTAGGATATTCTGGACCTAAATCTCTTATTTATATTACAGAGCATCTATCCACTACCAACAAGGCACTCGGTGGTTTTTGTTTTATCTGTCTTTTTTTCCCATATTTTTTATTTTGTCAATGTTACCGTAAAAAATATCACTATCAGTCTCGGATTTAAGGATATATTACCAAAACACTAGAGGTTTACGTACTAAACGTCATAATTTTTATCGTCAAGTTTGTTGCGAAAAGTATGATGTAATAATATTGACCGAGACATGGTTAAATGCTTCTGTAATGAGCTCGGAGCTATTTGATGACAGATATGTAGTCTATAGGCGAGATAGGGATAGCAAAAAAAAGATGGGGTGGGGGGTGTTTTGATTGCTGATATTAAAAGAAATAAATTCAAAACGTATGAGTCAATGGGAAAGCAACTGTGAAGATTTATGGGTTATCATAGACATCTCGTTACAAAGTCTGTCCGTCAACTAGCTCTGTGCGCAGTTTATTTGCCTCCGCCTGTACTTCGTTCAACCCTAGAACACTTCTTGGACTCGTGTAATACTATATTTGAACAGTTGGCTTTGAAGTCGTGTATAGTGGGTGACTTTAACTTAAGTCATATTTATTAGAACTTGGTGAGTTGGATAGTGGTTATATAGCGCCAGGTATCGGTCACTTGTTAACTGATTTTAGTCATTTTAACAAATTATTTCAACTTAACAACATGACAAATAAGTCACTTAACGTTCGGCATCGAATGTTCTGCTCTAAATCCCCTAAGTATGATTGAAATTATTTTAAAATCATATGACGACACAAGACTTCTGTAATATACTAACAAAAGTTTTTTTTTTTTCAAATTAGATTTTAATATGATTTGTAAACACTTGAATGAGGTCGATTGGAACCATTTATTTGATGCCGCTCACGATTTGAACATATGCTCAGTATATTCTACGACAAGATTTAAAATATTATAGCAAAACCTGTAAATATAAGAAACTCCTTCCTTAAGAAATCCTTGGTTCGATAAAAATTTAAAAGGAACCTTGAGAGAAAAGGAAAGGATACTTCAGGGATCAAATCCTATAAAAAATATATTAGCGACTGCCTCATGCTATAATAGATATGTTAGCGACCGGGAAACAGTAATAATTTAAGATCCGAAGAGATTTTGGGCTTATATTAAGGACAAGCGAGGATGTACCAGTTCTTATCCTCTGACAATGACTGACGGCATTACATCATCTTCGGATGACATCAATATCTCAGAAATGTTTGTTGCTCACTTTTCCTTCATGTACAGTCAGCAAAAATGTGTCTCTTCATTCGTCTACATCTTCCTCATAATATATGCACGACATGTTAGCGTATAGTTTACCGTTGACGATTGTAATGATTGATATGGACGCCTTACTTAATAAGATGAAATCTCTGGATCGTCGAAAAGGTGCCGACCTGACGGAATACCCCCTTATTTTATCTCCATGTGTGCTGATTCTGGTGATTCCCTTATCACAAATATTTAATCGATCACTTGCTTCCGTTATATTTCCAAATATTTGGTAAGTAGCAAAAGTGGTGCCAATTCATAAATGCAGTGATCGTAATACTTTCGGCAAACTTTTTGAATCCTTGATTTGTTCCTAAATACAGTCTCATTTGAAACTTTACCTTAATGATGCCCAGCATGGCTTTGTAAGTTCCAGGTCTACATGTACAAATCTAGTGTCTTTCACGGAGACCCTAACAGGTGCCATTGACTCTGGAGAACAAGTTGACGTGATATATACTGATTTTAGCAGGGCCTTTGATCGCGTCTCTCATAATATACTCCTTCGTAAGTTAGCTGATTATGGCGTCACTGATTCTCTCCTTAATTGGTTCAAGTCCTATCTTGACGGTCGTTCCTTTTTCTTCCTCTCAATGGCTACCAATCAAGCTCCTACAAGGTTACATCTGGCGTGCCCCAGGGATCGCATGTTGGCCCGGTTTTATTTAACTTGTTTGGTAATGATCTTGCCAATGAGTTGAACTTTTCTGAGTGTTACAGGTGCGCAGTCGATTTAAAGTTTTGCAGAGTAATAAATTGATAATATAATTATGATGGAGAGGTAAAACACTGAAGTAACTTTGCAAATCATCTAGGTAAACTAAACAAACGAACAAAACTACTACTAAACTAACAAAATACTAATATATAGCATCAAAAAATTCGTCATCAACGCTGTCAGCTGGTAATGTACCCAAGAGACTGGCGGCATTACCACTTTAAATAGCAATGCTTAATCTCTGCCCAAAGTAAAAGGCAGCTCTTGGGTCACGGGAAGTGTCAAACAGCAGTTTTCAGTAAATTTCTTTGAAAAGGCTGTGAGCACAAGGGCTCTAGGATTTCAACCCCAAACGGCTCGAAATTATAAATTGCAGAGTAATTGAATAGTTGCAGAGTAATCTTAGGAGTCCTGTTTGAAAGACAGTTAACATTTTTACCCCATATTGAAAATGTAGTTAAGAAAGCCTCCAGAATGCTTAGGTTTGTCATATGAAATGTTACCTCTTTTTGTCGCAATAAGACCAAAATTTTGCTTTTTAACTGTTTGGTTCGTAGCTCATTAGATTATTGTAGCACTGTTCGGAGACCTCACTATGCCACTCACACTCTAAGATTGAAAAGGGTTCAAAAACTATTTCTGTGGCATTTAGCATACTCTTCCCGGGTATTTAAAAATATTCAATCTTATAAAGAGAGACTCTTGCATTTCAAGGTGATATCCCTACAGAAGAGGAGAGACTTACTTGATTTAGTATTAATATTTAAAATTTTAAGATTTAAATTGACTGTCCCTAATTATATTGAAAAACTTGAAAAATATGTTTTAGTGATAAGGCTTGCTTGATCATTTTTAATATTTTTTAGTAAAAACAAAATAGTTAAAAAGTTATTAGACATAATTATGTTCGGTGAGTAACTTGTTTCTAGTTTTAAATCAACACCTAACAACAATAATGTAATGTATGCTGTGCTTACCTGTAAGAAATTGGTACACTAGTCTATAAGTCTCTGTGAAGTATTTTTTTTTTCATACTTGTATTATATTTGTATTAAATTATTGGTGAGCCAAATAAAATACAAATAAATATTTTGTAGTTCTATAGCGCCCCTGAACATACATAAATGTTCATAAATAGATTGATATTCTATAACACTAATTTAAAAGGTGTCAGGCAGTGCAGGATTTTGGACTGTTCGTAGATATCTTATCTCCTTCTCCTTGTGTCGTGTTACTCACTGCTGAGGGTCGTGGCCTCCACAAATTACATTTCGGACGATCGTTTTCCGTTTCACATTATATACGCACAATCCATTACACAGCGATATATTTTTTCCCGAAACCCACGCGAACGAAGTCACACACACAGATGTTAATAAAATATGATATAAGACAATGCAACCCCACATCATACATAATATTTTGTCCATTAATTTATGTATCGGATGTTTGATCGATTTTTGATGAAACAATGCAGGCGTCCATATTATCGCCCACAATCAACTCAATTAAACTGCCGATGCCATCAACTCTACAAAAGGCAGTAGTCCTATTGATTAACCAAACAACGTGGCTATTCATATCCCACTGACATTCCTATGTAGGTATGTAGAACAAAATGACACAGATTTGAAAGCTTTGAGCTTATTACTGTCAATATGTATTTCTTATTTTTAACTATAGTTGTAGGTATAATCTCAGGCACAATCTGTCAAAAATCCCTAAGTTTTGAAGTATTTTTAAAAGTTCTTCACATAGAAACAGTCTGAGTTTACATAGTAAAAGATTTTAAACGTTTTAAACCACTTTTGGTAATATTGTACGGTGTGGAGCCACTACTCTGCCCGTAAAGTAGGCCTTGATATGTGCTCTTCTTTTCCTTCTTTTGAAAGTGGCTCAAACCAAAATAAGTTACATTAGCCATTATGTTGATAAACCGTTGACAATCAGACAGGTTTTTTCGCACAAGACTGTTGTTTCTCCTTCTTTGACGCTCAGTCGTGTTTTATAACACAGCAAACAAGGTCTAGAAACGTGTGAAAACACTTGCTCCTTAACAACACAATTTACTAACCTCGTGCATATAAATTGCGTATCTAGAGGTTTACTCCTATAGAGTAGGTAGACTCTACAGGACGAACGCTCTAAATTTAAATACCTTGTTCTGACAAGCAACGGAACCTTTGATCAACAATGACAAGTGGGCCACTATAGGCCACGATGGACCACTAACCGTAACATACATCTAGGACAGGTGTCACAGCTATCTCATGTACAGATAGCGGGACTACTACGTCTTGGTATGTGACGGAATACGGAACTAAAGTTCAATGTACTGAATTTGACAGATTGTTGACGTTTTGCCTTTGTCACTAACGCCGCTGAGCGGTCAAGATAAATTGGCGATTGTGATGTTGTTCTTTGGGTAGGTAACTGTTAAGTTACAGAGGAAGAATGGCATATCTAACGGTTAGTTCTCTAATGGATTTTTTAAGCCTTTGATGTAAATAGTATTACTCTACAATAATTTAATATCTATTGTGTGACTACACTAAATACGAGTACCGTTTCTTCTAGTTTTTGTGGGATGTTCTTTACCATTAGAAAGTAATTAAAAATTACAAAAAGAGTTAGACCAAATGCAATTTATCTGAGACCTGTATATATTGTTTAGGCATCCATACAGTGAAGGGGTGACCTGTTTGGCACGTGGGCTAGATATAGGACAATGTATTTTGCGCATAACTTTATTCCCTTTATCAAACCCTTGAAAATACTGAAGCATAACCCGTTGAATTTGCCATTTTCATGTAAAGGCCGCAAACACGTGCGACGCGACAATGCGACAATGTTGTTATCATAATATTTCTTATACGCGTTTACTTTTAGAATAATTGTAATCCTAATATAGGAAATTCTTCCATTACTGACTGAGCCAGTGACTGGCAGACAACGCACAGACGAAACTACTGGTCGTAGAAAGCTGAAATAAGGCAGGTCCTTGGGCCTGCCGGAGTTGCGGGACTGTTCGAAAGAGATACATACCGTGGCTCCGGAACACAAAGGGCATTGAAGGAACATGGATGGGTTTTAGTCAGTAAAAGTCTGACACTCCCTCCCGCTACACCCAGAGCAGGAGGAGTCATTGGATGATTTCCCATCCCTAAAAAAAAAAGGCAGGTCCTTGGGGAGTGTAGGGCAGCACAAAGAGAGGATTCCCCTCAATTCCTATGGGAACAGGAAAAAAAACCGGCCAAGTGCGAGTCGGACTCGCGCACCGAGGGTTCCGTACAAACCTGTAGGTATTACATTATAAGCAAAAGTTGCGATTTACGATTTATGACGTAAAAAAAACTACTAACTACATCTCGTTCAAACCAATTTTCGCTGGTAGTTTACATGGTAATATACATCATATATTTTTTTTAGTTTTATCATTCTCTTATTTTAGAAGTTACAAGGGGGGGGGACACATTTTACCACTTTGGAAGTGTCTCTCTCGCGCAAACTATTCAGTTTAGAATTTTTTTTTTAGAAACCTCAATATCATTTTCTAAGACCTATCCATAAATACCCAACACGTATGGGTTTGATGATATTTTTTTTTGAGTTTCATTTCTAAGTATTTTCCCCCAAAATTTGTTGTTTTTTATATATTTTTGTGTGAAAATCTTAATGCGGTTCACAGAATACATAGATGTATTGAAACTTGGTAAGTAGATCTACTTACCAAGTTTCAACAGCATAGTTCTTATAGTTTAGGAGAAAAGTGGCTGTGACATACGGACGGACAGTCAGACAGACAGACAGACATGACGAATCTATAAGGGTTCCGTTTTTGCCATTTGGCTACGGAACCCTAAAAACGGCAATGCGCATACGAAGTCGCGGGCAAAAGCTAGTGCAGCATAAAAAGACTATAGACAAACGTAGCCGTAGAACGATTTCTATTTTTCGAAATGTCGGGAAACGCCTGTCTGTGAGAGCTTTACTTCACCCACCATTAGTAGATTATCGAAGCGATAAATCTCTGTATTCCCTATGACCTGTCTCATCGCTTCTCGAATGGCTTAGCTTGTGGAATCAATTATAGATATATATTAGATTCTGATATCTTGTAACTGGATCTGTGGCCGTTAAATTATGTATCGAACGCATAACTACTTGTAAATAAAGGCTTGTTTCATCACGTTCCTTTTTAGGGTCGCTCGCGTCGGTATCCTACCCATACGGTTATTTATAGGATGACAATGAGTTCCTGCCGGAGTCGCGGGACTATTCGAAAGAGATACCGTGGCTCCGGAACACAAAAGGCACATGAAGGAACATGGATGGGTTTTAGTCAGTAGAAGTCTGACACTTCCTCCCGCTCCGCCCAGAGTGAGGGAAGTCATTTGATGATTTCGCATTCCAAAAAAAAAGTGTGACAATGAGACCATAAGGCTGCGTTTCCAAAAGAGATGTGCGAGCATGCGTAGCGACGACTGTGTTTGTTAAGAAATAGAATCGCTTCATTTACCTAGCCTCGTTCAGCGCTTGCAATTGCAATTGAAGGGTACAGGGGAAAAACAAGGAATGTCACATATAATTAATTTGACTTTTATTTCATTAATGACATAAACAATTAACAAAACTTCTTTGTACCTAAAGATAATCTCAGTAGTGTAAACTTGAGATCCTTTAAGTAATATCTAAGATTACATATTTGGTCTGAGGATTACATACGTAAAAGAAAGTCCCATACACTTTGAAAAATTAAAATGTAAATTACACAAAACTGGTTTTTGTGACATCCCCTGTTTTGCCCCTGTACCATTCAATTATAATAACTGTTCTTAAAACAAAACACATCCTTCACTGCAGTGAGGCATCAGTTTCCACCAGAGATGTGCTAATGTGTATACGCACGCTTACTAAGTAAGCCAACGCAGGGTGTTTGTGGCCAGTTGATTTTTTCCTGTGTTTTAAATATCGTTAAACATCAGTATCATCACAAAAGATACCATTCAAAAATAAAATAACAATACAATCATAGGAAATAATCTACCAAGGCTTCTATATGAATCGTTTTGCTCTTCAACAACAAGTCCAAATATGTTCTGTATTCCATCCACGTTTATGACCAAAATATAATGTATTCAGCTCACAGTAAGTCAAAGTACATCAGTCAACCTTCAGATGTGGGTAGTTATACAAAACCTACTCGTCACACGTACCTATAAGTAATTTACCTGTCCGTCAAAATAATCTATGTAACATTAGTTCGACACTAATACTACTTATGTGACTTGATTCATTTAAACTTTCCATGACATTTTGAAAGTACCTACTTATTATTATAGTGGTTATTAACGAATCAATCAAATTAACACTAGATACTTAACTTAATTGCAAAACGACGCGAGGCTAAAGTTACAAATGAACTTCGATGAGCGTCTATTTTTCGCTTGACCATTTTCCGACCGAGCCATCGCTCTTCACGCTGTGGCAGTATATGATAAGAAGTATGATGTATCGCGGCTGTAACTTCGATTTTACGCCGTGTTAGTTTATAGTCTAACTAAAGTTGTTAAAAGACTTTCAAGGCGATCAGCGCAGAAACAGATAACTGCAGTAAATATCTATTGAATAGCGGTTCGTGTTAACATGTGTAATAACAATTCTTGATGAATATTAACTTTTATTCTCGATATAAATCTATGGTATTGAAAAAAGACAGGTTTGAATTGTTTCCTGGGAATAAAAACCCGGCAATCGATTAAGTTAATTCTCTCACGTATTTGTTAGAACTTAACTACCGCTACGTCATCATATCGTTCAGTACCGACGAGTTGCCTGCCTGTCGGTTTTCTATCGGTTGCATTTTTGGGGAATGTGCAACGCAATTGCATAGTTTGATTCCGCCAAGCCCGTTCCATCATCAGACCACAAGACGTACAGCGATGCGCCAACGGTACATGGTGGACATACCTACCCCCTATACGCGTTTTGGGAACACATTCGTTGTGCGTACAGCTAAGCAGTGGAATTCCCTGCCTGAGTCTTTTTTTTTTACTATTGTTACGTTTGACCGCTATCTCACCTGATGTTAAGCGATAATGATGATGTCTGTGTTTCCTGATAGCTACTACTTGGAGTCGTTAAGTCAAAAGTGAATAGGTTACTTCTAAGCAAGCGTGCTCCGTCTAAGAACACATCATCGCTTACCATCAGGTGAGACAGTCGTCATACGTATGCCTATCAATAGTTAAAAAAAAGTACTTGAATGTACAATTCTACAAAACAAAACCGGCCAAGTGCGAGTCGCACTCCCACACGAAGTTTCATACCGTAAACCGAATAAAACACGTTTCTTGTATGACAGTCTCCCTTAACTAATCATTGAATTTTTATTATTGGTTGTAACAGCAGCTATAGAAATACACACTCTGAGATAATTTCAACTATCTACCTATGCTTTTTATACCTACAGTTTTAAAAGATAAGCAGGTCATAGATAAACAAATAGTTTATGCATTATATTCCATGGATTAGGTACAGGAATCTTCAACAGTCGATTGCGTAATTATTTTACCGCGCAACTTTGGGTTCGCAGGATGTTCGCAGTATCACAGTTCACACATCGCTACGGCGAATTCCCATTTCGTCATGAATGGCTTCGACGTGGATCGTGACACGGAAAATAATCATTCTTGTAAAGATACACGAGTGTCTGTAGCCACTTCTAAATCTAAAGAATTATAAGTTTAGCAGGAGTCTGAAATATTCACTTCATTAATTTTTTTCTTGCTTGACTTTGCATTCGCAGTATCACCGGTACAATATATCGCTAACACAAATTCCCATTCCATCATGAAAAGCTTGTAGTGAGTGTAGCGACACGGAATAGTGCGTCCGTGGCATCATCACTGGCCCTATCATAACACCAGCGCTGTGTTATTTATTTTTAAAAATCGCCACTATGCTGAGATAGGAACCTTTTTGGCCCCGCACAGATTAAGTAACTTAATGTTAAGTAACTATAATTATTAGGTATCGTTAGTTTTACAGTGTTTTACTTTTGTCTGTTTTGTGAGAGTCACAAATAAACATCTTGATTTAGAAAATAGGGTACAATAGAATAGAATACTCTTTATTATGTACACCATATAAAAATAAAAACTAAAAGCAACACTATAAGCACTGCAGACCTTGTGGCTAAATATTAACAGCCATACGGTTCGTTCTTCTAGGTTAATCGAGGGAGATCAGTCTGTCGATGGGTTACTCATCAAGATTCCTTCGTCTCTGCAGCCATTTCTAGATCTTTATAGTCAGTACGGGTAGTCAGAAGTCAGAAAAACTGACACCAGCCTTGCCAAAGGATGTCGTATTGCCCATTTGCTGGGTTGTGGGGGTCAGGTAGGCAGTCGAACTATATACGATATCCAGTTCGCTTATATATATTTAGTTATATACTTTATTATACACCAAATGAAAAATACATAGGTAATCTTAAACTAAATCTATACTATTATTAAAAAGCAGAGAAGTTTGTTTGTTTGGTTAAACGCATAATCTCAGGAACCATTAGTCCGATTTGAAAAATTCTTTCAGTGTTAGATAGCCCATTTATTGAGGAAGGTTATACATATAGCGTATAACCTTCCTCAATAAATGGGCTATCTAACACTGAAATAATTTTTCATCACGCTAAGGCAAATAGGAGCGGAGCAATAATGGAAAATGTGACGCAGACGAAGTTGCGTGCGTCAGCTAGTAACATATAATTGGCGGCCTTATCGCATTCTGCGATCTCTTCCAGGCAACTTGGAAAGATAGCGTGGACACTAAATGAGGTTGCACTTGTGTAAATGTAAAGTTAAGTTGATCCCAGCATAGTTGGACAAGGCTAGGCAGATAAGTATCTTTTTCGTATCTGCAGGCGCTTCTAAATCTATAGAATCGGTGGTTGATAGTATTTGCTTCCAAATGAGACATCGTCGAAGCAACAGTTTTATTCGATAAACTGTATTTACGTATTCACAAGGAAAAGCGAGTAGCAAGTCAAAAAATCTATAGATTTGAATATTTCGGAGAAAGTGAATGTGACTCATGAATGTTTCATGGGATGGTCGCCATTTTACATCGCTCTTACTTTGCGAACAATACCGATATCAACGAAAAAAGGTACAAACAAAATGGATAAAAGCAATCGTCGAAATTCAATGAGTGTTGCCAACTTTCAAAAACAATTTTGGCGACTTCAAACGATCACTGCGGTGATTTTTTTTCGGTTTTTTGAGAATGCTTTTGGTTCCTAATGATATCTTTTTACTTTGGATATTTTATTTTATGGTGTAACAAAAGTTTGAACGGTACCAAGCTTTAAGTGCCTGCTTTGTTCAGGTGAATGTACAAATGTGCTTATTAAAAGATTTCACTAAAATCGAAAATCTCTCAAAAACCATTTCTTTTTACCTAAATTCACCGTTTAGTCATTGCCAACTTACCAAATGAGTTTTTGGTGAGTACACATTGCCTACCGTTTCACCAAATTAAATAAATTCAACAAAAATAAACAGCTTTTTGTGCTGAATAAAAATAACCAACTAAAAACCGAATTTAAGTACCGTATTATACTTCTAATGAATAAAACACTTATATATTACAGCACACCTTATTCAATCAATCTGGCTATGGCCCTTAACCTAACTAACTTAGCATACCTACCTATTCTTTTAATAATTTTCATATTTAAACCAGCACTTTTATCGGTGTAAACTTCTGAACTAAAACACTTTACCTGATTCATCTCATCTCACAAATGAATATCAAAGCGAAAGTCTATAAAAATCAATCCTTGTTTATTGTAATAAATACACGCTTGACAGGCTCCCCATTAATTGCAGACCGAGTTATTAACATACCGGAGCATGCAACTGCTCAGCCAGTCGATAAATTTATCTAGAGGATGCTCCACTACAACTTCCTGTCGCCGATAGCCACCGCAAACAAAGCGACACAACATGTATTATAAACTAACCAATGCGTAATACCAGTAATAACGAACATTTCAATCAATTTATTACTACAGTAATAAATATCAATAAGTATGATTTGTAAACATGTCGCCAACATAAAACTTAATAAAATGACAGCCTTATAATTCTAGTTGTTCTTAACTCTTGACGTTTGTGGGTAATTAGTTGAGATTTAATGAAACTGCGTTTGGTTTATGCGCACTTAGGTACCGCACATGCTTTTTTTTTAGGGATGGGAAATCATCCAATGACTCCTCCCGCTCTGGGTGTAGCGGGAGGGAGTGTCAGACTTCTACTGACTAAAACCCATCCATGTTCCTTCATTGCCCTTTGTGTTCCGGAGCCACGGTGTCTCTTGCGAATAGTCCCGCGACTCCGGCAGGCTTCGGCCCTTTCGGGCCCCTCTGTGTGCTGACTCTTTTTGAGGCGCGCGTGGAACACTAACGCGCCGTCGACACGGCCTGTCGTCACTAGACGGACGGACGGCGAGCCACCCATAGCTCGCCGTCCACAGGCCCGCGCCTACGGTGGCCGGAGGTCACCAGCCCCCGACGCCCGCGGCGTCTACCACGGCGGCCGGGACGAGAGGGTCTCCTCTCCCTCTCCGCCACCTCCTTCGCTAGCATGACTGCTTCGCAGAAGGAGGCAACGGCGTCCCATTCCGTCTCGCTCCGGACCATGGCTTGGACCAAGGCCGGACGCGAGAGGTCGCCGCCGATCGCCATTTCGAGGACACGGCGGTGCGCCACCCAAGCGGGGCACACCTGCACAGTGTGCTCCACCATGTCCTCCGGTCGATCCTCGCAGTGGTGACACCCGGGCGTTTCCTCCCGCCCGATTCGGTGCAGGAACCTCCCGAAACATCCATGTCCGGTGAGGACCTGCGTCAGGCGGAAGGTGAGGACGCCGTAGCGCCTCTCTAGCCACTCCTCAAAGACTCAAAGACTTATCGCCGCTATCGTGGCGTGCCCTGCCATGAGGTACGCACATGCTGACGTAGGCTTTCGCAGTGGCACAGCTCATTGATTCACTTTCGATTTGTAACGACGATGCATGTTTTCATCGTCTCATGCCTCTTTCTTTCTACTTCTACATCTATTCTACAAATATTTCCTTCGAATATAAAAGTACATTTGCTATGTATATATTTATGAACCAGGTTTAACCTGTGACTTCGTACGTACACACCATGTTTTTCCCGTTCCCGTATAGCCTATAGCCTTCCTCATGAATGTGGCCATTATTTACTAAAATAATTTTCCAATTCGACTGGTAGTTCCAAAGATTAGCACTTTCAGAAAAACTCTTCATGCTGCTATCCAACACTAAAATATTTATTAAATTCGAACCAGGTTTCTCTGAAATTAGCGCGTTGAATCAAACATACTCTTCAGCTATTATGTTCGAAGAATTTTATAGGTATATTAAGAAAAATATAAAATTCTTCCGTTAGTGAGTGAATGCCAGACATCGAACAGCCGAAACTACCAGTCGTAGAATGCTAAAATTTGTTATGTTCCTTGGGCAGTGTAGTCTAGCACCATAGTGATGATTTTCCGAAATTCCTCCGGGAACGGGATATGCGCGTACGAAGTCGCGGGAAAAAGCTAGTATTACTACATTTATATTTGTTAATGAATCACGGTTCAATGGCTCCACGGATTTGAATAACACCTGGCACACAGGTAAACCATGTCTTAGTTTAACAAATCTGGAATACTATTTGGCTTAGCCGTTTTATTATTTTAGTTTTTAACTTAAGTTATTATTGTTGTGTGCGAATTTTCTGGCAGAACGAACCGTTTTTCTTTCTTCTACCTCTCATCCCGGTAGAACGTTTAATTCTGACTATCATAGTGGCAGAAGCTACTAGGATTATATTTGTAAACTAGCTTCTGCCAGCGGCTTCGCCCGCGTGATCCCTAAGGAACATGTTCCCGGGATTAAAAGTAGTTTATGTGCTATTCCAGACTATAATCTACCTTTGTTCTAAATTTCATTAAGATCCGTTAAGCCGTTCTGGCGTGATTGAGTAACAAACAACCAAACTTTCACATTTTCATTTTTTTTTTCATTTTTTAACCGACTTCCCAAAAAGGAGGAGGTTATCAATTCGGTTGTATGTTTTTTTTTTTTTTTTTTTTTTTTTTTTTTTTTTATGTTTGTTACCTCATATCTCCGACAATTATGAACCGATTTGAAAAATTTTTGTTTTATCTGAAAGGATATACTTGCAGATTGGTCCCATTTAAATCATATCAAAATCGGTTACGAACTTTGGATTTTAAATCGAAATAGCTGGAATTTGACTATTTAGATGATTCTTTGATGATCGAAATTGCGTATTTTGCTTTTCTGCGATTTTGGAGTGGTGTTGTTAGGTGTAGGGCACCACTAAAAAGTGAAAAATAAAAAACTTTTTACAAAAAAATACAACCGACTTCCAAAAAAAAAAACACTACAAAGTAAAAAATAACTTTAATTTCGGAAGTCGGTGTCAAAATACGAAGAAACTAACAAAAACACCGACTTCCGAAATTAAAGTTATTTTTTACTTTGTAGTGTTTTTTTTTTTGGAAGTCGGTTGTATTTTTTTGTAAAAAGTTTTTGTTTTGACGGATTGAATGCGCGCGTGAAATAACAGGTGTAAAAATGGCGGCACGAGGTAAGTTTTTTTTTTCTATTGATTATAGCGTGTTGAAAAGTATACTATAACCAACTCAGGAGTATGAAAAATAATTATACCAAGATTCGTTAAAATCCGTCGAGTAGTTTTTGTTTCTATAACGGTTATACAGACAGACAGACAGACAGACAGACAAAAATTTTACTGATTGCATTTTTGGCATCAGTATCAATCCCTAATCACCCCCTGATAGTTATTTTGGAAATATATTTCATGTACAGAATTGACCTCTCTACAGATTTATTATAAGTATAGATATAGATATTGTACCCGTACAAAGGTATACCCATAGGACCATTTCAACCTCTTTATTTAAGTAGCTCAAAACAGTCTGACTTCGCTTTACCAAATCCCCTAATCGGCCGTACGACCCTCACAAAACGTTGTAACTACCCTCGTTTCTTTTAGCAAATACCCTACAGCAATGTTCAGTTCTATGTACAATTTGTTTGTACAATTAGCTATGTTGTTGACCAAGCCGCTTACTTGGCAGCCAACAGGGGCTCAACTTTGCATTGAAAATAAGGTAAAAAATTAAAAAGGTTGGCAGAGCGCTATCGCTTGCGTTAACTTTAGCAGCGTAGGCAAAGTTTCAAGTAGGGTTGAACACCTTTACGAAGCGATACCTGGCACCAATTAATTTATTTATCGTGCTCGCGCTGTTTTTATTAGTATTACGTTAAGACGATTATTTTAAAACGGTTCTCGATTTTTGCCAAAATTTGTGTCGCTTATAAATAATAATAAATAAAATAAAATAAAATAAAATAAAATATTCTTTATTTCGGATAACAAAAATCCATAGTACTCACATGGCAAATGTAATAAAAAAACGGAAAAATTAAACAAAAAATTAAAATTAAATCACTCTCCGAATTAAGGACCTCCACAATGGGGATGAGATCCTGTCCGCTACAGTCATCAGGATTTTATTGCGGCAGCCACGCACTCTGCGGATCAGGGATGTCGTTTTTTTGCGAATTACTGCATGAAAGCCATCAGTGTGATACAGCGCGAACATCCCTGATGCACTACAGAAACGAGGCAGCCCCAACATCATCCTGAAAATATTATTATACTGGATACGCAGGTTATCCAGCGACCTTTTGGTGTGACTGGTCCACAGATTCCCAGTGTAGATGCTCTGACAGTATGCCTTAAAGAGCGTAACCTTAACTTCTTCAGAGCATCGGTAGAATCTGCGGGCCAGCATGTTACCTCTGACCGCTAAACACCTGCGCTCCCTCTCGATGTCTACATCGTCCTCAAGGCCGTCGGTAAGGAAATGCCCCAGATATTTAAATTTCGCGACACGATTAATATTAAAGCCATTCAACGTTATATTACGTGAGTGTTCGGGACATCTACCGGCAGCCTTAAAGACCATGTATTCACTTTTTTGTACATTATACAAAAGGCCATGCGTATGAGCATAGACCTCACACACCTTTAGCAGCTCTCCGAGACCCCCCACCGTCGGGCTCAGCAGCACCATATCGTCCGCGTAGCTAATGTTGTTGATACTAACGCCATCTATTGAGCAACCGGCTTATGTTTGTATGTGGCGTTTATGGCATTTTTTTTAACTTGCCGATATTCCAACAGTCAGATAATTTTGATTTGAAGAATAATTATCTGAGTATTGTAAAGACAGCCTTTAAATTAGTAAGAGCTTTCTATTATAGAACTCACAAAAAGCAGATCTTTAAACTCTTCCTTGAATAGTTTTTAAATCACTAGCGAAATAAACATTTCCGTCGTCTAAAAAGGAGACTGGACGTAGTCTCCCTTATCCCCAGGAATATCCACAACATTGCCATTCATGCACTCAAATAATGTAAATTCAAAAACCACATCGGGGCTCCGTAACCATCGCAAACACTTTGGACGGCAACAGTGTTCACCGTTGGTATTATTTCCAAGCTAATTTATGCTTTTACATTAACATCCGTGCAGCCCTCTGAAGCCTAGCTTATTTCACCTGAATAAGTTTATCTTTGATGACAGTTTACAACAGTATCTGACGATAGTCCTTCTCTATCTCCAATAGATATTGAGTATCTTGATGATTACTATATAAGACACGGAAAGCTCAAAGGTTGATCCACACACAGGTACCTATCCCGGAACGTGACTAGGTCGTGGTCCGTCACAACGTGGTATATTATGGCGCATCCCGGACACGGGCTAGATATGGACGTATGTTAACGAGATCATATAAAATGTATAACTATGTCTTTTTGAGCTCCTGGTCCACAGTCCATTTTTTTATTTCTTTTTATTGAGGAATGCGCTCGCTCTTAACCTTGATCACATCCTTGATTAAATGAGGTCTATGATGGAAAGAGCGTGCCCAGAAGATGCCTGTCCACTCTTGCTTTATGTGGCAGGCAGAGTAGAGGCTGGTAGAGAGACGTTCCACACATAATAAGTAAGTGTCCATCCACTTCCCGGATACGATCTAGATTAACTTGGAGGCGCCACCTACTTGAGCCAGTTAATTGCCGCGAGTGCCTAATGATGATACATTATAAGTTTGTTTATTGTATAACAAAGAAAATGGATATGAGTGACATTATCTCTTGCCAGTATCATTCAGTAAGTAGGTAAAATCTAACTTTTAAGAAAGTCTTCCTCGAAAAGTTCGTTTTCATTTCGATACATTATGTATTTGCATGAATCTTGGAAGTCCTTACAAAGAAACATTGTTTAGCTCTTGGTAAGTCCGAGAGTTTGGCAAACAGAACAAAATGTCAAAATAATTATTGTCGAAGACTCGAAATTTACTTTAGAAAAGACTTTTAGTAACTTTAAACGATAAATACGAAAATCCTTTTCGCATTCCTAATTACGTGAAAAACAAGATGGCTAAAAATAAAATATCAGAGTGAGTGCTTTTAGGAGCTTGGAAATACCCCAAAAATCGTCTTGCAACGATTTTACAAAGCCATTTTCCTGAAACATTATAGCATTACTCAGAGCTTCTTCACCAAAAATCGCGTTACATCTTGTCCCTATCCCGTTGAAAATACCGTTCTATTCCTCTATAAAGGATCATGCAGAACAATAAATAAAATATTTCGCGAAAGCAGTGGCGGTTAAAATTGGATGTTTCTTGGAACAAAGTCCCTTCGCTGGGTGGTGGAATTCAATAATATTGTCAATAAAGAATGTCTTCGTACCGATAGGACCTATAAAAGCCGAAAAGGTTGAAAGTTCCTTATAAAAATGCTTTGTTACGTCTTTTTCGTGGGAAGTGGAAGACGGGAAGTCGGAACGGGCTTATTCCGTCCGTTGAAGCACATGTCAGCTAATTATCTCTTTGTCTAGTACTGTGAGCTTTGTTTTGTTGCAACGGAATTCATTAGGGCTTTATTAGACAGAGTAGTAGTGTTAGGAGTTTCAATGTAACTATATTAATATATTTGTGTAGTTAGACTCATTTGAGGTTACTACTCCGACCCTCGGAAAGCAAGTAAGGCATTAGTCGGACTCCAGTCTTACCATAGGAGTATCGTGTTACCCAGGTTCTGGATTGTGGAGACAGATAGGCTGTAGCTCCGTGTAAATACTGGTACTCAGTGCGCGAAGAATCAGCATGCTGAAGTGGAAGTGGGCCGGCTATGTCTGTAGACGAACAGACGGATTTAAAGAAGGTTGCTGGCAGCGGATGGATGAGGACTGTTTTGGACCGGGATGGTTGGCGCTCTTTGGGGGAGGCTTACGTTCAGCAGTGGACGGCAATTGGCTGATGTGATGACTCAGCTGCATCCGGATAGACTAAAAGCCGACCGCAAGATAGTTGGTAAAAGACAAGGCAGATAAATAAAGATATTTAGGCTTTCTATTCGATTAACACACGATACTGTCGGATGGTGAGGCAAATATGAAGCTAGTAGATAACCCCCTTTTTAGGAACAAGGTCCTCCAAACAACAAAAATGTTGAAATCAATGCATCTTGTTACTGCTCTAACAATCGCCTCAATCTCCATTAAATAGTTTGTAGACCATAAAATCCGTTGCACAATTTCTGATCCAATCCACATTGTTATCAGATAGTTCACAGCAGTGTTGCATCTACCGGTCCATCTTTGTTGAACACTTGATAGCCGAAACAATGGGCTGTAACCTCGGGAACAATGTCAGTGGCGTAACAATCATGTTCCATTAAATAATAAAGCTCGTAATTAGCGAATCTCAAGGACATCTGAAAGGGAGATGGGATAGATACCTGTTATTGTATCGAGTCTTAGAAATAAATAGAGGAAGGTTATGATTTCCGATGATTCCGATGATTCCGATGCATTGTTCTTGTGTAAGTATCATCATTTTATAGAATATTTCAAGCTAGTTTTTCCCGCTAATTTGCTCCGTCGCCCATCCCAAAGAAACGGTACATTTATCACAAATCCTGTCTTCATGTTTGACTAGAAAATTCCAAATATGTATGTTTTGACTAAAATTCATCCACGTTGACTACATTAGCGTTTGCTTCATTAATACCTGTATTTCATAATGCAGGTTCTGTGTATATACAAGGAGCACAAGAAGGGGCTGGCTCTTTTTAAAATTTTCATAATCTGTTTCGTTTTTAAGCTAGAAACTCAAATGTATTTTTGTGTCAAATCAGGGCACAACAACTGTAGCTATAGTGCATCCAATTTTCGAAATAAAAATAATTTTTACTGAAAATTACTACACCTATCTCATCACATATACAACTAACAAGAATAAACTATGAAACATTAATATATATTAAATTTGTGTTCTATCGTTCTAGAGCAAAGCTTCAGGGTCGCACGCCTATAATTAAATTTAAATTTAATCATGTGAACAATATTAAAACAAAATAATGTGAAATAGTACAATAGAACACCGTTCATTAATAATACATGGTATTATTCTAGCTTCATAATTATTATGATTAAATAAACAGAGTTACTAAAGCATTTAATTGGGTTTCTGTGTTATTAATGACTATTATTTTAAACTTCTGTAACCTACATTGCAAACGTAGGTAGTACCTACCCTAATAGTTTAGGAAAAGAGAAAAATGAGAATAAGATACTTATGGTGTTCACTCTACAAAATTCAAATCAAAATGTGAAAGCAATATAATTTTTAAAGGCTTAAAAACTTTCACGGTTTCATACTGGTTTTACTCTCATATTACAATACAATGTAATTTTATTTTTTTTGTTTGAGAAGACGGATCAGAGTGCTCTCACTCTGATCCGTCTTCTCAAACAAAAGTTGTTGATTATGATGTTAGTAACATAGTCCTGGGAGGTTGTCGGTGTTTTACAAATAACCCTGTATAAACAAATCAAATCAAATCAAATAATCGTTTATTTGCAATACAGGTTTTGGTTGTTAACAATATACGTGATTGAAGCCTCCTTTTAATTAAGCAAGAAATGCCTGTATCAGGAGACTCCGCTCTTCCACAAAAATATTTATAATATACAATCCGTTAATGCAAATAATAATCTAAATCTAGGATGTGTTGTTTAAAATTGATAATGATTATAACTAAGTGCCAAGTATATATCTAAATAATTATAAATTACCATAATTGCAAAACTTATTTCTGTTGCGAATTTGGCGTGTATGAGTGGAGACTGTTTGTGTGTGTATGTTGTGGTGTGTTTGGTAGGGTGTGTAGGGGTGTGTGTGTCTGTGTTTGTGTCAATGTACGTGTTAAAGAAGTTTCTCTGTATCACAATAATTTAGGGTTTGAATCCATTCACTTATGATGAATTTTTTGAGTGAATAAACACGTGTTTACTCAAAAAAATTATTAAATTACTAATACACACAACCTACCAAACACACCACACAAACAGTCTCCACTCACACACGCCAAATTCGCAACTGAAATAAGTTTTGCAATTATGGTCATTTATAATTATTTAGATATATACTTGGCACTTAGTTATAATCATTATCAATTTTAAACAGCACATCCTAGATTAAGACTTTTATTTGCATTAACGGATTGTAGGTATATTATACATCTTTTTGTGGAAGAGCGGAGTCTCCTGATACAGGCATTTCTTGCTTAATTAAAAGGAGGCTTCAATCACGTATATTGTTAACAACCAAAACCTGTATTGCAAATAAACGATTTTTTGATTTGATTTGATTTGATTTGATTTGTTTATACAGGGTTATTTGTAAAACACCGACAACCTCCCAGGACTAAGTTACTAACATCATAATCAACAACTTTTGTTCGAGAAGACGGATCAGAGTGAGAGCACTCTGATCCGTCTTCTCAAACAAAAAATAATAAAATCACATTGTATTGTAATATGAGCGTAAAACCAGTATGAAACCGTGAAAGTTTTTAAGCCTTTAAAAATTATATTGCTTTCACATTTTGATTTGCATTTTGTACAGTGAACACCATAAGTATCTTATTCTCATTTTTCTCTTTTCCTAAACTATTAGGGTAGGTACTACCTACGTTCCTTTGCAATGTAGGTTACAGAAGTTTAAAATAATAGTCATTAATAACACAGAAACCCAATTGTACTGAAATAAGTTTTGCAACTATGATCATTTATATTTATATTATAAGTACTTGGCACTTAGAATTTTGGCATAGTTGTAGGGAATGGTGTTTTAAAAACATCGTAAAAGTACTGATAGGTGGGGATCAAGCTATCGGAATTGGGTGTAAAAGTTTTTCTAAGTAAGTTATTTTAAGTATATTGAAATTTAAATGGGCGCCAAATGCATGACTCGCCGCGGCGTTTAAATTTATAATGCCGGCGCTGCTCTAAGATACAAAATTATGTTCTAAACTCTAGGGAACCAGACTGGGCTGGTGGACCTTTCTCTTTTAATAATTTTCTTGCCAATACAGCAAATATTTCTCAACATATTCCAACCAATTTCGAACGAAACCATAAAAGGTTTTTCTCTTGGGACGATAACTAATATACCAAGTCGAGAAAACTCCCACATACGCAGGAAAACTTGTCTAAACATTTTTAAATTGTTTTTACGCATCTACTGGGATTTGGTTACTATTTTCGATTTCTGTATGTTTCATAAGATAAGATAAGATAAGATATATTTATTTGTCAAAAAACATGTGTAGGTTAACAATCAGTTGGAATGATTACAAAAAAAAAAAAGTTGAAATTTATATCTATTTTATTTTTGTTATGAATTAAGCAAACAATAACAATTTTGCGTGGCTTCTTTTACTGATAGGAGAAAGCTATATTATCGCCGAGTGTTTTTAAATTTATCTCATTCGAATTTAAAATAATTATCATACTTCGAAACACATAGAGTTTCGTGTTCTAAATTTAAGTTTTTCAATTTTGTCATAGACATGACAAAAATGAAAATGCTTTGGAGCCCATACTTTTATAAGGGCCTTTTTAATACAAAATTAACTTAAATAACACAAAACTAAAGTCGATAGATACTTGAGCTGGCGTTGCTGGATTGATTTATTTCGAGTTATGAATTCATTGTTTTATCCCAATAAAAAAATGGTTTAAATCCCGGAAAACATTACGTATGCTGTGAAATAGGTCACCGGTGTAAAGTTGCCGGCTAAAGTTAGTTCTCAAGATTTCAGTGCTGATCAATAAGGCAGAGCAATTTCCGACTTAAATAAACTCATTGCACTCTTATATCTGTGTCGGACATTTGTGTCAGTATCAAAATAGAAGCCCTAAGTGAATCTACTCGAAGTCCGACTGCCTCGCTAGTCACTGTACCTTGAACTATTTTTAACCTCTCTGCAAGAAGGTTTTATTTTTGGACTGACCTTTGTTTATAAGATAACTTTAAATTCAGTTAAGAACAATTTGAGGCTGACTCCAAAATCAAAACTTGAAAGTTGATTCTAACCATGGCAATGATGCCCACCAGAGCCCTTTTTCGACAGGACAGTTTGTAGAGTTTATAGTCCAGTGAGTTTACTCAATAGTTTACAGTCTAAATAGCAATTCATGTTAAACTTGAGACAATTATTAGAAAATAAACTGGCCGCAAAAAAACAAGACATCGCTTAGGTACTCGATAATTATCTTAAATTCATAGATCCTACAAAAAGCTTAGAGCATAATGAGCCGGATGACTCATGTTTGTACCACTAGAGAGACACTTGGAAAACCACTGGGAACTTGAACTTCTAAGTGGCACTTGACTGGAATATCCTTGACTAGAGGATAGTCACGCGCCGGAGAACGTCACAACTCACACATTCTGTTTCTGTACTGTAGTAGGAACATAGGTCTACGTAACGACGTATTTTGATAACATCGGACATTATGCTGAGCTGAGGCACTTTTGGCATAAACATAGTGTAGTTTTGGGGTTTTTTTTTTATAGACAAAAGTGACAAGCGAGTGCGTTTGCAGAAACACATTTCCTTTCTTACTTTAGTAACGTTAAGACATCGAAAAACTCAGTTTAAAACAACGGTTAGGTACTTACTAGAAAAACTTTTGCAAACAATTTCCGTGAAGTCAGAATTATCTTTGTTAGCCAACACACTGATGCAAACGAAGTATGTAAGCCGAATCAAAATGCTGAGGTATACTATGGTAAGCACCAGATAAACTTGCAACAAAGTACATTGACCTATCCCTAAAATCCCTTCACAAATACTCGAACCATTTTAACATGTGCACCTATGGTATTCAGGAGGTTAAAACCGTTTTTCATTACTACAGAAAGTAAAGAATCACGATGTATGTCGATTCAGGACACTTTGTCTTTGTTTCTAGATTTATTAATAAAAAAGCCAATGTGTGTCGATCAATTACCGTTATTGCACACTTATCTGGCGCCTACTATAAAAGCTCCACTGACAGACACGACTTAATAACAATATGGCTAAATTTTTCATTTAAATTTTTTGCGAGATATACGTAGTTTTTAGGGTTCCGTAACGAAATGGCAAAAAACTGAACCCTTTTTTTTTTTTTTTTTAGGGATGGGAAATCATCCAATGACTCCTCCCGCTCTGGGTGTAGCGGGAGGGAGTGTCAGACTTCCACTGACTAAAACCCATCCATGTTCCTTCATTGCCCTTTGTGTTCCGGAGCCACGGTGTCTCTTGCGAATAATCCCGCGACTCCGGCAGGCGTCGGCCCTTTCGGGCCCCTCTGTGTTGCTGACTCTCTTTGAGGCGCGCGTGGAACACTAACGCGCCGTCGACACGCCCTGTCTAGATGGACGGACGGCGAGCCACCCATAGCTCGCCGTCCACAGGCCCGCGCCTACGGTGGCCGGAGGTCACCAGGTGGCCCCCGACGCCCGCGGCGTCCACCACGGCGGCCGGGACGAGAGGCTCTCCCGCTCCGCCACCTCCTTCGCTAGCATGACTGCTTCGCAGAAGGAGGCAACGGCGTCCCATTCCGTCTCGCTCCAGACCATGGCTTGGACCAGGGCCGGACGCGAGAGGTCGCCGCCAATCGCCGTTTCGAGGACACGGCGGTGCGCCGCCCAAGCGGGGCACACCTGCACAGTGTGCTCTACCGTGTCCTCCGGTCGATCCTCGCAGTGGTGACACCCGGGCGTTTCCTCCCGCCGAATTCGGTGCAGGAACATGCCTCCCGAAACATCCATGTCCGGTGAGGACCTGCGTCAGGCGGAAGGTGAGGACGCCGTGGCGCCTCTCAAGCCACTCCTCAAAGAGGGGACTTATCGCCGCTATTGTGGCGTGCCCTGCGCTGGGTTGCGATAGTCGTCGTCTCCATGACGCCATGAGATCGCGCCGGAAGTCCGTCCGCTGCGCGACAATTTGCCGCGTCAGCGGAGTCTCCCCCCGGCTTAGTACCTCCGCGCGCCAATCATGCAGGCGCGCGAGGACCACCGCCTCCAGATCCCATGGCGGCAATCCGGCAAGGAGACCCGCCGCTTCGCGGGAGATCGTGCGAGATTCGTCATGTCTGTCTGTCCGTCCATATGTCACAGCCACTTTTTTCCAAACTAAAAGAACTATGCTATTGAAACTTGATAAGTAGATGTATTCTGTGAACCGCATAAAGATTTTCACACAAAAATAGAAAAAAAAAAAAAAAAAACAATAATTTTAGGGGTAACCCCATACTTAGAACTGAAACTCGATCGAGAGACCCTTCCAAAGTGGTAAAATGGGTGTCCCCCCTGTAACTTCTAAAATAAGAGAATGATAAAACTAAAAAAATAGGTATATGATGTACATTACCATCTAAACTTCCACCGAAAATTGGTTTGAAAAAACCAACGAACGAGATCTAGTACGTAGGTTTTTTAATACGTCATAAATCGTATAAAACGATAATGGTACGGAACCCTTCGTGTGGGAGTCCGACTCGCACTTGGCCAGTTTTTTTTTATCTTATATCGCTCTTTTTAAGTACTATTAGATTGATAAAAGTCTCGAGCAAGATTATGACGACTTTTGCTTACAATATTTACCTACAGGTTTGTATGGAACCCTCGGTGCGCGAGTCCGACTCGCACTTGGCTGGTTTTTAAAATATTCTAATCAGATTGTCTACCAGGAATAATGAATAAACATTTTTCTAAACGTCAAAATTACTAAGCTGCCAGTAAGTCGTGGTTTGCGATAGTATCGAATCGATTGTTATTCTCTATTTAAAAGCGCTAATGAGTCTTATCTTCAAGTTGATCAAAAGTAGAAACCATTTTGCAATCAATCGTTTAGAAAAAACAAGTGTTTTCTTGTTATGCTCAAATAAAAGATACAAATAAAATAAACACAGGATTAATATTCAAAAACATCTAAACTACAGAACAACACACACAAAAAAAAACTACCTAAGTATACCTTAAAAATGGTGTCTGAAAATTCCTCCGCATGCCTGTCGACGTTAGAAGACAATGCTTATCCGAACTGAATTAAAATAAGAAGACCAAACATTATAGATATACTTCGCGACTGCACTCTCCCAAGCGCCAATTTTCCCGACTATCCTGATAAAATTTTATGACTGTTTAATTTTCTTAGCTAGTTTCGTTTCAAGTAAAATATAGTGTGGTTACGCTGTTTTATTATACTATACGAGTAGTCAGGAGGTTTTATAATAATTAAGAGAATTCTGAACGAACTCATTTTCTCCTGAATTCAGCGCTCGTTTCTGCAAAAGGACGTGTTGGTTAATTTATCTCCCACTCGAAATAATATATGCTTTTCTCTGATGTTTCAGTATGGTATATGGGAAAGTAGGTTCTATGTTTTAGTCGGCTTGTAGACTTATTCAACTGTACAAGTAAGCGGGAATTAGGCGTTATTTAAGAATGACTGGTACATTCTGGCTATCATGGAAAAGCTTGCAAATTATATTATTGGTTAAAATATATTTTTTTAAGACCACAAAACAACGCTTAGTAATTACCTACTGATCCACCAACTTGTGTCTACGATTATATTTGGGTAAAAAATCTTAATAAAGCGTTCGATTCAGACAAACCATTCAATCTTAAACTGCTTTTTGTTGCGCCTTTTGCGACGTTTTTTGTTATTAGTATTCAGCTGTCAACATGCATGACGCCTCGACTCTTCATAAATGGCAACAGCAATCAAGCATTCACTTAGGTACTTACTTGAGCTCTATAAAAAGTTGCAGCAATTAATATTGTACGACCAATAACAATAACAGTCTTGTTCGGAGCTGCAGTGCAATTCTGTAAACATGTCGAAGTGAACACTTAGGCGAAGTGAACGACAAGTGAGCTGTCAAAATACAAACAAGATAGCATGACAGCCCACTTGTCGTTCACTCCACCTAAGTGATCACGATGCAATGTCAACAGCAGTGCGATTCTGTAAACATGTCGAATGAACACTTAGGCGAAGTGAACGACAAGTGAGCTGTCAAACCATAAAAACAAGATGGCATGACTGCTCACTTTTCGTTCACTCCACCTAAGTGATTACGGCTGCCGGAGTCGCGGGATTATTCGCAAGAGACACCGTGGCTCCGGAACACAAAGGGCAATGAAGGAACATGGATGGGTTTTCATCCCTAAAAAAAAAAAAAAAAAAAAAAAGGCACACCTGGAATTTATTGTAATCAGAATCTTGTCAATGTCAACTCATGTTATTATATAGAATAATATAAATTGAGGTTTTACTTCTTAGGAAAAGGAATATCTGCAGTCTGTTTCCCCGTGGCTAAGAAACGGATATCGTGACGAATTTGCACGAAAAATATCTTCATGACGTCAAGGTCTGAGAAACGAAGTTTTGTAAGCCCCAAGCATGCAATCATTTAGGTAGGCTACCCGTGATTGTGCAGGTGTGATAATTACGTTGCAGGTTATGTTCGAAAGAGTCACCGCAGCCTTTTTTTTTTTTTAAACCCGTCAATGTTCCTTCATTGCCTTTGTGTTCCGGAGCCACGGTATCTCTTTCGAATAGTCCCGCGACTCCGGAAGTCACCGCAGCCTTGGAACGCAAAGGGCCCTAGGAAGAACATGGATGGGTTTTAGTCAGTAAGAGTCTGACACTCGCTTCTGCTCAGCCCAGAGCGGGAGTAGCCATTAAAATTTCCCATCCTTAAAAAAGGGGGTGGTAATAATCATCTCTCCAGCTTTTTACTATGTTGGGGTTGGCTTCCTGTCTAACCGGATGCAACCCTGGCTGGGGCTTACGTACGTACGTAGGTACTCGATCGAGTTAACGTAAACTTCATTTGTAAGTAACTCAACAGACAGATGTTTTGCTGGGGAGTTTATGGCCACTTCTTCTTCCCAGCTAAAACACTAGGAAGTGGTGACGGGCGGGCGTGTTTTGGGGACTGTCTTCTTGTAAACGTTGACGTTCAAAAAGTGCTGGTACTCAGCCTAATTTGAATAAATGACTTTAGAATTAAATTGTGGCAAACGCAAAACCTCCATTTTGTATAAATAGGGGTTTGAACAGTTTTCTATGGAAGCTGGTCCCAGTCACCATTTTGTTTTTTTTTTTTAAAGGACATTTAATTAGGGGAATTATAAAACAATCGATTAAAAAAAACTTAACGACTGATGATGAGAAACTATTTTAATAACTTGAGCGGTATGAATTTAAGTAAGCGAAAAAATAACTAAACTAACCACGAATATTTATTAATAATAAAATATAGAACGAGCTTAAAAAAATTGAGTTGTGATTAATACATTTCAGATATTAAAATTCTAGCCGTGCGACTAAATTACTAAGTGATCGACTAGAAATAATAGACTAAAGTCAAGAACATACCAATCACAAATAAAAAAAAAACTTAGGGCAACTTCAATAGAAAGATGATAGGTTAGGTTAGGTTTTACCGCTGTCGAGTCCACCATGAAGTACCTGGGATTGGTGATCGACAGCCGGTGGGATTTCGGCCCCACTTCCGGCGGCTGGCGCCCAAGTTGTTGGGCGCGACTGGGGTGCTATTAACGCTGCTCCCCAATCTGGGGGCCCCGAGCACCGCCTGCAGGCGGTTGTACGTGGAGATCGTGCGATCAATGGCCCTGTATGGGGCCCCGATCTGGGCGGCTGACCTGACGGCAGGCACCATCGCTGTTCTACGAAAGCCGCAGATGGTGATAGCCGTCAGAGTCATCAGGGGTTATCGCACGATCTCCTACGAGGCGGCTTGCGCACTGGCCGGATCTCCGCCTTGGGACCTGGAGGCAAAAGTCCTCGCGTCACTACATCGGTGGCGTGAGGACGCGCGGGCGCATGGTGAGCGGCGAGCGACACATTGAGCTGCGTCGGTCGCAGCTGCGTGAGGTTCTGGTCGCGGAATGGCGGGACAGGCTCTCACGCCCTTCCGCCGGCCTCGTTACTATCAAGGCCATCCGGCCAGTGCTCGAACTTTGGCTCGGGAGAAGGTACGGCTCCATGACGTTTCGAGTGACACAGGTTCTCCCGGGGCATGGCTGTTTCGAGAGGATCCTGTGTCGCATAGGCAGGGAGTCGGACGCTCGGTGTCACCACTGCGTCGACTGTCGGGACATACGCTGGCAGAGTGTGCCGCTTGGGAGGAGCCACGCCGTGCCCTCATCTCTGTGGTAGGCAGTGACCTCTTGCTGCCGGCCGTAGTCCGTGCTATGGTCGACGGCGAGGAGTCCTGGGACGCGGTGGTCCTTCTGTGAAACAGTTATTGCGCGGAAGGAGGCTGCGGAAAGGGAGAGGGAGATTTTTACCGCTCTCCGGGCCCGCGTATGCCCTCCGGCATACGCTGTCCACTTCCGGCCCCCCCAACTGGGTCCAGGGGCGACAGACCTGGGGCTGTCCGTCACCCCCCATTCATCCGGAACCGAGGTGGCGGCGCGTGGTATTCCCGTGCGCCCCTCTATGACGTTGCGGGGGGAGTCAAACACCTCACTCCCCCCGCTGACCCGTGGCGGCCCGCGGAAGTGGGATTACGGAAGTCGCATTAGTTCCCGCGATCACGGGAACGGAACACCGGGGTGGTTTTAGTCGGTAAGAGTCTGACAGACCCCTCCGCCCGCCCCAGGGTGGAGGATATCCATGAGGATTTCCCCCCGTAAAAAAATGTTTTTTTTACTTTATTTGTTAGAGTTAATTTCCGCGGACCTGGTTAGGTTAGGTTAGCATTTTGTATTATAAGTAACACAAATGAATGTTTGTATGTTGCTGTTCTGTTGATTTATCGTCACTCGCAGTCAGTCGCTCACTTAGTAACACTATAAGGTAAATTAATAAATTATGTTTGTCACTTAAAACTTTAATTTATAGTCACTCGTTTAAATACTAATACTACCTATTTAATTATAGGATAAATGATTTCTAACAATTCGCACCGACTTGTATTACGACTACAAATTGAACTGCAAAAAATATAACATTTACAATATGTCGTAGAACAAAATGAGTTACAAGAATTTCGCTTGTCCTCAAAGTAAAGCATTAAACTTAACTCATACCAAAAACAAGCAGAAATCAACAGATGTGCTGAAAAATAAAAAAATGGCGGCAAAGCTGTGAAATCTGAGATCGGGTAAGTTTAAATTATCTTGCCACCCGCGACGAATTTAAACGCAAACCACCTCTTGATTTATAAGAAAACTCTCAAGTTTCGTAACAACGTTCACAGTTTTCTTTAGCAATGGTAGAGACGTCTAAATTACAAATAAGACTGTCAGGTATCACAGGGGACCCTGTCTCTTTTAAGTTAGCCTTTACGTTTCGTACTTTTAAATGGTTTTGCTTCTTCCCTTTTATGTTCGTAAAGTATCTATCTATATTTCTATCAGCAGACGGATAGATTCGCGGCGCTTCTAGGCCAGTAATCCCGTTTTGTAACTTTATATGATATTTTGTCTTAGTTTCTGTATAAAACTAGTTACTCATGCTTGGCTTTGCTTTATTTTTAACCGATTACAAAAAGAGACTGATTATAAAATAAATGCACAGATTAAGATGAATACAGACCTCATTTCTGTATTCGTCTTAATGTATTTTTTACTGTGGCAACTGCTTGATCAATGGTCAAAAACCATTAAAACGCTCGAGTGGTATTAGAAATCAGAAGCTTTTAAGTGAACACTGACCTTTATAATTGGTTCTAAATAATTTTCTTCAGTGTAAGATATTAAGAAATCAAAGCTTTCAATGTGCCTTTTTGTTTTTTACTCAATTATCACTAAAAACACACAATTATTTATAAATTATGCGTAAGGATTCTAAAAGCAAAATAATAACACAATTGAATAATACACGAGGTTGATTGGCTAGCAGATAATAATACGATTGCATGTGCAGTATTATTCCGACAATCTAATCTTATGGAATAAAAAATATAAGATTGGTACCAGTGATCAGTCAGTATCATACCGCAAATTCCTCATCTCTCACATAATATCAAATCAATCAGCCTAGCCCTTTCCTAACTATCTATGTTGGAGTCGGCTTTCAGTCGGACAGACTGCAGCTGAGAAACAATATTCTACCAGTAATGGGGTAACACGGTACCCCTTGGTCATTACTTGTCGCTGTGATATTAGGTTCGCCATTTATTAGTTGCTCATATAATTGGTATACATATAAACTGATAAAAATATATATTTATCCGTGTATATAATATTATGATTTAAATAATGTTGCACCGATAACCACCCCATTTTATGTCCAGGCAATTACTGTCCATTCCAGGTTGCCTGGAAGAGATCGCGGAATGCGATAAGGCCGCCCATTGTACATATATAGGTTTTAGTTCGTAGTTTTCTTTAAAGTTTTTATCGGTGTACAATTAAGTATATAATAAATAAAGAAATAAATTAAAGATCCACAAATGACAACCGAGACCAACGTACTTTCCGAGGCACGGAGAATCTCGGTATGCTAAGATGGTCGTCAGTTGGACCTTATAAATCGACTTGTGTGGCTGATTTTATTTTGCTACAAGTTATCTAACATATTATGACCGTTGAATACATTTTGAAAATAGAAGCATTGATGGTAATGAGAGAAGCATACGGAAATATAAACGTTTCGAGAATTGTTAAGTTATATTAGGAAGGGGCCGTAGGTATTGTGCTTCCCGTCGTTGGTAGCTTTTTGTATGAACAATATTTCTGTTCCTGTATGTCCTATCTCTATAATTTTTCGCCGAATACAAGACAGGCAGGCAAACTGTTCAAATCGCACTTGTACCGTGCGTGATTTTAATTAACAATTATAAGTAAGAAGTAATAAGCTAACAACACAAAGATACCACAAAGCAGGGACGATCCAAAATCGTAGAGAAAGAAAGAAGTCAAGCTCTAATTTCGAATTAGAACAGCACTAGATGCTCTTAAACCAAAAATTCATCATGGAATATTTGGTCCAAAACATTGCTTGAAATGCTTTAAATAAGTACGTTTAGTTTCCGTATTTGCAATTAAACCTTTCTACAATGTATTATGTAAGGTAGCATACATCTGAAGTCACATTCACAAGCTTTTCTCATAATTTATCACTGCCCCAGCGAGCCACGCGACGCCGACGTCTAGCAAAGGTTTCACATATGTATTATATAATTGGAAAAGCGAGCAAAGCCAGCGCAAAACGAAGTTCAGTAAATAAATAACATTTGCATGCAAACAGCGGTTCGAAGTATGATGTGACCGACAATATTTTATCTCGATCGCCAATATACAAAACCTTTTGTTTGGGCCATGAATAATATTATAGTGAATGCGTCAAGCTGAAAAGAATTCAGATTTGCCGCCAACCAGTGTGGTCAGAATTTAAATGCAAATCGACGTCGATTTGTTGATAGCCGCCATGGCGTTCAACATTTTGTGGATTCAATTTTAGATTTCTTTTTTTCAACGAACCAAATAGACTGCACTTTTTAAATGCTGCTAGCTAATAAAAAACGTAACACGCTCGGGATGTTGACGTTTTTCTTCAATTTGTGAAATGGGGATGCAAATAAATTCATTTTATTTTACCAGACCGAAACAAAACAGTTTCTCTAAGAGAATTCTTACAACAAAGGTTTAAACCCCCAAGGAATTCCCAATTAATTGTGCAACAAAAAGTAATCCCATCTTACGGGTAACAGCTGAGCAGTCGGAGGTGAAACAACGAACGAAGATCATAAGACAGAAGAGAATAAAGGAAATGAAGGAACCGCCGCCGCCACAACCGCCTGCAACCGTTATTGTTCTTTGCTCAAACAAAATAACTTTGATTTCCTGAATTCCAATCGCTTATTGAAAAGCTACAAATGAGATTCCTATAACCGCCTTTTAATTATCTGTTCTATGTAACAAAGCGTAAATTGTTTTGAAGTTTTAATCAGGGTTTATAAAACTTACATAGTTTTAACTGGCGGTTAAAGTTTCTTGATATTCTCAGCTTTCTTAGTAGTTATTTTTATATGTTTTCCCTTTCGTCGATTGATCTAATAATAAGGACCATACATTATGTGATTGCCAAGTTTCATGTTCCATCAATTCAATACTTAATAATCTATAACTGTCTATAAGTTATTATACCATACATTATGTGTACAAAGTTTATCTAAATATTGTGTACAATAAAATGTAATAATAACTCACAAACCATGTTTTATTTTATGAACCTTTAAAACTGAGTTATTTCAATAACTTATTTGATTTAATAACAAGGTACTTCAACGCAGTAGGTACTAGACGACTAAAGCTAGCAGCTTCATTCTGCACGTTTTTTCTTTGCAGAATTAATTAAAATAAAATCCTATTGTCCTTGATCATTATTCAACATTAGCTGTTTCGCTAACAAGCTGCCATCTCCTGTTTTGTGCGGATATTAACTTGACAGCCATTTTTAACTGTTCATTTCCGTTGACAAATGATGCTAATGACCAGCCGTGTTTGAAATCTGTTAAGAAACGAACGGATGTTGCAGTTACTTAGAGTAGCAAAATATGTAGTACTACTTTGGTATTGTTCGTCAGGTCGTTGAGCTCCTTAAAGTTCTAAGTTTGAGCTACACGATAACTGGCAAAGCTTGCACTGTCTGGACAGGTCCACTCAAATCTGTACTTTCCTCAAAATACCACTTCAGACATTAACCTACATGGTCCTCGTATGATTTGACCAGTACGATTGTATGGACTTTAAAAGAGACTTTGACCTCTGAGTTTGTTTCAGTGTTTCTTCTCAGAGCAGTCTAGGTAACACCGGCCTCATAGAGTTTAAAATGACCAAAAAAGATTGACGTGTAAAAGAGTTATTGACAACCTACTTACAGAATAAATATCATTTATCATTTATGAGTAAGAAAACAGTTATTAAAAACCGAAAAATACCTATACAGATTTTACAGTACCGCAAAATGCAACATTACAGGTTGCTTCTAAGTTAGGGTGCTGCATCATCGTCCACATCGTCGCTTTCCATCAGGTGTGACTGTGGTGTAACGCGAGGCTATCAACAATATTCTAAAAAGTAATAACGTTTTTTTGCAACAATACGAGCGGTATGTACAATGAAAAGAGGTTAAAGAACAAAAGACAAATAACACTACTTTAAAAAAAAGTACTAAAATTATCTAGGTAATTTCGTATTTTACAATGTAACTAGTATCTATAGAAGTAACGCTACTGGCAAAACATTTCCAAATGCACACAACAGTGCCTTTGTTCCATCGTTCTGAGTATACCAAGCGCTCGCCCTCGCAGGTCGACTACATATCAAAGGCCTTTCGATGATCACTGCAAATATTTATCTGTTACAAGGTGCAACTGTCCTTTGTGTGCCAGCGACAGTTTAATTGAATCTGCCAGAACTGAGGGGCTAGCACGAATATTTTGACGTATAGTAACGTTAACGTAAGTAAATGTGAAATGTGAAAAACTAGAACCCCAAAATTGTACCCCGTATTTGGGTATAATTTTACGTTACGTTACTATACGTCAGAACTATGACGCAAAGGTAGGTACTGTGCGAGTTACGGATGTAAAAATAAGATTTTTTTTAAATTGACTCAACAACTAAAAATAAGATATTTTAGGAATTACTTAAAGTTCTGTTTCTCCCAACACGGAAACATGACCAATGCATATCCTAGGAAAAGTCGTGTCCCACAATGATGTCACAAAACGGACCAAGATATTGGTCAACGAAACGCAAAAAATGTGTTCCAATGCAATCAAAATAAAGGAGATTTATGATCTAGCAGTGAATGGTACAAATAAAGCAAGGACAAAACTCACGTCAAAAAGAAATACGTCTTATTTGAACTGCGGCGAGTAATTGGTTTTGGAATCGACCTCCTGATATTGACAAACCTGTCGCAGCCAATCGGAGATTTGAGTTATTATTTTTTTTTTTAATACTTACTGAGCGGTAATGGAACATTTATCGCCTGACTGCAGTTTTCGATCTTCCTTTCCGTTTTCCTCTTTTCTGGAAACTACCTATTTTCGTTTATTTACGGAAATTGTTAAGGGAAATAAAAATCTTCCAAGACTGTTATGAAAGAAATCTTTTCAGTTGCTCATCGCACTAACAACATGGAAGAAAGGGATTTTTCATAGAAATAATTTCAGTAGCCAGTGTACAAGTAATTTACATTTATTGAACTAATTGTCTTCTTAACTGTTCTCCGCTCCCTTCAGCCAGGTAAATGCAGGAGTGAGATAGCGAAAATAAAACCTACCCATTTGCATTTATTTGCATACTAACTGTGAAATTGTCTTTAATACCATTTAAGTTAAAACTGTAGCTTTTAACCCTCTCTTTCCTAACGTCGTACTTATCATGTTTATTGCATAGTTAAAGAGCAGAGTTTGGGATGTTGGGGTGAGCTCAGGCCACATACTGCACTAAATTCTCGGTATAAAGCTTTTGGAACAGAATTCCTTCCGTCTCACAAAAACTTCTTATGGAAGCAATGATTTTCTTTTATTATGTCTATCAATTTAAGCTGAGCATTCTACTTGTAGGATTTACGCTGGTTTAAAGACTTTTGTTCCATTAAAATTATGTGGTCGTTTAAAAATATCATTCACGATGTAGCGGTAAATATAATGAATACTCAATTCTCTGGACTTCGCTTTCACATTCGCGATTATCCGGATGACCAACTGCAAATGAATTTCTTTGTGGTTTTAAATAAGAAGGTTAACGTTGTAAAGTTAACATGTGATACAAAAATTGATTTTCATGATAAATTAAAGTATCCGGATTTTTTTATAATCCGAATTATTACAATTAATTAGTCAGATTAATCGAGCCTCCATTGCTAAAGACTTATAACGCTGCTTTTTGTGAGCAGGGACGTTTTTCTCTCATGGTAGCCGAGGTAGACGCAAAATATTTTCATTTGTTTTTATTTCACCCAAACATCCCTACGAAATGTAATCTACAGTTATATTAAATTTATTACGCACAGTATTAAATTACGAGTTTTGTGTCGGATGTTTGTTTTGTAAAATTCTTTCATCGAATATTCCAATCACAGCTTTTAAATAAATAACAATTTACATTGAACGAATTTGTGATATGTTTGACTACGAAATAAAATATTTAATATTACTCATTCCCTTTTCATGTGTCGTCGTCATATTGTAGAACTTAGCTATTTCATGATTTTCACTTTATTAAATGGGCACCTCAAAGCTAATTTCGACGACTGAGCCCTGTTGGGGCTCCTATTTCTGTCTGCCCGATTTAAAAAAACCAAACCTACACGTGTCGGGGTGCCCTAAGTTCCATTAAACGTAACCTAAATAACCCCGGCCAATTCATGAAACTCATCGTGCCAATTCTACAATATACCCATGACGTACTATGTCATGGTTATAACGTACATATTATATATCATATGTACACAGAACATCACATTTTCATACAAGTGCAAACTGTGCAATTGTCGTCCTATTCTCTTTTATGACAGCTATCTCCCTTCCCCCATCCTAGACGCTTTTCCAATAAGCTGTTTATGTAGATCTCACGGTATAAAGGCACGGCATGTCGTCACGTAGTGCTTTCGTCTGAAAATTATCACAACTGATATGAACTTACTATCGAGAACTTGAAAATATTTTCCTCGTTGGAGAAACAATTTTTCCTACATTAATTGTCTTTATATTCAATATTTCATTTTGCTTGAGTGGGGTAGCGTAATCACTATCTGCTGATTTATGCCAGAGTAGCTTCTACCAGTAGTAGTAATAGTAGTAAAATTAGTAGTAGTAGTAGTAGTAGGTGTCTTGGCTAAGTTAGTCAGCCTAGCTCCGCCCAGAAGTACAGAGGGTTACTGGGAGCTTCGCAGGCTTCGCGGACCGAAGCTTTGTTGTCGTTGGGTCGCCACGGGCTCGCATTCCAGAATGACGTGGGCGGCTGATTCTTCGGCGTCAAAGCAGCCCATTCAGAGTGGGCTGTCTGTTGCGGCTTCTTTAGGGTGACACACTCGCATTGGAAAATCAAGCTGTGTTTGTCAGGTGGTAGGCGAAAATTCATTTTGAGGTCTAGGGAGTGTACGCTAGCCCCTGAACTGTTTTGAGCCATCAGTGTAGATGCGTATTTCATTGACTCCTGACTGATTTTTTTCTTCCTCTGTCGTCTGTTTGCTATAGCTTTGGTTGAAAATATTTTTGGTGTTCTATCACACGGGGCAGCGATGAGAGACTGGTACTAAAGCGCTTGGTCCAGGATGCCAGCGCGTGGACTGGTGTGGTTCTTGCCCCAAATGCCTAACTATAAGCCTGATAGCTGCTAGTGCCGCCTCCTGCTGTATGTACAGGTCAAAGGAGGGTTACTTGTAGGGCTATCTCCATTGCTACAGTTGGGGTTGTCCTCATACAGCTAGTGACAGCAGAACATGCTAGCCTGTAGAACCGCTGTAGCCGGGAGACGGTGGTCGAGACTATAGTTCTCGAGCACCAAACCAAGGCGCCATAGGTCAGCATTGGTCTGATCACAGCTGTGTAAAGCCACAGCGTGATCTTTGGAGACAGCCCCCTTAAGTTTTACCTAGCATCTTTAGCGCGCTACGCGGCTACGTGCTGTAGCGTGCGTAGCCGTCACAAATGGGGAACGGACTTTTCATCCCGGTGTCACGGGATGAAAAGTCGGGAAGAAAAACATTCCAAGTCCTCTTCCGTGACATGGTCTACCTGTGTACCAAGTTTCATCCTAATCTATTCTGCCGATAAGACGTGAAGAGGATAAACAAACAGACAAACTGAGTTACTTTAGCATTTAATGTAAATATTAGTATGAACGCATGTTTGTTTGTATGAGAATTCTGTTCTTTCATTAAAATCTCTAGTCACAACACACAGCAATAGTTAGAGATTAGTTACAAAAAGTTTTTCAAGAGAAACAGTTTGCAGCATTTCCCCACCATTTTCACTAGCTAGCGCAAACTGCAACCTCAACCATACAAATATTAATTTAAATTCGAAAATTAAATAAAGATTTTAGTTCTTCAGAGATTAAAACAATCCCTTGTTCCACATTAATTGAACAAACAGGAAATGTTCCACTGCCGTCGTCAATATGTTCTTAGAATTCTCATCTAGGTACGTAAGTAAACATTTCTGTAATTCAAATGATTATCTCGAATCGTGACGATGTCCTTAGACTTTAGATCATTATAAATGCGTACCTAACCCAAGTAGAAGCTTTGTTGCATTAACAATAGCATGTGCAAAAAAGAAATCATTACAAATCGTTTAATTTTTTTGTCGCATTCAAAGGCTTTGTCAACCTTGTAACGGTTACATTAAAGTTTTAATTTGAAATACTTGTTGTGCTCCCTAACTATCCAATAAAGTACACAAAGCTGTAGTTTGTTTTCAGAATATAAATTCCTTCGAAATTGGCGTTACGTGACGTGCCGAAATATTCAAGAAAGTTCCGCTCCGATCTCGCCGGAATGAGCAGTTTTATTTTGTTGGTAATAGAAAAAATCTGACCATTTCGCCGAAAAAACGATTTGCAATCTTCGAAATAGGATAACATAATTCAAAGCTTCAAGCAATCGGATTGCTTTGGGTCGAAAAGTTCGGACGAGAGCCTTTTTCAGTTGAGGGACGGACCAAGTAACTTGTTCGAATATTTACCTACTACACGCCAATTTTTTTTTTTTTAAGAAAGAAAGTATATCCTAAAGTTTCAAAACTGGCCAAGTACGAGTCAGATTCTCACACGAAGGATTCCGTACCATAAACCGAAAAGAACACGTTCCTTGTAAGGAAAATCCCCTTTTATTTTTAATTCAAGTTAACTTTTGTGGCGGCAATAGAAACACACACTGTTTATTTCAACTGTGATGACGACATCTTACGGTTCTTGAGATGCATCCCGCTGGCACACAGACGACCATTCGTGTTTTTTTTTTTTCAACAGAGGCTTACTAATAGGGTTCCGTTGGTTACCCGTCGGGTACGGAACCCTAAAAACTGCAGCTCCAATTACGAGTCACCAACATTTTCATTAAGAACGCTATCTTGTAAAAGCACTTGGAAGCCAAACTTCAACGGAGACTAAATTCCAGTTTTATTAGCTAATTATTTTGTGTACTTTAAAAGTTGTAATGGTCGTTCAGGCTCTCGCTACATACAGTTAAATTCTTCCAGAAAAGATAACGGTCGAGGACTATCAAGTAATAAAAGTTTGGCAAAGAAGGTCGGATTCATTGCTCATAAAAAGCATTTACGGCATCGTATGTAAAGTTTGTATAGCTTTATCTAGAAGCATGGTGGATTCCTCCATCCGACTCACATCGGTGAATGTGCGATATAAAACGTTTTTATCAATAAAAAGTTTTAGTTGGAACAAATGACCCGCTTTGGTCCCTGAAGTTGAACTACGAGTTGTAGGAAAGTTCGACGTTGTACCGTGATTATTTTTTACACCATCTGAGTCTGACATCTTTAAACCGTTTAACAAGATTGATAATGGCCATGTGTCAAAAGTGAATGACTTAATATGTAATTTTATAATAACTATCATCATCCAGATTGACACCCGTCCAATGCCGAACATGTGCCTTCAAAAAGAGACCGCAACGTTATAACAGTGCTGAAACGTGTTTTCCCACCTCAATATCAATAACACAAAACTAAGGTCCATAGTTTCATCACCCATTTTACGAAATGACCTGGTACAGAAACACTGTAATTTGCAGGCAGGAGATGCATCACAATAATTGCGCAAATAGAGATAGATTCGTAATTACCCGACGTACTCGTACCTTCTACAATAGATCACGACTGGACTTAATCGATGTCTCAATGACGTGACTAGAGTGACGAACGAAGATCTACTAGGAGCGAAGTAAATTATATATAATGAACAGGTTCAAAATCTACAAATGAAAGTTCCTTACGACTGGGATCCTCTCGGGTATAACGGTCTATTGTTGTCCAGAAACCCAACTAATGAGTTTCCAGATACAGATCTAGTTACCACTTCAGAAGACTATGAAGACGTTGGACAAAGCCCATCAATCCTAGGTTGTATTTACCGTGATTTAGATATCACTACACAATGAGATTATCAGGGAGCAATCGGTCAAATCTATTATGAACCGAATGTATCAGTCCATCAATCTGAACTGTCGGGAATATCGATCAAATTACCGATCATTATCGTCTATTGTGCAATATGGCATCTTCGTCTCACGATTCAATAGCATGTTGCTGTAACAAAATCTGGGAACTGTTAAAATATGTTTTACAACCCGCCTAACTTCGTCTGCGCCACATTTTCCATTAATGCTCCGCACCTTTTAGTCGTAGCGTATGATATACAGGGAAATTGAAAAAATACCCGAAACCTCTTAGGCAGTGAAAGTACACATGATTATAAGCAACTTTTCTTTTGGTAAAACTCCGAAATCTCGAAAAAAATATCAGCTGTTTCATACATTTTCATTGGCTAAATACTGCATTTTGTATGAAACAGCTGATATTTTTTTCGAGATTTCGGAGTTTTACCAAAACAAAAGTTGCTTATAATCATGTGTACTTTCACTGCCTAAGAGGTTTCGGGTATTTTTTCAATTTCCCTGTATAGCCTATAACCCTCACCGACAAATGGTCTATCTAACACTAAAAGAATTTTTCAAATTGGCCCAATAGTTTCGGAGCCTATTCATTTCAAACAAATAAAAATATCTCCTCTTTTTAATATTAGTGTAGATTAAAAATCGGCCAAGTGCGGGTCGGACTCGCGCATGAAGGGTTCCGTGACTTCGTATTTTTATTAGGTATTTGTTATTATAGCGGCAATAGAAATTCTTACACACTCTGTAATATTAAAGTCTCTGCTTATTCCGGTTCATGAGATATAGCCCGCTGAGGGACGGACAGACGGATGGACAGCGAAGGCTTAGTACTAGGGTTCCGTTGATTACGCTTTGGGTACGGAACTCTAAAAATTATCTCTCTGGTCCAATTTGTCGATTTACCTGAATTTCTCTAGGTATGTATAAATGGCTCACATCAATTAGGTGGATAAATTCCACCTAATTGATATGGGCCATTAAAAAGCTTTTCACATGGATATGTTATAGAATATAACGTCTTACCAAAAAATATATTATTACATACTTTTACACAAATAATAAGCATTACATAATTCGGAATTCGTTTACTCGAGAGAAGTACTAGATAGATAAGAGGTATCTAAATATTGAACAGCACTAATTGAAGCAACCACTCACAAGTCAGTCCCAACTACATTTATACATATAACGACCTCGTCGACAACACAGCAATAATTTGTCATTTCCGCGCTGCGTATCTATTTACTCACATTTCCCCTTATATTACACACCGAAATCCACTGATAAAATACTCTGGCGCGTTCATGGTTTCTTGGTACATTACCATCTGTTACGTGGCTCTTATTGCGAACACATGTGTTGCTACTACGTACAATATGTATGTGTGTATTTATAACTATGTTTATATGTCTGTGTTTATACAACTACGTTCGTATGTGTGTATGTATAACTATGTCTGTCTTTGTAACGGCTGGGATACCTGAGTCAAGCTTTGGAAAACTGATTAAAAATACTGAATGAATTCAGCCAAACAATTCTGAAGTGAGCAGTGAATACAAATCTTTTGGGGGTTCGATATTCGATGTCTTAATGACGGGACCTGCCTGACAGCGTTGCAGAATTTGTTCGAAAGAGTCACCGAGATCCTGGAACACAAAAGGTCTGACACTGCCTTCTGCCCCGCCCAGAGCGGGAGAGTCATTTGATGATTTCCCATCCTTAAAAAAGGTGGTTTGATAAACAGTGCTAGTTCAGATCAGAATCAGATGTTATCAACCAGAATTGCATTAGAAAAATAAAGTTTAGGTATAAGACGAATGTTAGTGGATCGCTCGTTTACGAAGCAAACGGAGGACCCATGTAAGAATCGCCACGCATCCAGCGTTCTGTAGTTTTGCCAAACCACATGTGTTGTGAAGTTTATATTTAGTGGACTTGAGCCAATTTAAAAATAATCTACTGGCCTCTTTTATGAGAAACGATGTGGATATAAAAAAGAAACAAATCGATACGGTAAAACCAGCACTATTTGTAGAGACGTAAACTTTGTGGTCTCAGTATAGATCGTCTACCACACCGCTATATTTCTGTTCGTACCTGTTTCAATAAACAGGTAATCAGTACTTAAAACTTACGAGGTTCTTTTATAAAGGAACGAGAGAGACCTTTATTTTATTTATTTAAGCAATTATTTCAGACACTCACTTTAAAAACAACTAGCTCACTACAAATATAAAAACAAAACAGCACAAAGAAAAGCTAAGGACAGAACACACATTAGGAGTCTAGGACGAGGAGGAACTGTCCACTGTTCACAGTGCAACACCTATGTAAACTCATCCAGTGGCGCAGCATTGGAGAGTCCTACCTGTCCTGTATTGAACATGCAGGGGGCATTGTATGACCGTAGTGTATACTCAACCCACAGGCTGCACGTTTAAAGTGTTTGGCAGTAAGACTTAAAAAAAGAGTCACTTTCACTTGATTACTGCTATGTGCTAACCTGCGGGCCAACATATTACACCGGACAGCTAACGCTAACACATCCATGTTATCCTGTAGGTCCTCGGACACCCAGTCGCCCAGATGCTTGAACTGTTTAAGGGGGCACCAGTTAAGGTGACTGCAAGCACCGTTACATAATTTTTGTCACTCTTCTTCAAGTTGATCTGAGCCCATGGGCCTCACATATATGCAACAGTTTACGCAAACCCCCGATCGATGGACTCAGCAGGACCATATCATCAGTACTCGGCATTTTCCATACTAATAAGAAATTAAACAAGCAATAAAAATTACGTAAGGAAATTCTGTCGAAACAGAGTAGATACACAACAAATTAATTCAATTGTTTTCGTATTTCGAGACAAATTCGTGTCATTTGCAGGGAATAGGAAAATCTTCGATTTAAAATTATGTTTAATAAAATAAAAGCATTATCATTTCCAAACCAAGTTATTTTCTTCATAATGTCCTTATCACTAGGAGAAAAAAACAGGGATTTTTTAGGTTCAGACTTTTCCCACTAAAACTACTCTTAAATTTTAATAAGGTTACAATTTAGCAAACATGAAACTAAAAAACCGGCCAAGCGCGAGTCGTACTCGCGCACCGAGGGATCCGTACAAACCAGTAGGTATAATAATATTATAAGCAGAAGTTGCGATTTACGATATACTTACTAGATCTCGTTCAAACCAATTTTCGCTGGTAGTTTACATGGTAATGTACATCGTAAATTTTTATAGTTTTATCATTCTCTTATTTTAGAAGTTAAGGAGGGGGACACACATTTTACCACTTTGGAAGTGTCTCTCGCGCAAACTATTCAGTTTAGAAAAAAAATATATTAGAAACCTCTATATCATTTATGAAGACCTATCTATAGATTGAGAGTTTGATGAAAAAAAAATTTTTGAGTTTCAGTTCCAAGTATGGGGACCCCCAAAATTTATTGTTTTTTTTTTCTATGTTTGTGTGAAAATCTTTCTGCGGTTCACGGAATACATCTACTCACCAAATTTCAACAGCATAGTTCTTATAGTCTCGGAGAAAAGTGGCTGTGATATACGGACGGACGGACAGACAGACAGACAGACATGACGAATCTATAAGGGTTCCGTTTTTGCCATTTGGCTACGGAACCCTAAAAAGAAGCATATTTGATACGACATTACGCGGACACACGTTTTGTAAGATACTTTTCCAATTCTCCTAACATAAAATTGGTTCCGTGAAAAATAACGTTTGGCTAGATACAGTTACGAAATAAAAATAAATAGAAAAATAATACCTTCTTTAAATCCATTTGGATTTAAAGTATTATTTTTATTTTGAAAAAAACTGAATACCTGTAACTGGCCCTAAACAAAGCGATAAAAAATCTGCCTCAGTTATCGGATTATATTTTTTCAGCAATATTGGAAATCTGTAAAGAATTCCCGGTAGTACAATCCATCATAACAGAAAATGTTATTATATGCATTTTTACTGATTAAATTTCCGAAAAATGTAGCGTGGCGAACTCAGCTACTAGCGGGACAAAGGATGCTAGCACGTAGTAAATATTATAGAGTACCCATATGAAATTGCTCGTTAACATAACAACATTGCGAGGTAAAATATTAGAATTTCAGTGTAGTTCTCCATCGATTTCAAAACGTAGAAGGAAATACAACTTCGATTTAGTTACCTATTCCATAATTGAACCACTTTTCATGTTTTTTATTGCTCATTATTTATTCGCATCACGTCCGGTAAATCCTCGAAGGCAACATTAATTATATTTTCAAAACAGTTTTCCTTTATATAATTCTGTAAGCGTTCACCTAAAATTCCGTTTGTAACTAAGAGAAATTTTGTAGGCTTGCCAGCGCTACTTATTTCATCAAGCATACCGAGATGGGCCCAAGAATCTAAGCATTCAGTCACCTTCAGGAATGCTACGTTAAGTAATTTGCGTTTCACTAAAGCATAACTCGAGAAAGGTGCAAACAATATGCCTAAGAAAGATGAAATGTGGCAATATCATAATTACACTACAAAGTCTGCTGAGCAAAAATGACCCTTAATTTTTTTCTGCGGTGAAGTTCTACTCCACTTCTTCTCAACAAAAAAAAATCTCGAACAGGTAGTCTGAAACTTAAAACTTAATCTTTCGATAACCTGCAACAACACTACAAAAATATCACTTGACTGAGAGGTTCCAGCTTAAAATGGATTGGGCTACCTTTTTTATTAGAGACCACTCAAACAAGTATCTGCCGGTAGCATCAATCCAATTCATCAACTCGTCTTTTTCTGACTTCTATGATTAAATGTGTCTTGGAGCTCTCACAAATATCAATAAATATAAAAATTCTTCTGTTACTACTGAGTGATTGAGTAGCTGACAGATAACGCACAGCCGAAACTACTGGTCGTAAAAAGCTGGGCATGAAGGTTTCGTGGGGCCTAAGAGAATTTCCTGAAATTTCTACGGGAACGGGATAAGATAACTACTTTTATGCAAAAATCATTATCATTTCTCTCACTATGTATATGTCAACGGAAAATGGCCAACTCCGTAAGATTCTTTACTAAACTTACAAAGTGTTTTTAACCTTTTTTTTAAATACATAAGACATAGATATATTGGAAACTATTGAATTTGGATGGGATTTAAATATGTACAAAATGTTTTTTTTTTTTTCATAATATATCGAGAAATTAAAATCAAACCAAGATTTATTACAATCTTACGGAGTATGCCATTTTCCGGTCACATAATATATAATTAAATAGGAAAGGATGGTCGCTTCCCATCTATTTCTGAGAGCTTTGACGCGAATCATTCTTAAACAAATATAAAAAAAAACGCGTGGGTTATCCACAAGGTGTGTTCATGAATTCATCGTAAGCTTTCCGAGTAACCACCATGACAGTAACTCACTGAGTCATGACATACAATGCACAATGGTTAGATCATCTGTCGCAGGCAATATGTAAAACAATAGTGATTCAGCCGGTCGATACTGTAATCTCACCGTGATCACTTAGGGCCTGTGCACACCACGTTTTTTAAACGCGCTGTTGACGCGCATTTGTAGCGATACAGACGCGATACGCACGCAAGTCAGACGCAGCCTGTAGATCTTTGCACACCTGTATAAATTCAAATACGCGTTTGAATCGATTCAGACGCACGTGTGTAGCGATACAGACGTGATGCAAATGCGCGTGTGTAGCGATACAAACGCGCTGGCATTTTGCGTTTTTAAACAGAACCTCGTCAATGGTAGCAAGATGAAGTCGGTCGAGACAGCTGGCATTGATTGCATGCGCTTTGTTATTATTTTTTTTTAAAGGAAGAACAGCGCCATCTATTGTTAATTTATCGAATATGACAGTTTGTGGTCACGTGGTCTAATGTTTTCGTCAGATTGTAACCCCTGTGCTACTAGCGTAGATTCACACTTCCATCGTTGCGGGGAAAACCGGGGAGGTTTTCCCCGCAACGAAGGCGCTCGCATCAGTGTCGCGCGTTTGATACACATGCGCGTTAGCATCACGTTTGTATCGATAAAAACGACAACAAACTGCTCTGTAGCATAAAAGCGCGCTGTCGACGCGCGTTTCTAAAACGAGCGTCGACGGCGCATTTAAAAACGTGGTGTGCACAGGCCCTTAGGTGGAGTGAACGACAAGTGACCTGTCATGCCATCTTCTTTGTATGGTTTGACAGCTCACTTGTCGTTCACTTCGCCTAAGTGTTCACTTTGACATGTCTACAGAATCGCACTGCAGGTGTCTTCACTGTCTTCGTGTCACAGCCAGACGGCGAAGGCACTGTCATGCACCTTATGCATTTATGATGTAATTTCATCTATCCCTGAAGGCGGGTGTCTGGAGTAATGCTGTTAATATGTTGTGCTGGCCGTGATTGTACTGTGGAGATATTTAGGGTTACCGTTACCAAGATATTTTTACCGCACAATGTTATTTAGGTTCCTATATTCTCCAGCCGTTCTATTTGGACTTGGATTGTTGCACTAGAGGTTTTAGGAATTTAGTCGATCTTTTTCTTCGAAAAATGTCGGAAACTATTAAAATAAACCTGAAACGCAAAAATAACCCGATTTACAGTTAGATTAAAGCCGCTCCTCCAAAAAAATACCAGAAAAACTTTATAAGTCTCTGAAGGTCATCAACCTACCTCAAAAACATCAACCTACTTTCAAAACATCAAGTTACCTCAAAAATAGGAATGGTTTTTTTTTTCGGCATCCATTACGGAAACTTCAACTTACACTTGTTTACGGCTTCGTTTTAATCAAAAGTTTCTAAATTAATTATTCTTCTAAAACTTTTCTGAAGAAGGCCCATTTACGCGGTTCTTGTAATATAATAAAATTAGTGCATCGCAAAGTCACAATTTATTTTGAAATACTCTTACTCTTTTTAAATACCTATAAGATGACTATTTTATTTTATAATTACCGATTTTATTTCATAATATTTACCTCCTCTCCTCTCAAACACAGGATGTCCTAGTTCAGAAACATATAACACTGAACTTGACATAGACTTAACCAAAAATATATTTACTGTTTTACTCACATAACTTGAATAAATTTGATTTGATTTGACTCCGGCCCTGGCAGCCCTTATAGGTCTATGAATTAATACTTAAAGTCTAGGTATTAATACTTAAAGTCTTAATACTTCAATTATTAAGTCGTAAGTACTTATAATTCAGAAATAAACTACTTAGTGAAATCGCTCTACTGTGAGATTTTGGGACGTGCTGTATAAGATCAAACTTCGCACCCCGAACACTGGTTTTCATACAATCACGTTCCGTTTCTAAGCAGAACTACTAGAAACTAAAATGCCTCAAGCTTATTAAAACTTCCTTCATGCGGGATGTTCCTAAGGGAATATTCCTTTGTACATATAACTTAGGAATATTTGTCACTGTCCATTTCCACAAAAGAAAAGAAAACAAGAGTGGATTTTTTCATTTCATTAAAATCCTCTGCACGTATTTCTCGGTAGGTGGCACTCGTAACTATGTATGTGAGAACCCATACATAGTTGTTCCATTTTGATATTCAATTTACGAGTCACGAACTATAACGGGACAACACAACAAAGGCTGTCCAGTCGTATTTCAAAAAGAGAAGCCAGGCTTTTACTTTTATAGATACTTTCAGGTTCTGTGAAATTGTCATGCCAGCCAGTGGAGGATTTAAAATACCTCTACTGTTGGATAATCGGAGTTCTTGTTTTTAACGTTTAACGCAATCGTGTTTCTAGTTCAAATAAGGGATGATGTTATCGGCTAAGGTGCTATTTATTTTAGCGTTGTCTTTGTGCTCTTCCTCTCTCCTAATTATTTAAAGTTTTACTGTGCCCGACAGGGTCCATAATTTGTTCTATTTATTCTTTTGCCTTTAAGTTACTTTTGTATGTGTACATTATGGATTGCAATACGATTTGAGATGCACTGAAATCATGATGGCATTATACATCATCCGGGGTTAAGGATTTTGGACTACATCACTACATATTATAAAACAAAGTCCTCCGCCGCGTCTCTATGTCCGTCTGTCTGTCTGTTCACGATAAACTCGAAAACTACTGCAACGATTTTCATGCTGTTTTCACCAATGGATAAAGTGGTTCTCGAGTATGGTTTTAGTATATTATTTGTCAAGCGGGCGAAGCCACGGGTATCAGTTAGTCTTTACTAAGAGTCTAATAATCTCTTATTTCCTTATGTATAGTTTTCAGTTTAACCTCTGAAAACACAATTCGACCATCCACATCTCCGTTGCTCTGACTGAAAAATATAGCCACAATTAAGATTGGTAAGACGATAGCTACCCATTAACTCTCAGTTGACGTATAGAACCAATATTTTCCCAGCTAACGAAGTTGCCGACTCTATGGCATTAGGTATACTATGTTTGAGGTATACTGCCGTCGAACTTTGTAGTAGGTATTGATATTGTAGGTGTTAACTTATGTTATTCATACTAAAATTATACGTGTTCCTTTTGATGTCCAATAACTCTAATGGTGCTCCCACATTGCCGTTAGAAAATGTTTGTAAACATTTTCTAACATAATAACATTTACTCACAAATGTTGTCAATTGTTACATTTTGTTAGAAACTGTTACATGTTATAAGTGCTCCTACACTAATAGAAAATGTTTACTAACATTTTATAACATTAAAATCTGGTACTGGCTCTAACCCCCCCCGCATCCCCGACTCACCGCATACCCCGCCGTCACCTTTATAAAAGGTTTACAAACAAAAGGTAACACATGTTTTATTTTGTTATAATTTGTTTTGTTATAATTTGTTAACTTATCGTTACTAAACATTTTCTAACATGAAAACATTTTTTAACATTTGTTATTTAATGTTAGCCAGCAAATGTTTACTAACGTTACTAAACAATTTCTAACGGCAATGTGGGAGCACCATATGGCATCAATGAGACCTTGTCAAAGAATTGGAACATGAATATTTTTCTTTTTTCTTAAAAAATAATTCGATAACCTCATGATTATGTATGTAAAACTCCCTGACGTGAAATATGACGACGTCGCATATTCTTAGCTTAAATACGAATGACTGATTTGGATGAAAATGATTTACTCGTACTTTTCAATGAAACTTAGATACCACACATCGAGAGTCTATAAGTGTTAGTCTTCGAAACTATGTATTTTTAGGGTTCGGTACCCAAGGGGTAACCAGCGGAACCTTATTACTACGCCTACGCTGTCCGTCCATCCGTATGTCTGTTTGTCTGTCAACGGGCTGTATCTCAGGAACCGTATCATATCGTATTAAACATAACTAGAAGTACTTTTTAAAACAAATAACGGGGCGATTACGCGACGATCTTTTTGTACCAATATTTGACTCATCATCGTGCTGTGTGATCTGGGCATTGAGTTCAGTCCCTGCTTTATCTCCTACGTCCTTGGGGTTTGAAGGTCTCCCAGCTCCCTTATCATCCACATCGTTTGCACCAGCCTACTGAACATCATCACGGGCCTGTTGCGGGTCCACAGACTAGTTCTTTTCCGACGATGAAACACTTCGCCCGCTCCCCTTCCTCCGGCCGAACCGCCCGCAAAGCTGCGGCTGGAGTTTATGTGATTCTGGAGCAGCTGGTGACGGTGGTGTCGGAGGCGACGACGACGGCGAATGTGGTCGTGATAGTTGACAGATTGTGTATTTCTATTGCCGCTATAACTACAAATAATAAAAAATAAGGTTTAAGGTACGAAACCTTTCGTGTGCGAGTCCGACTCGCACTTGGCCGGTTTTTTTTAACACTTGGTCTAGGGCATTTTGCATAGATTTCATTTATGGAATATAACCTTACAGTTATGGGATATCGAAAAGAACACGTTGCATATGCGAAAGAATAACAAAAACTTGTACTGTCTGTAGGTACCTATATTTGTTACGTTTTCATGCCTTAAACTTGTAAGAAGTTTTTCAGTATTCATAACTTAACAGGCTGAACGATTATGATTCTTGCTGGAGATTTCCAGTAAGAATCAACAGCGTTTGAACTTTAGTGTCAATACTTTATTGCCTATTGTCAAAATTTTATATTTGCCACCTTTAAATGCGTAATATTGTTCACATAGGATACTTCTTGCCCCGGAAGTACTTTCCTTTGGGATCATTTAACTTACACAATACTTACCTATTACTATACGAAACTAACGCCAGAGCCAAGTTCATCATATGTGCGTGCATGGGTTCCTTTTTACTTCAGAAAATTCATGGTTCCTTTGTGCGGAAATTAAAAAGAAAACACGAGGAACTGCACCTTTTCAAATAAGTTACGTCAGAAGAATCGTGTGATGAGTATTTAAAAGTGCCTATACCAAAGCTGTCAACTTCCATAAACCGATCGTGATTTGAAATTTCCAAGTAGGCATGAAGTGGTTCGAATGATGACGCTAATGATGGTGGCATCATAGCTGTAGATAGCGTCATTGCTATTGCCTTGTGCGTCCCACGAGTTCTTATAAAAACTCTTAAATTATTCCAAACTAGCCTGCACCGTGGATTTGGTACTTCCCTTTTGATCAATTAAAGCCCACTAGCTTTTGCCCATAACTTCGCTCGCATTAATATAGATTTTTGTAAATGAAACATTGCGGTCGCAGATGGAAGATATTCTATCTGCCTCTTTTTTTTTTACTGACTAAAACCCATCCATGAAGGAACATGGCACAGTGCCCTTTGTGTTCCGGAGCCACGGTATCTTTTTCGAACAGTCCCGCGACTCCGGCAGGATTCTATATGCCCCTTGATGCGTCTTACGATGAGGTGGATGGTTCGGAGATGGAGTGAAAATCCAATTTGAAGTAGATAAGGTATATAGACGGCGCGGTTGGCGCAGTGGTTGAGCGATCGGCTGCTGTGTCGCGTGTCGTGGGTTCGATTCCCGCACGGAACAAATATTTGTATGGGTAGTAGGTATATGTGACTTTGTATGTTTGTAAACGTATCCACGATACAGGAGAAATTACTAGTGTGGGGCAATGTTTTAAAAAAAATTGACACGGTATAAATAGCTAAGAACAATATTGATTGTGTTTAATTAACTATTACTAGAAAATAAAGTATGGATTAACGTAGTCCGTGTTTCTAGAAGGTTCGGAAGTGAGAGAAGGATGCGTAGGAAGGTTAGCGTCCCGAATCTTTTGTGTTGCCACTTAAGAAGGCTGCGTTCTTCACTTAAATATTTACACATGCAATCCTATACCTAAGGTGCGTTCACATATGCACAATACGTGACGTCACAAAACTAGCATATACCTAACTGACTCCATGGCCCCATCGTCTATTTCTTTACCAAAATTAATCAATATCTGTACAGCGGCAAGCGGCAATTTGGCAAGACTGCGTTCATAATTTGGTGCTTTTGTCCATCTGTAACTATTATCAAAGATCTTCAAATGGCAGCAGAGATCAAATTTCAAAACACAACGTGCATGTAGTTCTTATCGGCAAGTAATTAGTTCTTCGTAATTAGTTTCTTCAGCAGGCAGACCGTGAGACGAATCTCACGCAACTCAATTTGCACTTAGAATGCTAGTCTAGTCTCAAAGCTCTGAGCTGCCACGTTGTTATGCTATAATCTGTCTTTGGATACGACAAGAATGTTTTACCAAACCGTTGCTGAATTTAACAAATTTTGTTGTTGGCGTTTATAAACAATTCTTATCTTAAGTACATTGATGCCCGTGGCTATATAAAAAGCCACACGGGTCGATCTTCAAGGATAAAACAACGCTTGCCAAGGAAGGTCTGTGGATGGGTGACCATCTTAACATACCGAATTTCCTCCGTGCCTTGGAAAGCACGGTAAGCCGTTGGATAGTCAGAAGTCAGTTAATCTGACTCCAGTTTTTCCATGAAGTACCGTGTTTACCCAGTTAATGGGTAGTGGAGGTCGCGTAAAATACTGGTACTTCAGCTAAATCCGGTTTGACTGGAAGCCGACCCTAGGCTAAAAGGCTATGATGATCTTAAGTACATTGATAAGTTCACTGCTGATCATCGCCTTCATTGGTAGTAACGTTTATGATCACGTACATTATGAAAATGCATCAAAAGAACTTTAAAGTGCATTTATAAAATCCTATTTCATTTAAATGTGCAAGCAACTGCCAGCCGACACCGTGACGAAGACTTTCATCAACTCAGTCTTTCACAGTTCACAGCTGGATAGGCCACTCCCAAGCTGCGTCAGAACACCCAGTCTACCATGTATTCAGCCTGCTCCAATCACCTAGACAACTTTAATTTTGTAACTCTTGAATGAACCAAGCGATGCAACCTTCGTTATTCAAAGATCGAAAATTATACAATGGTCATAAAGGCATGGCAATGCTACTCTTCTTTTTATTTCGCTCCATAAAATATGTTGTTAATTCTTTATGTATTTAATTCGTGAAGATTACGACATCAAAGTCTTAGTTATGTGGTCGCCATAAACAGAGTCGTAAACCGTCTGTCACCACTTTAAAGCTATGACCTTCCTTCTTAATGAAAATGAAAAATAAAAATGCGTAGAACATAAAATGGGGATTAGCGACCGGACTCGTATAGCTAAAATGGAAAATGAATCTTTTGAATGTTCCTCCCAGTAATAGCGGGTGAGAAATGTTATTCGGGGGTTTATTTTAATGGAATTTTATTATTCAGCAAATAGGAACATTTTCTTGTTGATGAAATTTTAACTAGGCATGATATAAGAGAGCTGATGTGGCGCAAAAGGTTGAATAACTGCATCTGCTTAAACCCGGTACCTTTGGGTATGCAAACTACAGCACTGTTGCTAAGAGATACGTGTCCGACGCACGAGCTGTTGAGTCGCAGATCCGGTCTCTCTGGGAAGCTATGGTTGAGCGTTTGAATGTGTCCTTACAGGCTGTCTCTGAATGGGCTTAAAATGCCAATTTGGTCAAGTTCAATGCTACTAAGACCCAAGCGTGTCTTTTCCCGCCAAAAGGAGCCAATTCCACCCAGCTCCATCTTTCCGAGGTGTAGCCGTGCCGTTCTTGGGGTTACTTTAACATCTACCCTCAATTTCGGCCCTTTCATAGAAGCAAAACCTAAAGTGGCTGCAAAAAAGTTGTATCCTAGCCAAGGTGAGGCGGTTCTTCACGCCGGAACAGTTGCTCAAACTCTATCAAGCGCAATTTCGATCATGTATGGAGTACTGCTCTCAACTTTGAGTTGGATCTGCCGGAAACCAGCTTGATGCCCTTCAGTCAATTGAGAAACGAGCCAAGAGGATCATCGGTAATGATAGGCTCGTCGAGTCGAAGCTCCAAAGTCTTGAGCATCGACGCCGAGTTGCTTGCCTGTCGGTTTTCTACCGGTTGCATTTTGGGGAATATGCCACGGAATTGCTTAATTAATAATTCCGCCAAGCCTGCTCCATCATCAGACCACAAGACGAACGGCGGTGCGCCACCGGTGTACATGGTGGGCATCCCAACCACACCCATAAAACGCTTTGGTAACACATTCATAGTGCGTACAGCAAAGGAGTGGATTTCCCTGCCGGAGTCTGTGTTTCCTGATAGCTACAACCTGGGAGTCTTTAAGTCAACAGTGAATAGGTTACTTCTAGGCAAGCGTGCTCCATCTTAGACTGCATCATCGCTTACTATCAGGTGAGAAAGTGATCAAACACGTGGCTATCAACAGTTAAAAAAAAAAACAACTAAATGGGATTGCACAAGCCATGTCTGAACTAAACATAGTGCGGGTCAAAGTGGAGCTGGTGAATTGTGAAAAGTGAAAGAAAAACGAAGGAGATGGCAGGACAAACTGGACGGATTTTACCAAAGCTGGAAGGAGGAAACGAAAAATGCGAAAGGGGTGGAGAAAATCAATAGAATACACTTATTTGTAAATTTTGCATCAGATTGTCATTTTACATTGCAATTTTTCATCCCTGATTTTTAAACCCATCTCAATAGACGGTCAAGCATGGTATTTGGAAAGTTTCTAAAATGCATTACGTCAGCCGTGTATACGCTGTCTGAACCTTTTCAATTTTTTATTGGTTACTAAAAATACAGACTACAAAGCAATATTTTCCTTACATTCATAGCACCGGTAGTCTTCCAGTAATTAAGAAAGGGTATCACGTCATATAAATTAGTCGCGCACAAAAGTTAACAAGGGTAACGACAAGGGCGCGCTAAACAAATAATGAACAATGATAAATTAGTATGAGGTTGACTCACTGTAATGAACATTTATGATATACCTACATTAGTATATAAGTACTGCTATTCATTTATTTAAGTATTTTAGATACACTAGGGAAACATTTAATTAATTGCGAATCATTCAGCCTTATACATAAATTACTATTTTTGCCGCTATTAAGAACTAAAACGATAAAATAATAACTCCTAATAATCAATGGGCTAGATTTCATCTTCCATAGATTGCAAAATTATTTAGTCCGTCAGTTAGAGTATTGAAAAATAATGGACACGTATTTTTTGTTTTTGTAAATCAATGAATATTGACAAAGATAAAACGCATCAAAACTCGAGAGTGGGGGCTCGTGACGTCACAGCTCACTAAAAATTATGCGAAGGTGTGACGTATTGAGAATTTTAAAAGCGTCGTAACTTCGTCAATTATGGTTCCCGTAACAAAAGAAAAAACACGGGTCAAATATTTTTCGATAATCTAACTGACGGACTAATTAGATATTTTCAGGACACAAGCCTATTATTTTACATAACTGTGTATGTAGGTACATTGCGTCAAGCTTCAAGTATGCGGCTCTCAAGTACAAGTCAATTGCAGGTATCAATCCTGCCACTAGGACAAAATTATTAGTTTATCATATTGTATACACCGTTTGTCATTATTTAAAATGACCAACCATTATGTACAATATCAAATTAATCACTTTGACTGTAACATATACATATTTTTTTAACCTTGACTATGCTACTAAAATAGTTATTTTTAACCAACTTCCCAAAAAAGAGGAAGTTCTCAATTCGGTTGTATTTTTTAAATGTTTGTTACCTCATAATAATTCTTCTTAATTAATAATACTCATTCTGCCAGCGCCCCCTGATGCCTAGGAAACATATTCTCAGGATGAAAAGTAGGTTTTGCTGTTCCAGACTATAATCTACCTCTGTGCCAAATTTCATGAAGATCCTTGCAGGCATTCTGTTGTTGCTGGAGTTCTCACACACTTTTGCATTTATCAAATTAAGTAGGATAGGAAGTAGGATACAAACCTTCGTATAGTTTTCTTCGACAATATTCCAATATCGATATAAAAGAGCCAATTACTTTATTAAATTGGCAACTCCTAGGAAGGAATTCGAAAAAGTGGTAATTAATTTCCATCAAGCAGCTAGGAACGACTTGTTTTTAACGCCGAGTCGACATTCTTCGAGAATTTCGACGGATTTAAATAGAGTTGCACAGTTTCAGCGTTTGTTGTAGAGCGGAACGCCCCAAAGTTTTGTTGAATGAATTTCAATTTCGAAATAAGTTCTTTTATAATTCATTATAATTTACCAACTCCCTTACGAAGTTTCATAATTATTTAGTTAATGGTTAATGGAGTTCATTATAACTTGGCTTCATACGGATGCTGCACTTGATTGTGAAAAGTTGGATTTTTTAAATTTTTATTGCGTTAGCGTAACCCTCTTTATCAGCTGGAATAGATGTGAATTTATTGCATTATTAGAAATCTAGCTACTAAACACTGTCTACTATTTCACCTATTATGTTATCGGTGGTTCATTCCAGTTGAAAAAAAAAAACTAAAATCTATGATACTAATGTTATAAAGAGGTAAAGTTTTTGAGTTTGTGACGTTGTAATCTCTGGATTTGCTGAAACGATTTTGTAATTTGTTTAACCAATAGAAAGCAACGTTATTTTGTGAATATCATAGGCTATATATTAACCCGAAAAATACCACCCATCGGCTATCTTTACTTAACCGACCCTGCAAAGCACCCGGTATCCATCTGTCGCTGTAAGAAATTCCATTTCCTGGCTTGCTTGTGCAAACATCGTCTTCGTACGAGTTGACGTCGACCTAACTCTTCCTGTATGTTTGCTTGCGAATCGTACACTAACCAAACTATATGTGCATAGGTAGCATAGGAACGGATGCAAGTATTTTGACATATTTTTATACGCTAGCATAGGATCAGTCGATGCGGCGCTTAAGGTGGAAGCTCCTGGGCAGCCCGCGAAATTAAAATATTTTTATGTTTTTTGCAATTTGCCGGTCAGCGTGAAGCTGACAATAAGGTTCGCGATCGTAAAAAACATTTACTTAAAAGATTATAACAATTTGAATCATCAATATAACCCTCTAAGTTCATAGAACTCGATTGAATGTTATTTCGTGAAAAATTCATTCAATCGAGTTGTATGAAATTAGTAGGATATATTGATAATTAAAATGGGTATAATTCTTTAGATAAATATGCGTTACGGCCGCGAATCGTATTTTGTTCAACATACAGCTTCACACTGACCGGCAAATTGCAAAAAAACATAAAAACATTTGAATTTCACGGGCTACCCTTGCGCTTCCACCTTAAGAGAAGCCGTCGTCCAGCAGTATCTAGACATTTTTCGGCTGAAATGATGATGATGATGATTAGCTTCATGTTTTTACCTTGACAATCAAAAGCACTTGTCACTACATATTATAAAACAAAGTCGCTGTCTGTCTGTCCCCTATGTATGCTTAGATCTTTAAAACTACGCAACGGATTTTAATGCGGTTTATTTTAATAGATAGAGAGATTCAAGAGGAAGGTTTAATGTACAATCTGTCACACTTGTGTCAAGATGGCATGACAGCTCACTTGTCGTTCACTCCACCTAAGTGATCACGGTGAAATGTCAACAGAATCGACTGGCAGGAACACAACACCAGGTGAGATAGCGATCAAACGTATGCCTATCAAAAGAAAAAAAAAAGATTCACTTTGTCGAACAATAGTTTTATAGAAGACAATGATGTTAAAAAAATAAAAGTTCGTTCGGCCTTCTTCCGAGATTGAATATGAAGAGATATCTACCAATAATTTAATAAAGACGTATTAAGACAACACAAAACACGTGCAGATCTTCAGCAGACAAATAGAGCTCTGTGAAATGGAATATTAGGATGAAATGCAGTACGAACCAGCGCGGTGGAAGGAGCACGCTAATCCTATTAATTATAATGAACGCCGCCTTACGAGTTAGGAATATTCTGTACACGTCTAAATACTGAAAACGCGTGTTAAACAGCCCATTTATTTCATCTGTGCTTGACTGTTTAAATTGTGGCGATGTGGCTGAGATTTTTATTTGAATTTTATGTTAAAAAACAGACAGTGGCTTTTTATTCATGGGGTTTTGTTCAGGCTACATTTCCTTCAAGGGATAAAGTAATCATATCTATCAAATCTAATATATTTAATTATTCCGTAACTGAGTGAATGACAGACAACACACAGCCGAAACTACTGGTTGTCAAAAGCTGAAGTTTTACACGTTGGTTTCTTGGGGAACCAACATGTCAAATTTCAGCGATAGAAAGGAGTTCCCGCATATATTACGGGTTTTGAAAAAAAAACGGAATACCTATGCGTAAGTTTTTTTTTTTTGTTTGAGATGGGTTTGCTCTTAGTCAGAGATGACAGAGACAAAGTCGTGGACAAAAGCTAGTTAAATTTAAATTTATAAATGCGTGAATGTTCATGAGTTCACGTTCACCCCAGTACCTACAGCATAAACATTGATTTAGAAGTATTTATTGTAGACAAATCTGATATCTTTGACACGCTGTTGTTATTATAAGCTCTGATAGAGAACCAATATCATCAAGTATTAAAAATAACTCGATTTCATCTAAATTTCTAAACATATTATAAAGAGGTAAATTTGTGAGTTTGCATGTAGGGGGTAATATCTGGATCTACTGAACCGATTTTTAAAAATCTTGTTTCAATAGAAAGCCACGAAAATTGCTTATGCGTGTCATGTTATATTAACCGAAAAGTAACCGCCCAACAAAGTTGGCCCCGGTCAGCTAGTTACATATATAAACGAATCCCCAATTCCATTTTGATTATAATACAATTTCTTAGCCTCACGAAACGGGCATCGACACATTCAACCCACAACGATAAGGAAAACCTTATTTTAATCAAGCAAAAACTCTCGAAACAATAGACACGAGAAGTAGATCTACATGTGGTTCCTAAATGTTGCACACAATTCTATTTTCAAATTAGGATTAGAACACAGACTAGTACAAAACAGTGAGAAGATTATTCTATTGAATCGCACATTAAATTAGGCTGTGGCAAACTTACTCGGGTATATTCGCGAGGATTTCAAAGATTCAATTTCGCATTCGGATTCGTATCACAAAATGCCTAAGCTGCCTTTCCTTACTTCGCGTGGGAACCGTATTGAACCTTTTTAGCGGCCTATTCTATCGTATTGTGAGGCTGAAAGGTATGTGAAGGAAGCTGCTTCGTTTGATAAGTAGGATGATTTTTGCTAACTTTGCCTTTATATTTGTTTGACTGACGTTTGTGTTGAAATAAGGTGTGAGGTTGATTTTATTAATTTATAATATAACAAAAAAAAATAAAAACAGTGTTTTTTGTTATCTAATGCGTCTTTTTAGTAAATATTTAACTGTACATCTCAATATAAGCTCAAGACAAACATAAAACAAGTGTACCACGGGCAGTCTTATAAACAGGCCACCGTTGGATGAAATGACACGATAGGAGAAATATTGATGTGAAATGTAAAATCAAATTGAAAACACAAACCATTTAAAGGTTGAGTTATTAGAACATTTCAACGCCGCACCGCAACGAAATACACAATATAAACGAAAAACATTTTTAGGAAAATAAAATTGGTGTCTACTCGTATTTCAGAGCCCACCTGAAATCCTATTCAACCGAATCAAAATATCCAAATAAAAATCGGATACTTTTTATTTGTGCCATAAAACGTGACCTACTGTATGGAAGGTCCATTTTACAAACACATCGTTAATGGAAAGGTCAATTGCTTCGATAAATTGGGTATATGATTGGCAAACATGAATTTTTTACCTTGCGGTTGTGGTAGGGTTCAGGTCAGCAATAAAATAAATAATATTGGCAATGTTTATTTGAAGAGATTTGATTGTAATGTAAAAAAACACTAGGCAAGATGTAACTTAAATTACACAAAAATAAACACATTATGGGACAGCAAAACACCATGTCCCACATTTTTATACATTTTTATTGATTAGGCACCGGAATATTAAAATCCCAGCTTTTATTATTATAATGAGGAAGTGAGTATTGTTTTATTACCTCTTTACGTCGTAACAGCCCAATGAATTTGGATAAAACTTGGCACACGAGTAGACCATGTCCCGGAATATTACATAAAACACTTAATTTATGTTCATTGGCGTAATTATTTCTTATCGCGTGGGTGTAGCCGCTGGAAGTACTGCAGTGCGATTCTGTAAACATGTCAGAAGTGAACGACATGTGAGCTGTCAAACCATACAAACAAGATGGCATGCCAGCTCACTTGTCGTTCACTCCACCTAAGTGATCACGATGAGATTTTGACAGAATCGACCGGCTGTACTGCCCACACAAGAGACTCAACTATGTAACCCACTTCCAAATCAATGGAACTAATTCCAATCACATCATAAGCAAGGCTGAGTCCGATAGACGCACGACTATGTACTGCATATTAGTATCAACTAGGGTTGTAACTTAACTTGGGTACCTACATATTTCAAGTCGGTTTGTAGAACTTTCTCTCGACTCATTCGCCATGACACGGTAAAAACCCTCGATTGACGACTCGATTGACGACTCGACTGTTAATTTATGGTGGAAGCGCCAGGGTAGCCCGCGAAATTCAAATATTTTTGTGTTTTTTGCCACTTGCCGGTCAGTGTGAAGCTGTATGTTAAACAAAATACTATTCGCGGCCGTAATGCATATTTATCTAAAGAATTATACCCATTTTAATTATCAATATAACCCTCTAAGTTCATACAACTCGATTGAATGACTTTTTCACGAAATAACATTCAATCGAGTTCTATGAACTAAGAAGGTTATATTGATGATTCAAATGGTTATAATCCTTTAGATAAATGCTCTTTACGATCGCGAACTGTATTTTGTTTAACATACAGCTTCACACTGACCGGCAAATTGCAAAAAACATAAAAATATTTGAATTTCGCGGGCTACCCTTTCGCTTCCACCTTAATTATTTGAGATGGAGTCGAGTTTATCATCATCATCCACGGCCTGATTTCGCCCCTCAGTATAGGTTGCTCTTTTGTGCCAATCCACACGTTCTATGCCAACCTCACCCAGGTTGTAAATACTTCTTCTTTCTCGAACGCCACAAGGTCACTTACTCCATCTATCATCATCGCGTCTTGCCAGTTGGCCTGCCCAGCTCCGCCTCCACCTCAGCAAAAGCGGAATTTGTGCAAGAAATCATTTCTTTACATCCCTTCCTTCCTCGCTACACCGTCTGTATCCATGTAAGTTTTTAGCGAACTTGTAACGAAGGTCAACTGACATTTCAGTACATACATTTGAAGGTATAACTAGAAGTTGCTTAGTTCCCATGTTACTACCGCAGTACCAACGGAACAATTGTTAAGTGGAACCACCTCACCACTAAAAATAGCCTAGAAAATGGTGCCTTGGGAATTAAGATACTTCTAGTCATACCTTCAGACATACCTGTAAATAAATATGACGACACAATGCGCTGCGTGTCACGGATTCGATTCCTGCACGGAACAGTTAAGTTTTTGTATAGCCTACAGATAGTTGTTCCGGGTCTGACTGTTTGTGTAGATATGCGAGTTAGTATGTTTGTGAAAGCAACCACGATACACGAAAAATTCCTTGCATGGGGCATAGTTTTATAAAGAAAGAAAAGAACATTCTATTGTAAAATAATATCTTTCTTATTTTCTCCACTTCCGGATCCACCACTCTTTTTATTTTTATTTGATATGGGTTTGCTCTTGACTCTGGTCTTGGTGAGGGATGACCGAAACAAAGTCTACGATGGAGCGAGCTTACCCAGAACTAGCCTGTGCACTCTAAATTTGAAGAACCACTGCTAAAAAACCTAGTTCCATCCCTAGTATAAAACCATCTATATTATATGTGTGTACCTACGTATTGTGCTTTTAGCCACAATTCGGTTACGGGTCATAAATCACCGGTATCAGCGACATGTTTGAGCACTGACTAATATCTATTGTATTGGATTTAGCTAACTTGTAATGGGGAATCAGAAACTGTTCAACTGAGGGTTTGGATTAGTTTCTTGTAGCTTAGTGGTAGTAAGAAAGGGATGAGTTTTTTACACGACCCAAACACATGCCGTTGTATCAGACATAATATCGGTATTGTCATGTCCCCAAATGCTGTAGAAATCAAATATCGAAAGAACTAGACACTACTAGTAAATAAATAATTATGTTTTAGTCTAAATGCATACCAGAAATCTATGCAACAATGTTTGAGAGGTGAAAGCATTCCTTAGATAGATTTATCTGAAAATATAAGAAGAGAATACCCACAACAATAGAGCCAAGGAACAATAACATTTAAACTCCAGTAACCTTGCAAAAGTATTAGACTCATACTGATACTGTTTATGACACTTTTATGAGCACTAACCTTGGACTTGTGTTCCTACACGTTAGATAGTAAGGTCAGTACTTAAATGTGAAGGCATAGGCATCTATACTAAACTTATAATCGTAAAGATTCATTATAATTCGTTACTTAATGTGCCGATTCTAGGCACTTAGCGATCTATGAGATTAAATTGTAATGAAACTTGTATAAATCCAAAACTATTCAAATTCTTCCCGGAATTTCGATCGGGAATCTGAATGAAGATTAGCACACAGGAAACGTTTAATGCACAAACATAAGTGCACTCTCTGTTGCTCTATATTACTCTCATATTTCCATGGCACGGTAATCCGATGTGAGCTGGGAGAAATCAGGCGCGGAACCAACGTGCAGGGCTGTCACACAAACAACTTCAAAACTGTTGGCTGCTACTGAGAAATGTCTCACGTAAAATATCACCCACTATCACTTTAAACAAAAAAAAGACACTAAAACTTGTTTGCATCATTGATCAGATCAATATTAGTCATAGAACTTATAGGTATAGGAAAAGCGTAGCTTACAAATCTGAGGATAATTTTAACTGGAGCCATTCCAAACCGGTGAGGATTTTAAAATGCAATTCACTTTGGATAAATGACAATTCTTGCCAAATTGGAGAATGTTCTCTTTTGCAAAGTGGTACTGTTGGTACAAAAGGATATATTCAGGCTCTCTGTTTTAATAGTTTATTAGGTAGAATTTACTTTTATACACTGAAAATAACATCAGTTAAGTAGGTGAGATACCAAATATATCGCTAGTTATGCTCCAGGCCCATGTTATGAGGCCGACCCTGACTCCGGAGAGCTACAGAGAAATTCTAGATGAGTATCGTACCCGAGCCCAGGACCTTATAATCAGCAGTAGCAATTACGGCCGTACCAAAGACGTAGCAACTTGTTCTAATGATAACCCAATCAAGAACCATCTCACGGTTGAAAAACAAAACTAATTTACCAACTTGCAAATACCAACGCCTATGAGTAGTCAATTTAAATAGTCGTCAGCTTATTTTAACTTTCTTGGAGGTGTCAAAGTAAAGAACTAAAGTAGGGAATTTATAATTATCCCCTTGACATAACTGTCTCAAGAATTCTCTACGGTATCTCAGACTAGCAAGGATGAACCACTTGAACATTATGCTGAATATTTTAATGTTAATTACCCAGCAAGCAATGGTTACTCATTTTTATACTTACTTTAGATTTTATTTATGAAACATTTTTATCCGAGTTTGTGGACGTCTAGAGGCGTGTATATACGTTAGATATACCTACATATCATGTGTGAACGTTTTGGGAATACATTTTTTGATTGGGCGTTAAAGTCGAATCCCCTACCGGAATCTGTGTTTCCCGATATTATACAACGGATCTTTAATTCTGGTAACTTCTATGCAAGCATGCTCCATTGTCAACCACATCATTCCTTTCTATCAGGTGATCGTACTATATCGTGATGAATGGTGATTTATGGTATTGTCATCAAACTCGATCCTATATCATAATAAAGAAAAAAAATATCTAAGTATCTCATGTTGTTTTTAATACAATTACATGGGTTAAAAAAATTACGAAACAAAAACGAGACGGGAAAAGCTGCTGTCAAGTTCACATTTTACAGCAGACACAAGATGTATATATTTTTAAATAAATTTTTGAGTAGACGGCCTTTTATAATGTAATAATGAAACTTTCGTTCCCTTAAATTTAACTAGAAAAGTTCTGACTCGAATTATTAATGTCCTACATGTTGACAATGCTTTCCAAGTTTTTTTAATACGGTAAATGTACTATTTGTAGTGTATGTAGATATCAATATTTCGAACTACCTACAAACTGATAACAGTATTGTGACGTTGCCTCGGGCGCACACGTCGCTCGGTTATAAATACCGGTACGAGTGGTGGGGCGGGCAGTATGATAGACCGGTTCAGCAGTCTCCGTCCCTCAGATGGGGTGAACTGCGAGTGGCCCGACCGAAAAAAAAAAAGTGGGGCGGGCAGTCGTTGTCGAACTGTCGGCCTGTGCGGTGGTGCGTTGGCGAGTCAACTGACAATATTGTAAATAAGTATTCTCTACATTGGCGACGAGGATTAAACTGTGAGTTAATGTAATTCCTAGAAAAAAAAGGGGAAAGAATAGGAACGAAGTGCTGCTTTCTTTAATGGATAGAAGCATTTCGGCTATATGTTTTTACACTTTCGTCATAAGTAAGTGTTAAGACCAAAGTGCCTCAAGGCACGTTGGGCCGTAGGCCCCGGCTGTCATTTGTGGAACTTAGGTCGTTGCGGATGATCGGAGGCCAGTAAAGTCTGACTCCGGTCTTGCCATGAAGTGCCGCTTGCCTAAACATTGGTTGGTGGAAAAATGTTTTTTTCCGAATAACTTAATTTGAAATTTATTTACTATACCTGATCATTACATTGACTTAATCATTAGCAGCAACGCTGATTTGACACGTGACCTAAGTCAACATGGTTGATAGTTAAATGGATTAATTATTATGCAGCATTGCTGACCATTAAATTGATACCATACTAAGCAGCATTGCTGATCATTAAATTGATACGATGTTAAGCAGCAACGCTGATCATTAAATTGATACCATACTAAGCAGCATTGCTGATAATTCAATTGATATGGTGTAACGCAGCATTGCTGATAATTCAATTGATATGGTGTAACGCAGCATAGCTGATCATTAAATTGAATGCCATTGAATGTCATGCAATCTTTTCCTAAATCACATGGAGCTGAGGCCACGTCCGGGAAGAAGCGATACAGCTCACGTCCTTTCTTCTCATCCGGCCATCAATTTTCCCGTCTGCGTACGATCGGCTCTGCCTGTGCTTCGGACGTGGCTTGGCGCTCCTCATCAAACCTGCCTGCACAGCCGTACTGGCGGACCTGGGCTTGGTCTTTGGCATTGGAGCAGCACGTTGCGACCAACGTGAAGTGTTGCTTGTTTGTGCCAACAAGCAACCGCATACGTATATTAAGCAGCATTGCTGCGGGTCATTAAATTGACAAGTCATCATTGAATGACGGTTATGCAGTAGAATAATTACCTACTGGTCATTAAATTGACAAGTCATCATTGAATGACGGTTATGCAGTAGAATAATGACCTACTGGTCATTAAATTGACAAGTCATCATTGAATGACGGTTATGCAGTAGAATGATTACCTACTGGTCATTAAATTGACAAGTCATCATTGAATGACAGTAATTGCAGTAGAATAATTACCTACCGGTCATTAAATTGACAAGTCATCATTGAATGACAACCATTGCAGTATAATATACCTGCCGGACATTAAATTGTCAAGTCGTCATAGAATGACAATAATTGCAGTAGAATATCTACTGGTCATTTAATTGAGAAGTCGTCATTGAACTACAGAAGAAAGAGGGGGGAACGTTGGAAGCTGGTACTCTTGATCTACCTGGAATGGCTGCTGACATCGAGAGTAGTAAGAAGAAACGTGCTTCACTGCTATATTTTGTGGACTAGAATTGCTAAATTTTGTGGACTAAAATGTCTATAATAATGTTTTAAAGCTGAAGGGTTTGTTTGTGTGTGGCACTGATCTCGGTAGCTACTGGTTTGAATTGAGAAACTGTTCTAGTGTTGGGTAGCCTATTTATCGAGGAAGATTTTAGGATCTAACATCACGGTGCGAACAATAGGAGCGAGGCATTGACGGGGGATCGCACGCGGACGAGGTTGCGTGGATCGGTTAGTTTAATAATACAGCAAATGCAAATGTCACCAGCTGATGGAGTGGATGTCTTTGGTGTGGCTATTACCAAACTATACATCTAAACAAAGTAAGATCTGAGAACTTCAATCTTTTCGATTGATGTTAGTAGATCCTAGATGTAGGTAAATGCAATAATGTTGGTCACACACAAAACCTGGGAAAATATGAAACAAAATAAAGTACAGGCTCGTAACCAAACATCCAGTGCAATAACACTATTATTGTTATTAAACTAAGAAACCTTTGAACCTAACAGGATCATTTGACGCAAATATAAAAATAGTAAACACTTTTAGAAAATGCAACTTTAAACGTCATGTCTTGGGAAAGAAACTGCTGTGGTATACTTATAAAAATAGTAAATCTCTTTATCTTCAGGCTATTGTGGCACATAGATATTATGTACCTTACAAAATTAAGTAAAAAACTTCACTAAGCATTACGTCATTGTGCGCTCTGGTGGGACATGTCCGCGGGAGTGACGGTGACACCTGCGGCCAAAAGTCCTCCTCCATGACATATTGGTACCCGCACCACAAACGCGTTGACGTTGACATTAGGGCGCGATTCCAGCAACTGCACTCTCGGCGTGTAGCTTGTCTTTTGGCGCACATACTCCACAATTCCCTCTGCCTTAGTGGTGTAGTGTAGCCGCGAGATATATACTGGAGTGTTTACGGCTTCGCGGTACGTATAGTTACTTTGGGTTCGGTAGGTGTCGTGCCGCAGCGGTTCCAGTTGGTTCGCTGGCGGCATTCTCTCCTTTGTACCATCACGAAACCATCATCGTCGGTTCCCTTTGATATCTTTTAGATACAGGCTTCATAGGGGGAGCAAAGTGAGTGCTCGTGCAAACGTGAGTTACTTGGAGTGGAATTCACTGTCGGAGTCTGTGTTTCCCGATGGTTGCATCCTTGGAGTCTTTGATCGGGAGTGATTATTGGGTGGTCTGAACAGGCGTGCTCCGTCTTCGACCGCGTCATCGCTTGCCCGTGGGTGAGATGGTGATCAATCGCGTGCCGATAAATAAAACAAAAATAATATAAAAAAATAAGCGAATAATTTAAGAATTTCCCATTGGCATAATAAAATAACTTAAATAATGAGATATTGGATGGCAAGATGGCCACACAAGCAAACTGACCGCATGCGACGTGTTTAGTGAAAAAATTGAACCTAGGTTTTTTATATAAACGTGTGGGTCACAGTTTTCCATACATAACAATAGTTACTAAATTCAGTTAGTAAATTCGATTGTAAACTATTTAAAATAGCAACTTGATATTAATGACATTGAATAAAGCTATAAGAGTGTGTAGAATTCTGAACTATTACAATTTCTAAATAGATGTTTGCCTTTCGGGTTGCTTGTTAGTTACACATTTTAGCTACTATGAGTTAGATCGAAATAAAATCAATTGATTCGAAGTATGCGGTGCAGTCATGACCGTAATGCTTGTAGATTGCCGTAGTAATTCGTGAACGTAGTAGCTACTTCACATGAATGTTAGACACAAACATGTCAGGCCTAGTTTCTCTTCTCTTTGTGGGCCCTAATGTGCATAGCTTACCGGTTGGTGAGTTTTAAAATCTCTTTGTCGGGAAGATGGCCAAGGTCAATTATCACGTGATGTTATGAAGTAGATTAAGAGGCAGCATCAAATTAGTTTGAGGGACCAGGTTCTTGTTTCTGTGGGTTGGCGAGCGTACCAGGGTATCATAGCAGCATCCCAGAGTGATATAGACGAGGGAGTCTGTATCAGGGTGTCGTTGTCGTAGCTATTGGTGGTACAAATAAGTGTTTTCTCGGTATTCTTCCCATGGGGAAGTGCCAGTATAGGAAGTGTGTTGTGCTGAGCTATGAGTTGCTGTTGACTGTGAATAAGATTATTTAATTTCTTTGTTCAAATAATTATGAGTTTAGTGACTTTCAGTGGTGCTTGGACTTGGTAATCACGAATACTAGTGAATCACGAGTCAAACCTAAAGGATTTATAACAGCCAGTTTTGAACTGTCAAACGGCTAATTGACTGAACGACTAGTGAGTTAAGTTAAAGTTTTTAATAACTCTGAGAGTAAACAAGCGTCGGTAGACGGTTTTTAATGATAAAGAAACCAAGGCATTAAATCTTATCATACGTCTACTTCATTAATGAGATTGATTAATTATGATTATAACACACACATACACACAGACATAAGTGATAAAAATAAAGAAATCAACACAGAAAAAGATATAAGCGAATCAGAAAATGAAATAGAAGAAGAAGAGGAAGGGTAAAAGGAAACATTGAATTAAACCATAAAATTATTTTTAAATATTATTCTGCCGTGATTTTGTATGCCAGACATGTCAATAAATTATTAATCAAAATAATAAAATATGCTAAATGTTTTTACTAAAAAAATCTTGTTACATACAACTACTTAAAACAAGGAAGGGAATGTAGTGTATGTAGATATCAATATTTCGAACTACCTACAAACTGATAACAGTATTGTGACGTTGCCTCGGGCGCACACGTCGCTCGGTTATAAATACCGGTACGAGTGGTGGGGCGGGCAGTCGTTGTCGAACTGTCGGCCTGTGCGGTGGTGCGTTGGCGAGTCAACTGACAATATTGTAAATAAGTATTCTCTACACTATTTATTAGTAAACACTTTTTCAAGAATCACATACACCTAGTGGCTCCCGAAAACTTTTAAAAATATACAAGGTATCCGTACCTAGTTCAAAATTAAGGTCACCTTTATTTAGGTAATGTGCGTATTTCGATATTTAGCTTGATTAATGGTCAGTCAAGCAACATTAGTAATAAATTAACAATTGAGTGAAAATTGCATTTTAACGAAATTTTTGTCACAATTAACCATTAATTAAGTTAACTACGGTTAAAATAACTCGCCCTAAGTCAATGTATTGTACAGTTATATATTCAAAGATTTTTCGTAAACAATTTGTACATACATTCGAGTAGATACATACTTTTTAAACTGGTTCAAAAGCCAGCATAAACGATAGTATGTACTATAAACTTCAAAGTGACAAACAATACATTATAATACCTACTTATAAGCTTGTCTTCTCACGTTCTTACAGAGTTCCCTATAACAATGTAGGCGAAGTTTTTCAATTCCCAGCTCCCCAGTACCCTGGATCCCGGTGAAACAGAATAGGATAGTAGACGCAATATTGCTCGCAACTTGTACCCCGCATGACATCGATTTCATGTCGGTCAATGGATTTTCTTCCTAGCCAATTATTTTCTTTTTAAAGTTGATTTTTCATGGATTCTGATTTGAAATTGAAACCTCGGTCAAATAAACCCTACAATTTAGTATCGTACAAAGCTTTTCCATGACATGAAAAAGAATGGGTAGGAATGTAAACCACTCTTTTAAATTATTTTCTGTAACACAAACTGGAGTATTGTTGAAATTTCAAGTGATACCGCTCAAAATACTAAAATAAAACCTATATCTGAATTCTGCTCAAGGAGCTAAGGTTGAAATCGTAATAAATCATAGCCAGATTCGTCTCGTCTTTAAATACAGCCGCAACAATAAAATGACGTACATCTTAACCCTGGGTATTCCGCATATGATCTCATTAGTATACACTCTTAGTCAGCTGAGCTGAACATTACCTGTTGACTTATGATGATTACTCTAAGAAGATTACGCGATGATCTTACCAAGAACAGGGGATAATAGTATAGAATAGAGCAAAGATCACAAAGTAAGGCTTATAACTGCTGTTGAAATAAAACCTCATTAGCATGCTATGCTCTGGAATCATTAATGATGACTAACGCGTTATACTGGATCCTGCCTGATAATTATGTTGGAAAGATACGATAATTTTCTCTTTACTTCAGTAACCTGACTTTCAAACTGTCAACAAATAAAGAAAAGACCTACAGTCAATATAACGCATGTTGAGCGTGTTTTATTTCTCAAAAAAAAAAAGCAGAATTGCATAAAACATACCACAGTTGAACTAAAACTCAAAAGATACTGGACTGACCTCAACCATAATGAACTAGTAAGATTGGTTAATCCAATCACACTCAATAGTTCAATATACTTAGTTTGCATAGGCTCTAGTCGATCTAAAATAAAGCTGGCCAGTTGGATTCGTTCATACGGCTTTTGTTTCCAAATGTTCGCCCGAACCGTTCAATGGCTGCATTTGAGTGCACATGCATGTTTCAAATTCGACACGCGACCACTTGATCAAACGCGCTGAAGATTTTACGAAACACAGACCACATAGCACGCTATCTATTCAAACTTCGCTATTTTTGTCACTTTTATGTCACCAAGTTTCGTTTCAGAGATTATTTGTAAATTCAACTGAATTTTTCCTGTTGTATTTGTGTCTTTTGTTTCAGCTTTAACGCCTTCAAAGTTGTCAAGTGTTCGCTCTTGGAACTTTGGGGTTTTGTTTTTATTAATGTGAATATTTCTCTTTGTTTCAGCGAGTACAAATTTAGTGGGCAAGTTTACTCAGAGCGTCCGTCGTATCGTACAAGATGTCAAGGATGAAGGCACTTCCAGTAAGTACACACCAGTAACATTTGTTTATTGTAACTTTAATGGCTTAGTATGATTATGATTGATATCTATCATCTCTATTGTGAAATCATGATTGCAGTGATTGTATCTCAGAATCATAAAAGGATTATTTAATTTTATTATAAAGCACATTTTGTTTGGAAGTATATGTGTCGTAATTGAACAAATCCTTAATACAACTAGGACAATCACCCAATCGACTGCAAGGTTTTGATGAAACTATTGCGTTTTTCATAAATGCATAAAAAACACTTTCCTCGATAATTCCCAAACCAATGAAGCAAGGGGGCAACAGACTAACAACGTCAAAGTTATAAGACGTTTATGAATATGGAAGGTAGTTCCGTTAGACGCGGAAGGCCGGAAGCAAAGGCGAGTAGGAGAAGATTAGTCTCGGAGACGGGCAGAATGTTAAGAGGCTGGCCGGCCGATCCGGTCATTGATTTGTGTAGCCAGTAGCAAAGACTACTATAGTATACTGGCTATAGACAGGCAACTCTACCGTATGTTTTAATATTAGGAAGTTGTCGAACTTAGCGTCATCTAGTTTTCCGTTATAGGAACTATTTACAAAAATAAATGTATAGCTAGGTGTATACAGCTGCTGCACTGTCCGATCCTATAGGATATTATGTGTATTGTATGAGAGATAAGTGTGTCCGCTGTATACAAAATGCATACGTACTACATAAACGAAAAAAAAACTACAGAATTGTTTATAATGCCATTTTATTTTCTCAACGTCATGCGAGTTAACACTTACATTAGTTGAGTTTAGGGCACGCCACGATAGTGGCGATAAGTCCCCTCTTTGAGGAGTGGCTAGAGAGGCGCCACGGCGTCCTCACCTTCCGCCTGACGCAGATCCTCACCGGACATTGATGTTTCGGGAGGTTCCTGCACCGAATCGGGCGGGAGGAAACGCCCTGGTGTCACCACTGCGAGGATCGACCGGAGGACACGGTAGAGCACACTGTGTAGGTGTGCCCGGCTTGGGCGGCGCACCGCCGTGTCCTCGAAACGGCGATCGGCGGCGACCTCTCGCGTCCGGCCCTGGTCCAAGCCATGGTTCGGAGCGAGACGGAATGGGACGCCGTTGCCTCCTTCTGCGAAGCAGTCATGCTAGCAAAGGAGGTGGCGGAGAGGGAGAGGAGACCCTCTCGTCCCGGCCGCCGTGGTAGACGCCGCGGGCGTCGGGGGACACCACCTGGTGACCTCCGGCCACCGTAGGCGCGGGCCTGTGGACGGCGAGCTATGGGTGGCTCGCCGTCCGTCCGTCTCGTGACGACAGGCCGTGTCGACGGCGCGTTAGTGTTCCACGCGCGCCTCAAAGAGAGACAGCACACAGAGGGGCCCGAAAGGGCCGACGCCTGCCGGAGTCGCGGTATTATTCGCAAGAGACACCGTGGCTCCGGAACACAAAGGGCAATGAAGGAACATGGATGGGTTTTAGTCAGTAGAAGTCTGACACTCCCTCCCGCTACACCCAGAGCGGGAGGAGTAATTGGATGATTTCCCATCCCGAAAAAAAAATAAAAAAAATGCGAGTTTGACTCTCACGCAGCCATTTGCAATTCAAGTGTGGCCATACAAAAACCAACTTTTGCACGTTTAAATACAAAAATATAACTTTTTCAATTTAAATTGGATGATAAAAACCTAATTATGTAATAATTTATGTATTCTATTATTTATTTATAAAAAAATTATGAAATTATATTTTTTTTCTTGATTAATGTAGTAAAGTAATTCCCGATATAAAATAATATATTTAAACTGTAGCAACACCGCAATTTTGTTTCCTTTAAACTTTTGATAGATGGCGCTGTTTTAAACAAAAAAAGTGAATTTTAGTTTTGTTCCAAGTTGCCATAGCATGGCCAGTAGCCTCGACCTGCGAGGACGTACACCATTTGTTATGGCACCCGTTTGTCATTAAATCTTTAACAGTCTACGGGGGTGCAAGTAGTACGACTTGCTGTTTCAATAACATACTAGTATCTGTAGACAACAAAGAATACAATAGATCGAACGTTTACACGTACGCTGACGTTCGATGAATAAGGCCACGTGAATCTTCCTCTTCAAACATTTTGGTTCGATTTCAAAGAATGAGTCCTAAGTTATAACGTCTACACAATTGATCTTGCGCGAATAACGTATTCGTAAAACCGTCGAGCATACAATGCTCGATGGTTTACGATATATTATAGTGTAATATTTCTAATATCTAATCTGAACACAGAATACAAAATAATTTAATTAGGTACAGTATTCATAAATTAAATTAATGCATGTCATTTTACATACAATAACATTTTAGTGGTCACATAAAGTTCTATGAGTCAGTACAAACAGCAAAACAACAATGTATTTATTTAAATGAGATGATGCAAATAACTACTAATTTAAACGTTATTTGCAGATTAGTTAAATATTAATCTCTTCAAATATGTTTGTTATTAATTCATTTATGGTAACTGCACAAATATGTATCTAAATGGCATCACTCGTCATTTGAGCAATGCGTGCTAATGTGATTTAACAATACAACTGTGGATCATTTTGGATTTCGTTTTGGCCAATGACTAACAGAAATTTGGTGGAAGATCTGAATAATTTAAATTAAATCTGAAAATAACTTGATACCTATCATTACAAAATAAGGTTTTTGGGATAAGAGAAAGAAGTGTTTAATGATAAATTCATAATGCATAAAAGTTTCTAATTTGCCAATGAGCTCTGTTTAGAGTTCTTTGCGTTTGTTTACTTTATTATATGAGTAACTCGTGACTTTCTGATGTGTAAAAAAAAACATCCGTACAATGTTTTGTATTGTAATTAAAGCTGAACTTGTTCAATAAATTCATAATACATTACCTACCTAGAAAATGACCTAAGGCTCCAGGCAAAGTGACATTCTATTAGCAATGACGAAAGTATACCGTCTAGGTATACTTTCGTCATTGCTTGCAGTTAAATGTCGTGACATAATGTATAGATGTAGAGATGAGCAAGGAGATATTTTAATGGTTTCGGAGATACAAGCAAAAACCTGAAAAAGGTACCTTTCCAAATTTTGCGAATGCAAAAATTGTTTAAAATTAGTAGAATTGGCCCTCTTATCTATTTTAAAACGCGATTATAAAAAGAAAAAAAAAAACTGTTCGAATATAACTATTCGAACAGTTTTTTTTTTCTATTATAATGTAGAAGTATCGATCCGATTTCGAAAATTTTTGCACTGACTAAGCTGAGTGCCATAGGGTACAGTTTTTCCTGAAAAATGAACGGGTTCTGTAAGGAACCGGCCAAGTGCGAGTCGGACTCGTCCCCTCGGTGGGTGAGTCCGACAAATTTGTAGGTATTTATTACTATTAATAAAGACTATATTTTTTATGATATATGATAGTTTTCAGAATTTTCCCTATACTTGTAGTATTGATTAGCTGATTCTGGCTTTCAGGAGTTGCAGTGGTTGGGAATGTGTGGCGGGCTTGTCCCAAAAAAAAAAAAAAACTTGTAGTATAAAACGGTATTACTTGCTAAATTTCATAGTTCTATGTCAACGGAAAAAAACCCTTTGGCTCCCTTGAGACTGTCAAAATTACGTTTTTTGAGGCGTCATCAGCCGTATCTTTTTTGACGCTAGCTTAGAAGTTTGATTTTTTCACAGCTTCAGGGGACTGTAGACCTGAATATTTGGTTTAATTTCAACTCAATACCCCCACGCGTTCCCGAAATAAAAGATCTTGAGAGTCAACTAAGTTAGGTACCTATACTAAAAGATTACCGGATTTTCCCTCAAAAGAAATAAAGATAAAGCTAGTACTCACATTATAAAGATTCAAGATATTTCAACCAAAATTTTATTTATGCCGCTCATTAAATATAATTTCACAAAATGTTGGCAGATATGCTGATTATGAAAGCTGCCTGTTAGTTCTTCGCTTTTCCTAATTCCTCTGGTTTATTAATGTTAAGTGCTGGCTTGCACATTACTCTAACAATCTTAATTAGACTAAACCATCCAGTTCACTAATCAAATCAAATTAGGCTTCAATACTTACCTGTTAAGGTATACCGAAGACTGAAACTAATTCTAATAAGAAGAATTTGCAAATGATACTGAATTATTTATGGTTTAGATATTTTAGTTTTTAGTTAGCTGTCATTCATGTCATTGTCATTCGAGGCAGAATATTTTAAATTAAGATTTTGATTGCAAAATCTTACAGATTTGATCAATTAATGCTAAACCGGTCGGATTTTGGCGTGGGCATTTTTCCAAAGTCGTACGAAAGTATGACACTAGAAAATGTGTTTTTATATAAATAAACATTATTTATTAATTTCAGATAAAAATAAACCTAGGGATACATAATGTACCTACTAATTCTGGAAAAAGAAATTCTAAACCTTAATTTTCAATAACAACTCTTTCTGTGTACCAGGCGGGCAGACGAAAGAAGAGGTCATAGAAACCAATGAGCGTCTGCGCGGAGTTCGAGTGCGCCTCGACGAGAACTATGACACGGCGAAGAAGGCGCTCGTCACGCTCATGGCACGCTACTCCGAGTCCAAGGCCCAGAGGAACGTGTTCACCAGATACGCGCTGCTCAAGGCTATGATAAAGGTACCTAAGATTTTCAATTGACACTAGGTACTGTGGTGGGGTAACTCAGTAGGTACGGGAAATTAAAGAGAATTGGAAATTTAAAATAATACTTATATTGGCAAGCTCCGTCCGAATTCACATCAGTACATGATCTCCTATAAAAACAATCAAATTCTTTATCCTTCAGATTTCAAACCTAAGCTATACTTTTTAATTCACCGTTCCAAAGTTTTACGAATGGCCAATGCGAATCAAATAAACCCGGAACACACATGGGTATCACAAACCAAGGACTCACATGAGCGTCACAGCCAGTTTAGATTAAACGAAAATGTAATGGAAAATTGTTAAACGCGTGTTAAATGCTGTGTTTGGTTGAATGAATTTTCATCAGCAAATTGCATCTTTTGACTTGAGTTTAGTTTTTGACGCGTCAATTATTTATTTTATAAATAGGTTTTCGTATAATATACTCGTAGGTGTAGGTACCAATTCTCACTGGATTGTCATGATGGATTAAAGCCCAATCCCTCTCACGTATGGACACATGTGATTTTGTGTAGAAAAGTTCCGCTCAATTTATGAAGATAAAACGTTGTTAATTTTAAAGACTGAAAAAATTGGACGAAGCTGTACTGTAGGTCCCTTAAAGCCCATTTATAGCTAACTAGAAGCAGCAGGTTTTTTCTTCATACAGTAAAAGTTAAACGCGTTCTTCAACCTGAGTGTGAGCAATAAATTGCTCTTTGCAACTCATCACTCTGATGGCTCGGAAAGGCCAACACGGCTCTGTTGTTTGTCTTTATTTTTGTTCAATCGGACAATGCAGTTAGTCGCAGATGGCTTTTACTGCTTCGACAGGTGCAACTGCAAGCTTTCTGCAAAACGAATACCTACGTGTGTTCGAAATTCGATGACCCGAAATGCCACGTCAACGGTGAAATGGAGGCTTTTTTCGTATCTGTCCAATGATATTATAAGTAAAAAGGTGTAGATAGGTTACCTATACAACATTCGATCTTCGAAAACGTGAAACCTACGTGACGTGTGTCCGTTGACGGCACAACGCGACACTGAGGTCAAGTGTGGCTAGCTAGCCATATTTTAACGTGTAGCTTGCTGAGCGCTTATAACCTATCTACACCTTTTTACTTATAATATCATTGTATCTGTCGTTAATATTGAACACTTCATGACCCGGTGATCTTCGTATCATGTAAAATAGGGTATTATACTAAAAATATGTAATAAGTTCGTCAGAATTATTCCAAAAGAAAAAGGACACTTATTTTTTTTTTTTCTCCTAAACAAAAAGTTATGATGACATACTGTGCGTTGAATACTCGTGTGACGACATTCCGTTACACTTTTTATCGTAAAGTGACGTCATAAGCCCCCATTCCCTGATCTTTGATGCGTTTTATTTTCGTAATATAAATTTGTTAGTTTTATAAATTTGATAAAGCAAAAAATACGTGTCTAATATTTTTGTAAATCTATCTGACGGACTATAAGAAAGTTTTAAAGTACTTAATTTTTTTTTCTGTTAGTCGCCTCAATCCTAATATTTTAGTTTTTTTCTTTTCGAGTTTTTGTAAGATTTTTTTTATTTGTGCCAATAAAATTATGGTAGTCATACGAGCATACGAGAAAATAGATGTAAATGAAGTTAGAGGTATTTCTCTACTCTTTGACGTAATTCGGTTATTTATCAGTGTATTTTTTTAGCAGTTTATTTTTTACTTTTACATGTTTTTTTTTTGTATAAAATCGGTTTGCTCTTGGCCCTAGTCGACGAAGTCAACGATGGAGCGAGCTTACCCAGAAGGAGCCGTATATAAATATAAATCAGATAACGCAGACTTACGAAGACAATTAGCCAAAACCCTTAACGACTTCGACCAAACTCACAATAATTAGCTCCAGATAATCGATTGCCTCGCAAAATTGATTACTAGACTTTGCTAACTCGATCTATCCCGTTCTAGGCAATCAAGGAACGGGATTAGTTGTAGACAAACATCTAAACAAAGGAAAACAAGGGTAGGTTTAGGTAAGGAACCCTTGTTTTAACTATCTATCTATCTATGCTTCTATCTGTCTATCTATATATGTACATAAAAGGGAAAGAGACTGAGTGTCATATTAACCGGAAATACTGGGTCTGGAAATATGAGATTTTGCTTTTCGTATGATGTAAGTGAGCACCATAGATGTAATAAACATTTTTTTTTTATATTTCTTACTGTTTTTTTTTTATTTCTATGGAAGGGTTTTTAGAAATTGAACCTTTTGAGGTGGTGAAAAGAGGGAATAATGTTTGTACTAAATCTTCTCAGACGAAGCAACAACGAAAAAAGAGTTTAAAAATAAAAAAAAATATTTGTACCCAGTTACAGCAAGACAGTAAATAATTTAATTCTACAAAATATTGAAAACTAATTGCTAACCAATCATCTCTGCTAATGACGCATGTCTTAGATATCATAATATGCTGACATATAGTGTTTATTCTTCTTCTATCTATCTATCTATCTATCTATATCTATCTATCTATATCTATATCTATACTTATAATAAATCTGTAGAGAGGTCAATTCTGTACATGAAATATATTTCCAAAATAACTATCAGGGGGTGATTATGGATCGATACTGATGCCAAAAATGCAATCAGTACAATTTTTGTCTGTCTGTCTGTCTGTCTGTCTGTCTGTATAACCGTAATAGAAACAAAAACTACTCGACGGATTTTTATGAAACTTGGTACAATTATTATTCGTACTCCTAAGCAGGTTATAGTATACTTTTCATCACGCTACAATCAATAGGAGCAGAGCAGTGAAGGGAAATGTTGGGAAAACGGGAGAAGTTACTCCATTTTTAAAGCTTTTGTCGCGTGTGCAACCTTAATGGTGAAAGCTACACAGAAATCATGTATGACGTAAATGTTCTCCTTAAAATTATATAAAAAAATATCCAACTACAGCAAATGTCTATCTTTTATGATTGACGAACAATAACACATGTAACTCCCGATAGCTTAGCAGTTCGAAGCTTTCTGATTGTATTTGTCTACTCTTACGTTTATAAAACTCTCAGTAATTAACATTAATAAATGTTGACATTATTAACTATTCCATAAAAAAAGAATCATAGAAATCGGTATAGAAACACCAAAGTTATACATGAAAAACGCTAATAATAAGCCATCGCGCGTGAATACTGAATCATGCTGTAAGGATTATTTTTGTGGTCGCGAACGCACAGGCAGGCGGCTAGCTTGGCGCCTAGAGGCTAGCGAGTAGCTTCGGAAAACGGCTTACGACAGTTTGCAATATCCTTTAAAATAATAATTATAATGTCGAGGGGAAGATGGTAATAATTTCGCTTTACACCAAACGAGTAATGTTATAAATGTGAGTTTGGTTGTTTGTTACTCAATCACGCCAGAACGACTTAACGGATCTTAATGAAATTTAGAACAAAGATAGATTATGGTCTGGAATAGCACATAAGCTACTTTTCATCCCGGGAATATGTTCCCTAGGGATCATGCGGGCGAAGCCGCTGGTAAATATAATTATTGACTATAAACGACCTATAAATCCTTGACTCGCGCAAAATTCTAGTTGGACAATATACTATATCTACATGTCGAACCTACTACAAATACCACGATCTTCACGATTTTGCTGTAAGGTCGCATTCCTCTGTTATATGAAAGGTTACGGTGACATAATGGGTGTGTGTACGTAAGCTTCTAACTGTGCTAATATAATAATAATCACTAATTTACGCATAATAGTGGAGACAGGGTCGGGTCAAGAATTTGTGCATTAAGAACATAGCTTCATTGATTTAATTTGATCCGGATTCATATTAAACATGCATTTATTGAAACAATACAAAGGTACAATAGAAAAATAAGAAAAAGCTCCCTCTACTCTTTCTTAAAGATTGTTAGTATTTATTAAAATGATCAGTACTGAGGATCCGTGCACCACCATGTTCCTATCCTTGTCCCATGTTGCTTGGGGATCAGCGGAACATATTACTATTTTCATCCTCCTCTCTCAACCGGCACTCTATCATTCATACCCTTTTTTTCACATCATTCCTCAAACAATTCGTTTTTTTCCTCCGTCAACATTTTAATTCATAGAGTTACCAATCGGTGTCTGAGCCGTTGTGGATTAACAAAAGCATGCTTACATGCGTACTAAGCTGCAGTGCGATTCTGTAAACATGTCGAAGTGAACACTTAGGCGACGTGAACGACAAGTGAGCTGTCAAACTATACAATCATGATGCCAAGACAGCAGTGCGATTCTGTAAACATGTCGAAGTGAACACTTAGGCGAAGTGAACGACAAGTGAGCTGTCAAACCATATAAACAAGATGGCATGACAGCTCACTTGTCGTTCACTACACTAAAGTGATCACGGTGAGATGTCGACAGAATCGACTGGCTATGGTTGCAAATCACGATAGTTCGTCTTTTTGGTTCATGTCACACTCCTTTGACTGCTCATCAGAAGCTGCTTTGTAAGGGAAATAGTAAAGCTATACCGAGATAAAAATTAATGATTTATTCATATCGCAGATATATCATGCGAAAACAAGAAGCGAGACGGCTAATTGTGCTGGTACGAGTATAATTTATGAAATGAATGCGCAACAAGTCGTACATTTGAATTCAATGCACTTTGAAATGCGCCGCTCAGGCTTATTTAAATAGCTGGGAAGTGTAAGACGGCCTCATACATACATTGAAGAGGGGCTAGCCTCAGGCGTTCATGCTGAGCTTATTGGTAATGGGTGAACGTGATCATGTCATGTTTGGTTTTAGATTTAATGGTAAAGATAATTTGGTAGGGTTTTGAATCATAAGCGGAAACGGCAATAAAGCCTGGATTTTAAACGATTAGATCAGAACGATTCCCTCGCAAAATTGATATCCAGTAGACTTTGCTAACTCGATCAAATTAAGTAAAAATACTGGGTAGGCTTTGGTTAAAAATTCTCAAAGACCATCACATGTGCCGATGTGGCAATATAACCTGTATTTTAAACGCCAGGCAGAGGAAAAAGAGTAGTTTTAAACCTTACATCGAACATGGAGCCAATTGATAATCTATACTATCTATACTAATATTATAAAGCAGAAGAGTTTGTTTGTTTGTTTGTTTGTTTGTTTGGTTGAACGCGTTAATCTCAGGAACTACTGGTCCGATTTGAAAAAATCTTTCAGTGTTAGATAGCCCATTTATCGAAGAAGGCTATAGGCTATATATCATCACGATAAGACCAATAGGAGCGGAGCAGTAATGGAAAATGTGACGCAGACGAAGTTGCGCGGGTCAGCTAGTTGATTTATAAAATTCTGGAAGATCGTCAGTAACGTTTGTAAACCAATATATTGCTAGTCATTCGCCACATGACCCATAATAAAATCAAGGAAGTCATCATCATTTCATCATCGTGAAGAAAGTTCAGCCTATTCCAATAAACAATGCACCTGCCATGTTATAATAGAATTATAGAGACTGCCTAGAGTATTAAATCCACCTTTGTGTATGATATTTAAACAAATATTCCCAGCAGTGGGATTCACTCCCGAATTACATCTTTGGTTCCCAGGAAAAACTCTTTAACTTTATTGCACGCTACCGAATTACGTGTGACCCTCATGACTAAAGTATTCCTAAGTTAATACTTCTTGGATGCAGAATGCTCTCCAGTAAGAACACCTGTCACGTGCTTATAAAAATTCAACAGGGATCACTCGAGCTATTTGTCACCGTAGCTTGTTTAAACTTGCAGCAGACGTTTGCCTTGTGAGTTGTGCAAGCTGTATACTGAACAGGGTGTCTTTGGGACTTACTAGTATTGTATTTGCGTGGGTATTGTTTGCAGATTATTTTTGCTACAACAGTAGGTACCTACACTACTGATTATAACGTACAGTAATTGTTCCCCCATACATTGTCGTCAATTTTTACAAATCATCATGAGCTGGCCGGAAATGACTGCCCGGAGTTTGGAAGTTGGTGGTGTGACACCCCCGTGCCTCGGAAAGCACGTTAAAGGGCTAACCACACTCATCCGGGTTCCCGTCCCGACAGAAAACGGGACGGCAATAAAGCAAGTTCGTACAAATCGTATTTCTCCGTCCCGTTCTGTGTCCCGTCAGGGACGGGAACCCGGATGTGTGTGGTTAGCCCTTAAGTCATTGGTCCGGGATCGACGTTCATGACGTCGACGACTAAATATGATTTGCCGAAGAAGACAGGCATCAAAACCAAAAATGGACAGCTTCTTCACGGGGGTGTCACACCACCAACTTCCAAAATCCGTGCAGTCATTGAGAAAATGCCAATAGCTAATACACAATAACAATTTTAGCTCAATCTGAAAAATGAACCGTATTACCATTAATAGGCACGCGTGTAACCACTATCTCACCTGATACGTGGGCTTGGTAGTGTAAACTGAAATAGTACCAAGAAAATCGTACGTACCTACCCATTCCAAGACAAATTTTTGAAAGGTTCGTCGTTCTCAGAATTTTAGCTGGTTTCCTTCTCTTACGGTAATAAATAAGCTGGTGTCGATCTGTCTATCACTCGGCACTTTAGGGAAAAGTACTTGAGGTAAAGTAAGATGTCCCTCGGGAAGGGAGGAAAGAAACAGGTTTATTGAACTGTATTTCAGTTCCAGCTTCCTTTCAGAAAAGTTTCTTGCTTTTGGTTCCTTAAACATTTGTGTGGATATACCTGAAGCATTTTCTTTTATAAAACAATCCCAGTGTTAATACTTTTTAGTAAATATTGAGTCTTTACTCATGATCCATGACTCATGATCTCCTATGGAGAGGAAGTGCTTGATAATTCCAGGCAAGCGTGCTTTCTGTCGGGGTGGCGGGATTTGTTCGAAAGAGTCACCGCGGCCCTGGAACGCAAAGGCCAAAGGGTGTTAGGAGGAACACGGATGGGTTTTAGTCAGTAGGAGTCTGACACTCCCTCATGCTTTACCCAGAGCGGGAGGAGTCATTTGATGATTTCCTATAACTACTTAAAAAAAAAAAAAGTTTATCGTGCTTCGTCGTCGACCACATCTTCACTTTCCATCAGGTGAAATTTTTCGTACCATTAAGCTTAATTGTTATTGGTTTTTGTTATAGCGGCAATAGAAATACACATTTTTTTTTTAATTCAACTGTCTAATTATTACAGTTCTTGAGATTCAGCCCGCTGACAGACAGACAAACGGACGGACGGACGGACAGCAGAAGCTTAGTAATATGGTTCCGTTGGTTACCCTTTGGGGACGAAACCCTAAAAAGTTTCTGTTTTATTTTCGGACCACGAACTGGTAATAGAATTGTAAATATGATTAAGTTATGTTTAACCTTGAAATCAGCATCTGCTGAAAGCTTAACTTGTCTCTTTCACATTCAAATCAAATGATAACCGGTAACAAAAAGTAAACCAAAAAATAAAAAAATACGATTTAACGACCTTATTCCATTTTCAAAATGATTTATAACGCCATTCTCCATCCCATTTGTTAGCTTACGAGGGTGACTGAATAAGCAGGATTCTGTAGAATGTCGTTGTGTTCCCGCCAAGTTAAATTACACGGTTCTACTTGCAACTGGGACCATTGTATAATTGCGTTTAGAAATTACCACCCCGCTACTGTGTTCGTCTTCATTATTTAAAGCCGTGTCCGGATTTAGAAGGAATAGATTTCTTGGTTTTTAAGAAATTAATTTAAATGTTACTTCACTGTGTTTGTATCTGTGTGTGTTTGACATCTGGTTGAAGGCACTTGTCTCATTGTCTCATCGCCGGCGATCAGCGAGTAGCGAGTAAAGCTTCAAACTCGAAACGATTTGGTGACCAACGAGTATGGAGTGAAAAGTTTCGATAGTTTTGATGTTTTTTGTGCGACAGGATTTTACTCGCAATACTCGATCTGGCCCGCAATACATTGTATGAATGAGCTATGACCGCCACGCGAGCAGCGCCGGTCGAGTGTCGCTGAGCGAGTTCAATCTTGGATAGCTCTTATCGCTGCGATCAATTCCAAGAGCCGCTCGCCATCAGTGTGAACACTCGGCTATCGACTATGAATGTATGTGTATCTTTTACACACGAGATCTATATCATTTATCCCTTTCCTCAGCGAGCAAATAGTCGAAAGCTTCCTCGCTGGCGGTGAGACAAGTGCCTTAATGTATAGCCCGTCAAAATATGTTTTTCTTAATTTTTCATGTTCATCGTTTCATCAATTTACAGCTCACTGTTGTATATTATCAAAACTGTTCTCTTAACTATCCGGATTGGATGAATGTTCCATGAAAACTTGAATGTAAAGCTAACATAGACAAATTCGCTCCTGAAACCGAGAAAAGTAAAGTTTGTATGTCTTCATTAAAGGTGTTAAACTGTCGAGGCTCTCTCCCAGACAAATAATAAATATTTAAATCCATCCAAACAGAAAAGCAAGTTAACTCTGTAATCGTAAAAGACCCGATGAAATTGTTCTTTGGTCTCCTTTACTCAAACAACACAACATAATCGAAAACTTTTTCGTTCTATAATTATTACGGACAACCATAATTGGGTGAAAAACATTGTAACTGAGTTAGCAATATTGTTGAAAACGTGCCACCCGAAATTCACCTTTATTGTATACATGTCACGTACCATACCTACTTGCAACCTTGACGATAGGGCTGCCCCGTCGAATTTCGAGATACCATTACATTTTGTGCGACCCGCATGTGAAATAAGAAACAATTGGATCGCTCTTATGTTTTTGCAATGCCCGTCTTTTGTGTTTTTTTGGCATCTAGATAAGGTTATGTGTACCTGTATTAGAGTTCGTCAAAATATCGTTGAAAGTTAGCAATATATTTGCGGAATATTCACAAGTCGAAATGAATGAACTGATAAACCATCGAGCCAAGAACTCTAAACTAATAGAAACTCCAATATATTTCTCTTAAAGCTGAGAAAGTTTAAGAGCATTTTCAATTTGTGACCCTGCCTGAAGCTTTCCTGAAAGTTTAGTGGCTTATCAACAGGTGTGAGGCTTTTTCACATTTCCTTTCCAATTCCTCGATGGCATCTATACGATGTTTTTACATAAATGAACTTTATTCAAAGACATAATCAGCTCTGTTTTTCTATCTTCAGAGCGCCAATTCTACTCATTTTTAAATAACGTTCGCTTTCGCATGTCAGTTGCAATCCGTGAAAAATGTATGGAAATTAAGGATTTGTTTACAGATTGCTACTGGAATACGAATGCGAACTAGTATTGGCCTTTTGTTATGCCACAGGAATACGCTAGATGCGAGACGCAAAGGACCGCTAGACGTGGCAACACTTGAAGGAGGCTTATGTCCAAAAGTGGATGATTTTCGACTGAAAGGACGATATGATAAATCAGCTCTATCAACCCAAAAGGACCTAACTGAATTAAAATGTAATTATATTATAAAAAGATCATCTATATATTCAAATAAATAAATAAAATAAGAAGTAAAAATAAGGTCTTTCGTTTAGTTTTCCATGTGTTATTACTTCCCAGATTTTGATCCATATTAGCCACACTTTCGAATGGTGGATGGTATTTATTTTTTCAAAATCAACCGGTTCGATACCCGGGTAGGAACAACGATTTTTCAAAAATACAATGATTCAGTTTTATTTTTAACCAAAATTCAATGCTTTTCGATATTCCTCATAGTTTCGGATTTGGCTCTGAAAGCACAGTTTAAAAATTCACCCTATATATTTTATACGAATTTTAAACGTAAACTTTATTAAAGATAACCGACGTAGTACCGCATAAAAAGCTAATTTACAACCCAGTAAGACTAGAAACAGTCACAGATGGAAAGAGTGAACTGCAAAATACAGTTGAGGTTCATTTATCTTGCAGTCGGTAGGAACTATACTGCAATTGACAAGCCAAGATTTAAAGAGCGACTGAGTCGCTTTGCAGCGTTTCAGAATCTAAATAAGTGCGAGTCGGACTTTTACACGAAGGTTTCCGTACCTTAAACTGAAAAAAAAACACGTTTCTTATATGGTCCCTTTTATTATTAACTAGCTGTCCCCGGCGGCTTCGCTCCCGTCAACTGGCTACCCTACCTACCCATTTTTGCTTTTCAATCTTCCCTGTATTCTGGCGAACTAAACAAAAAAAGAATTACTGAAATCGGCCCAGCCGTTCTCGAGTTTTAGCGAGACTAACGAACATCAATTCATTTTTATATATAAGAAGAAGAAAAAGAAGATGAGATAAATTATCTTTTTATTATTTGTTGTTATAGTTAGACACACTATAATAGAAATAGGTACACTATTTTGTTCTTTCAACTACTAACTTTACTAATTTCAAGTATCTACCTATTACGATTCTTGAGATACAGCCGGCTGACAGATGAACGGACGGTCAGCTAAGGCTTAGTAATAGGGTTCCGTTAGTTACTCTTCGGATACGGAACCCAAAAAAGCACTTCGAATGGTTGTTGATGACTACCTACTGGAATTTCCTTATAACAAATTATGGAAATCTTAAAAGTAAAATGATCGATAAGTACTCAAATTACATAATAGGAAAAATGCTCCAGAATCAAGTGTCAAAAGAGGTTTTAATAAACCTAATGTCAGTTCCCGTGAGTATTGAAAACGGAATTAAATCTCGTTTTACTGCTATTATTAAAAGAAAAGAATCGTATCAAGAACGAGGCACGAGTATAGGGTAATTCAGATTAAGTAATTTTATATTTACGTAGGAGTTCGGAGGAATAAAGATAATATCTGTTAAGGCGATGGTCTTGCTCCAAGCTTTTCCGAAACTGAAAAGAAAGAAGCCTTTGATTTCCCAACGTAACATAAATTCATATTTATATTGCCGGTTATTTTAGCATTCTAATCTCCTTACTCCCGAAACGAAATCCGATTCTATGCCGAAATTTTCATAATTGAACGGCACAGGGACGTTAATTTTCTAATAGAACTAGCAATAACAATCGTGACCTACATTGGTGAACAATAGAATCTTTGACTTGCTAAAGCAATAAAGCCGCAATCCACGACGAATGTTGAATCACGACTCCATCAATCATTCCTCGGTTGGACATCACGATTCTACATCTACCAGCATGTAGAACAACTTTATGAACTCAGTAACCAAGAAAAAAGAAAACCCAACGAACCTTCGAATTTATACAGAGGCACGAGAGTCGTAAATCAAAGTGAAAGCCCTAACAATACGAATGGAGATGCCAGGGGAATAACTGAAGGCAATCTTCAGGTAATAACTTTCTTCTACCAATTTATTTTTATTGCAATTTTAGGGTCCAAGTACGTTTAATTTCGATCGTTTGATAGACTTCAGGTTTATATTTCAGTTCAAGTATTGACTTAAACATGTTGATGTGATTGTTTTCTTATGGTAGTGACAGCAAATGTAATTGAGTTCCATACATTTGCAGTGCACTTGGCTTAATTACTTCTCTGTTCTCGATTTAATCAAACAACGCGCGTCGTTCGTGTGTTGACAGGGAATAATATGCATAAGCTACGTAAGCAGAGCAATCTCCGCCATCATAATGTTGTACAACGTCGTCACGGAGTTCTCTCATAAATATGCAGTTTGTTCCTAGATTTACTTTGTTCTTTTTGCTCATGGTAGTCGTTTTTAAGGTTATGTATTGTTGCAAATAAATAGCGTCAGTAGGTACAGTGAGTTTAAAATCAAGGCCGGCCATAACCATCTAAGCGCCCCGGACGAGCCATGCATTTGGCGCCTTTTTATATTAACTTACTAGCTTCTGCCAGCGGCTTCGCCCGCGTGATCCCTAGGGAACATGTTCCCGGGATTAAAAGTAGCTTATGTGCTATTCCAGACTATAATCTATCTTTGTTCTAAATTTCATTAAGATCCGTTAAGCCGTTCTGGCGTGATTGAGTAACAAACAACCAAACTTTCCCCTTTTTCATTTTTTCCAAGTTTCGTTAAAATCCGTCGAGTAGTTTTTGTTTCTATAACGGTTATACAGACAGACAGACAGACAGACAGACAAAAATTTTACTGATTGCATTTTTGGCATCAGTATCGATCCCTAATCACCCCCTGATAGTTATTATGGAAATATATTTCATGTACAGAATTGACCTCTCTACAGATTTATTATAAGTATATAGATATATAGATGTTGAAAACAATTTCACTCCCCTGCCCCAATCGATTCATCCCCACCCGTCAGTACATTTACTATGTTGTTTAAAACACCATTTCAGCTATGCTAAAATATGCTTTTACAAACGAATTATTTGCCCTAATTAGCAGTTTTGGTTTTCGCTTGGCGAGCTATATATTTTATTTAAGTTTAGACAAACTGCGTTTGCCACTTGCAACATTCACTGGAATTGTTAGCAGAATACGCAGCCATATCCATCCAGAGATGTAATCCTTGAAAATTGCGCTTTTTTAGTAAAGTTTAAGGTTTCGAGAGGTGGTCTTCGAGATTGTGTTGCCGACCTAAAATTTTATCGCACAACAAATCGCCACCAATGTCTGAGTTTTTCTTTATATGGAAAATAGGTACTCAAATTACGCACAGTGCTCTGTAATTATCTGTGTATATCCTATAGACCATTATGAAACTATAATTTAAAAAATAAATAGTTTTCTGTTTCATTTTTGCGAGCTTGACTATAAATGAACGTTTTAAAATGAAATTGGTAACTATTGCATAACATCATCAAAATAAAATTCATTTTATTTGCTGTGTCATCCACGTTTGTTACGCGGAATGAACTTCTTTTTATTTTCATTAAATCGCTAACGGTTCAGAAAAGTTGGGTTTACCCCTTCTGAGAATACTCGGAACGTGTGTCGGTAAACACGAACGAATCGTGTCGGTCCGGGGAGAAAACGTAATTACGAAACTATTCACCTTCCCTTCGCAATTATTTTCTGATATAACTCTGTTATGAATCAATTTCTCTTGTTCTTCAATAATAGATTTGGTACTAAAATACTCTGAATGTTTTTAGTCCAAAGGTCGTTTCTCTTTGAATTTCAAAATATATTTTCTCATTCTTTAATCTGAAGTATTATGAAAAAAAAAAAATAATTTTTAGTACCACAACGAGTACCCATATTATTATTATCGTTATGAAACACTACAATAGTTTAATATACATAAATGAGTGCACTTCAAAGCGGGCAGTCGGCCAACTTACAGATGTTCCAGTTTGTGATACAATTATTTAAACTAAGTTGGTTGGTCGGCACGCGGCGTGGAGGAAGCGTGAGGCACTCTTTGCTTCCGATTCAACCGATACCGGTATTTCTTTGTTTTAGACCGCTTGCACTACCTTGAGAATTAAACTTGAGGTTGAATACTTTTATTTTTGAACGTGGATTCAATTTTCTTTCCTTGAGAGAAAGGTTACGTGCCATTGGATACGAAGCTGAAAATAATGTTGAATATTGGTACAAAATATTCTTTTTTTTTTTTCAAAATGAAAATAAAGTTTACCCTATTGATGAGAAAATCGCAGACAAACTACATCGACTGGGCAATACTATCGCTTTCCCTATGAAAAGTGCTTAACACGATAGCAACTATATTTTTTACGCTTTCAGCCCAAAGCATGCACGCAAGTAAAGCTTGAATAAAGAAACAATAAAAAACGGCTTACATAAAATGTTTTATGTAATTTCACATGTCAGGCTATCGGAAATTGATAAGTAAGGAAAATTAAAATAAGAACGAACAAGGAAACCCGTTCCGCTGAGCTCGGAGAAAAATCAAAATGAATTTTAATTTCCGTTCTCTTGCACTTGGTTGCTTTCAGTCGATAAATCAAGAGTTAATAATGCATAGGATACTATAGTTATATGAAAATCCTGCATAAAAAATCCCGTTATTATTATTTAATCGGCTATTACCGCATTAAGGCTTCGCCACTGACCAATAATAGGTACTTCTGAAAATGCAATCCCACCGGCTTCAGAGGCACGAATATATTATATTAAATTATTGGTGTAAAACATTAATAAACGAATAAAAATAATAGCTTGCTCTCTCCGCGTGTGGCTTTTGTCATAAATTACATTTTCATCAACTTTTGTTGGTATACCCAGTGTAATCGATTTGGGGGCTCCAAAATTCCGCTATAACGACAACATCAATTTCGATACAAGCTGCCGACAGAAGATAATAAGGATGGAGCAATTTATCATGTCCTACATGTTTTTGTAAACAACTGTATACTATATAACTGTATGTATTGATTGACTCGCTCATAAAATGGTTTATGAATCCAACATGTTTTATCATGCTGCTGTTTTTTTAATCTGAGCTTTCCGTGAAATCCAATGTGAATTAAATAATTCTAGCTGTACTAGAAATCCATTCAGCAAGCATTGCAATCAATAGAAAAATAAAAAATATAAGTAACCCAGTTGCAAAGAGCTTAGGAATTAAATTTCTCAAAATTCTTTTCACAATTTTTCCAAGTATCAATACTTATCATTAAATGCAAATTCCGGTAATATAGATATCACAATCATATTGCCCTAACCCTGCAGCTATGGAAGAACCAAGAATATGCTCCACACAATAATAATAACATCTGGGTTATATCTAAAGAAAAACTCCTTGTTTCCCGGGAGACTATGCAATAAAAATGTCCGAGGAACAATAGTGTTTCATACAGTCTTATTCTTTTGCTAGATTTCTCAATGGGTATTTCTTATGAAGACTTTGTATTTTATTTCTATATATTTGGGTTTGATTAGCTCTGTAGTACTAAAAATATGTAGATTATTTTCTACCAGAGTTTTTGTTGCCGTGTGCTTGATATTTATATAATTACGACTGGAAGTAGGTTGTATTTTTTTGTAAAAAGTTTTTATTTTTACTTTTTAGTGGTATTCCACACCTCAAAACACCTCTGCAAAATCGCAGGAAAGCAAAATACGCCATTTCGTTTACATAAGTGACAAAAAACATCATACAAGTAAACGAATTCCAGCTATTTCGATTTAAAATCCAAACTTCCTAACCGATTTTGATAAAATTTAAATGGGACCAATCGACAAATATATCCTTTCACATAAAACAAGAATCGAATTTCAAATCGGTTCATAAATGGCGGAGTTATGAGGTAACAAACATAAAAAAATACAACCGAATTGAGAACCTCCTCCTTTTTGGGAAGTCGGCTAAAAATCAACACGTCTTTTCTCTCAAACACATTTACAACATAAAATGTATTCATGCTTGATTGTTTAAGGTTGAGTCAGAAATAAGTCGATTTTGAGATTCCTGGCCTTAATGTATCCGACATAAACAGTACCTTTTGGCGCGATTATTTTTTTAAATAATATTTTATTTATTATTTATCTGCTTCAATAAATTAACAAATATACTAAACTAACAAAAGACTAAAGTATAGCATCAAAAAATTCGTCCTCCACGCTGTCAGCTGGTAATGTACCCAAGAGACTGGCGGGATTGCCACGTTGAATGGCAATGCTTAATCTCTGCCCAAAGTAAGAGCCAGCTCTTGGGTCACGGGACGTGTCAACCAGCCGTTTCGAAATTTCTCTGAAATGTCTTTCTTGTTTTGATCAAATACTAATACATAATTTTAGTGCTAAAAACACGTTCAGAATTTTTAAAAACTTCAAAGAAAGTCCCCTTTAATTTCACATCTTCATAATAGAATTCTTTCAACAATTTGAACTCTCACCCAGACTGCACCATAATCCAAACTACAGGGTGTAGGCGCACTTGAACATACAGTGGGTTCATTAGACGGGCCGTTACAAGGCGGGAAGACGATCCTTATCGCCAGAATTGGCTCTGGCCCAGCGAAAAGTTATCCGCTTTGAAATATCATGGCACACCGTCTGCCGAAAGTCGTTAGGTACTGGAATTAACTTCGCAACGAAACTACATGCCGAACTAGGATATTAAGTAGTTAATTTTAGTGTTCATAAATTAGCTATAGAGTAGTAAGAAAAAAAAAGTAGAATTTAAAATGAAGAGATTTTTAATCTCTTCCAAAACCGTATTTTCCGGTAGATATTTGCTATTGTCGTGGAATAAGGTTACTATTAACTTATGAACCAATTACGATGGATTTTTATGCACTGCATAAGTTATGCACAAAATAGTTGTAGTGTACCTACAACAGGTAGAAAGCAAAAAACAAATCAACTTTGAACAAAATAATATATCCAACTTCAAAACTTTGAACAACTGCAACACTTTGAAGTAATTTATATTTGAAAGTCGGTTTATGTGAATAATAATAATAACTAGTATTATTCACATAAACCCATATTCATATAATTATTACCTACAATCTTTTAGAAAATCACTCGCTTCAAAACTGATAACATTTTAGGAGCCTTACTGCTTCCAATGAAAACTAAAAGATTGCAAACTTGTAATTAACACGCCGTAGCTCGCAGCAAGAAGATATTTTAGTACTGAAACAAATAGTACCTACAGACGATGCAAAAAGTTGTAGTTATTCATTGAACAGAAACTAACTAACTAGCTGGCAATGGACAAAGAAAAACACTTTTCAATTCAATTATTCAAAATAATAGCTAGCAAGATCGTAGTTTTAGTCAGGGATATCACGGATATGGTTTTATCGAAACCGAAGCTGAAGTCGGAGTTTTTAAATTAACTTTGCCGGAGTCAGAACCAGAATCGGAGGCTAAGTCGGGAATGTTGACAAAAGAGAGATGTTAAGGACAGGCCTAGAAAATTAAATAGAGGTTACAAATATTATCAGTCACCCGCTTTCATTCCAACAATAAATAATAAACCTACGCATATACATAGGCATTGGAAATACAAATAATTATGTTATCAATCATCTTTAATAGACTAGCTGTCCCGCTGCGTCACATTTTCCATTACTGCTCCGCTCCTTTTTGTCTTATCGTGATGATATATAGCCTATAGCCTTCCTCGATAAATGGGCTATCTAATACTTATAGTATATAGAAGTATTTTTAGACCAGTAGCTCCTGAGATTAGCGCATTCAAGCAAACAAACAAACTCTTCAGCTTTATAATATTACTAGCTATCCCCCGCGGCTTCGCTCCCGTCAACTGGCAACTTTCTTATTTTTCATATTTCATAAGAACCTTCTCCTGACAATAACAAACACAACAAAAAATAATTAGCGAAATCGGTCCAGCCGTTCACGTGTGATGCGGTGACCAAGGGAAATAGGGATTCATTTTTGTATATATAAAAGATATAATAATATAGTAATATAGATCTTGCAAAACGCTTAGTTGACGCTTCGCGTGACCCATGAGCTGGCTTTTACCTTGGACAGAGGTTCAGCATTGCCATACAACGTGGCAAGGCAGCCAGTCTTTTGGGCTCACTTCCAGTCGATAGCGATGAGGACGAATTTTTTGATGCCATATTTTAGGTAGGAGTTTTTTTTTTCTATTTTAAGTGTATAATATAGTATAGATTAAAGAATTGACTCCAAGGTAGCGAATTACGCTTAGACCTCGAAAAAATCTTCGATTAAGAAGTGTTGGAGCCGAAGTTGGAAATGAAGGTGCATTATCAGTCGGAACTTCGGAACATCCCTAGTTGTAGTATCGTGCCAGAGTTTCATTACTTTTGATAGGCTCAGTGTAAGCCTATTTTGCGTAGCCAACCAGTGTTCTTTATATCTTTTATTCGGGCCAACAAACTTATTTTGAAAATTTTATTTTGAAAAAACAGATTTTCATTTAAAATATTTTAATGAAAGGCCTCATTAAAATATTTTAAATGAAAATCTGTTTTCATGTCCGTTGGTACTTAATTAACTTTTATCTATACCATTCTTGCAGTATCTGTATTCATAATGTTCATTTGACGTAGCTTTGGTTATGTTTTATTTTTTTGTGTTTGTGCGTCATTTCTGGCGAAATAATCGTACTTTCTTCCTTTTTTTTTATAAATTTTTAGGCAACATCGCATTGGCATCGCAATCGCAACCTGTCAAAAAAGCCTTATTAATTAATTTTTGTCAGATCGCCAATGACATGCGATTGCGCACGTTGCTTAAAAAACTGGCCAAGTGCGAGTCCGACTCGCGTGCAAAGGGTTCCGAACACAGAAATATAAAAAATCAGTTGTTGTTTACTATAATTATATATGGTTCCGAAAGAATTTCTTTTTTAACATGTTATTTTAACACTATAGACTTTCTATAAGTTTTCCTGTTTTGCGTAAAGATCTATTTCACCGTTTTTTTGTTCAAAATATTAGGCTCGGTAGGTTCGGAGATAAGGTCATAATTATTATTTATTTATTATATACTTTATTGTACACCAAAAATTAAATACAATAGGAAACTTAGAACTAAATCACATACAATGGGCGGCCTTATCGCATTTCGCGATCTCTTCCAGGCAACCTGGGATGGAGACAGTATTTGACTGGACATGAAATTGGGGCTGTTATGGTGTGAAATAAGAAAAAAAAAATATAATAATTATTTCGTCGAATTTCTTGAATTACTGCAAAACCATTTATTTAAAATAATGAGAAATTATAATTACATAAATCTCTCACAATAAGCCCTTTCATTTGGTATGTCACACGATATTGTTCAAAAAAACTTTTGTTTAATTTTCTAGTTTGTGCCCCAAAAATGACCCTCATACTACTAAAACTTTAATAATACGTAACGCTTCGGTATTTGGGTCACAGAAGTCCATATGTGCACCAAATTTCAACAGAATCAGTCCAGTGGATCCGGAGAAAACTGGCTGTGACAGACTGACAGACAGACAGACACCCGAGTGATCCTATAAGGGTTCTGTTTTTTATTTCGGAACCCTAAACATATTAGAATTAGCACTCTCGACTCTGGACTTATTATTTTAGAAAACTCTAATTTGAGTTTTCTTATTTTGTTCTTTCATATTCGCCTGCCGCTATGAAGGCTTTTCCTTCTTCACTCATGCCATTTACCTACTTTTAAAAAGGGCCAAAAAATCAAATTCAAAGACAATCAATTCATTTCTATTAAACCTACAAATGTCTGAAAATCTGTCTACAAATGAAAAAAAAAATGTAAATTCGCAATGATAGCCAAAAACGAACTATCAAATACGACACCAGACAAAGTCTAACTTCATGTAAATTTTCTCCTCAGGTCATTAAGCAGGTTCTCCCAACCTTATGGTTTAATTATGACGTTCCAGGACGTGATTCGGCTCGAGACTCAGTACTGGTCGTTGGTGGAGATCCCTCGGCAGGAGAAAGCCGAAACAGTGCCGGCGTTCGTGCTGCGCGCGTGTGCCATCATGGAGAAGACACAGAAGTCCGGAGAGGGAGTCAAGACCTCCGCCAAGCTGGCTGAGGAGGCTGCTGATAAACGGGAAAGGATAGAAAGACTGAACGGTAATGTTGAATTTAGTTATCAATCTGTCTAACCTTTTCCTCCTGTTGGGCTCGGTTTTTACTCTAACTAGATGCCACTGAGTATCAGTCCTACATGGAGCGACTGCCGGTCTGAACTCCAAAACCCAGTAACACGATACCTCTTGGCAAGACTAGAGTCAGATTTCTTGGCTTCTGATAACCTGTAGCGATTGACAGAGATCTACAAATGACATCCACGACTACAGCTTAACATGCTTTCCTAGCACGGAAGAAACTCTTTTTCTTTCTTTCTTTCTTTTCTTTCCATCCATGAACCAATCTCGGCAGGCGTTGCTTTGGTCTTTTAGATCGCTCCGTGCAGCTGTTATTATTTAGCCACAAGCTCTTATAATATTACACTGCATGCGTTCCACACTCGAATTTTATCCGGTTTGTAAATATTCTGAATTTTGACGGACGGAGTTAGTGCCAACCCCATCTACAAATAGTACTTCGGACCGACAGTTCTTGGTCTCGGATCGAATGCAGAGGTCAACCACACTTACGGGCACGACAGCACCACTAATAACCATAAAAAAACTGAGAACAACATGATACAATTAAAAACATTCCTCCTTCCATTAAACTCGGATCTCATCGTCAAACAATGACACTATGTCGGTTTAACTTTGAGCTCAACCAAACGATTAAATTAGGAAAATAAACCAAAGCGTGCTTCTAAATTCTAAGACCATTGGCGGCTTGCCAACTTGTCGGTCCACAGTGTTACATTTCGCTGGATTTTTCAGTCTTTTCCTAGTGCTTAAAATCATTGTTTTGAACTACAGCTAAAATTGCTAGCCGAAATTACATATTGAATAGATTTCTAACATCATTTTGATGGCTGACAATGCCTGTAATGCATGTACATGATTGATGTTAATAGGTATCGCAAAATAATGGCAATTCGGGCCTTGTCTACATGGCATCCATTATTGTTTTCGATAATTGGCTTCGATATAATTGATGCGTTAGTACCTACCTGTCCAAGTGTCCATGTGACGTTATTATTTCAATTTAATCAAAATTAAGAATGGCAAACCAACAAAATAATGAAAATTTTAGTCTCGTTTATAAAAGCTGGCGTTCTGAGTCGATTCTTATTATGATTTACGAATCTTACATTTTCGTTGCAAAGTAAATTGGTGCCGGGGTTTTCGAAACCAAATTAAACGTCCCGTCGTGACCGTCCCGCCCGCAAACCCTGACCTAGGCTCGAATTAAGCGCAAACAATAAAACGGGCTTACACCCAAATACACTCGGGACCGAATACGCATTCATGTATTCCATGGATATACTCGTACTTGTAAATAGGGATGTAACAACAACGTACGGTTTAGAAATGGAACTACACCAAAAGAAAATTTTTATGAAGTTTTTTCTATCAAAAAGCTTTTGTGACATCTTATTACATTTTCAGATATGACAACAATTCAGATTGAAACGGAGAATACCCAGATGACAAATGATTTGTATCGCCTGCTGAAGAAATATACTGGTCTGCGGAACTTAATAAGGGAGTTAAAGGTATGTAAAGGAAAATACTTTATTAATTTTTTAACTAACGCAGTGTTGATTTTGATTTCGAGCCTTTAAATTTATCTTTTAAATATGAAGTAGCAGATATTGAAGAAATATTTGGCACCCACCATCAATCGGCTTTATCCACCGGTTCATCATTACTAGCTTTTTAGTTTTTAACCGCTTGTTTTTCTATTTTCAGTCAGACTACGTGAGTTCCAAGGTCTACCCGATCTTCCCACGCTACACGATGCTCAAAGACATGATCAAGGACATCATGCACGACCCCGACTACATGGAGGTGTGCCATGAGGTGGACCCATAGCGCGGGGTGCGCAAATAAATGAGGCACTCTTTCACCGACCGACAGAGGTCGTTTCGTCGCTAGTTTCGCCAGGGGAGAGCTACAGTTGGATTGAAATGATTATCTTGCGTCTGCCATCTTGAATTTGAGTGTCAAACGTCAGTTGTTACCTATTTGAAAATGGAAGTCACTGGTGACTAACAAGTTCCAAATATAAAATTCTGAACGTCAACATTATTTCATTGGTTGCCGGTTTATTTCAAAGTGTAATATATAAATGGCGTTGTTTCCGGACTTATCTTACTTGGGTCAAAGATGGTAGATTGAAGATAGGGTGTATTGGTGGAATTGGCGGCGAGTAGTGTGACGAGTACTCGTTTAATTTGCGCCACTTGGTTCATTGAACTCTTTGTTAAGTGTAAGTTTAGATTTTAGTGTGTCTGTACTCGTCCTTATGTGCTTCTGTTGTAAATAATCCTTCATTTAGTTACTAAAATCTGTAATTCCCTTTACACAGTTTGGAGCTGAAATATTGTGCATTGCGATTTTCTAGTGTGACGTTTTTAAACTTTTTTTTATATAAGGGACTGTATTTCGCCAAAATATTATTCTGATGTTTTTAAACTTTATATGTGTTTATTTATTTCTGCTTCATCTACTACATAATCAAATGTTGTAAACATATCTTCGCTGTATCAATGAGGAGCTTCTGTGGACATAATCATTCTTCTTAATGGTACCTACATAAGGTACATAATATCTAATCTTACTATTCACTTTATGTATCCATGTAGAACATTTACTTATCTAATGATATCATATTCTGTATATATACCTACGAGTAGGACAATTTATATGATTTGGGTACAAATATCATCAACGTCCGTTGTTGATAAACCAGAAAATCTCTCGTCTCATCTACCTATTTATTCCTTATCATTCCGATAATTATAAAAAAAAGTTGGAACACAGAATATATAATCTGTTTCATGTTATCGTTAATATATTAGTTATAGTACTTAAAAATATATGTATACTTAAATATAGAATATTAAAATATAAATAATGAATGTATGGGTGTTCTTGAATGTATATTAAGTAGTAATGCCATTGTATGTGTTCAACATTGTAACATTGGTAAGTTATTTGCTGAACGTATGGATATCTATAGGATTACTCATAGATCCAAAAATTCGCCACTTTTTTTATCCTTCGATAAAATCTGAAGCCATTATGCGATTAGTTTTTTTATTTTATCTAGGAAATTAATCTGCTTCATACTGATCTGATGCATCTCATAAGTATCTGCATATCTGTATTTTGTTTATCACAAATGTATCATCTACACATATCGTTATGTAATCATTCATAGATCACAAAATCTTGGCAGTTATTTTTTATCCTTCGATAAATTTTGACGTCATTTTACAACTTGGTATTTAAAAAGATTTCTAGGAAACTAATCTGCTTCATACTCATCTCTTGTATCTCAAAAGTATCTGCATATCTGTATTTTACTCATCTGGCGTTGGATAAGATAAGATACTGATATTAATTAATTTATGATTAAGATACAGGTACATAAACCTAGTTTAGAAGTCTGGGTTTCTTGTGTATTATTAGCCATTTAATGTTGGTGTACATTTTTTAATGTCACAAACATTGAAAAATAAATTATTCTTACCTATTTTTATTCATATCTTTATCATAAATGTATCATTTATACACATATCGTAATGTAATCATATTTACTCATTTAAAAAAACATTATTTATATAAAAATCTAGATGTGATTTAGCAACTGATTATCAACTTCGAAATTCAAAAATGCTTTATATACCTAGTTAGGTAACAAACATGAAAAAAGGCAAATCAGTACAATTCTGCTAATCAGTCGCAGTCCAACGTTAAATTTATATAAATAAAGCCTTTTTATGTCACTGCACTTTATCTAGAGTTCAACCTGTTGATGTTTAGAATATTTTCGTGAGTTTGTGAATTTGGCCAGAAGATGAAATAGATAAATTAATTAGTATGTAAACGCATGTTATTTAATGTTGACTATATTTTATACACATAGATTTTTAATTGTTTAATTTGTGAAGCTTGTAAGTTATGAAATAAATGTGTAAATAAGGATATAAAAATAAGTGATTGGAGACAAATGCCAAAAAAAAAATTGTAATCTTAAGCTAACATATTGGTTTAAAGTAATAATACGTCATTAAAATAGGAACATAATATTGATTATATTATAGAAATAAACATAAGGCTTATTTGTCATTCAATTAAATTTAAAAGGAAAACCGGTAAAGAACTACGCGTTTCGGAACTCCTCGCTACGAAACTCTTTGCTACAAAATTCCTTGCTACGAAACTACGCTCAGGCTACGCGATCCGCTACGACACTCCTATAAACTACCAAGTTTACTCCATTAAAGTTTTTAATATGTCAGTTTACTGGTAACTATTCGATCATGAAGACACCTAAAGACACATATTATTGTAAACCGTTCTTTTAGCTTGACTATCGTATAACTATAGATTTTCTGTTCGTAAATTTTCTTCGAACTATGTATTCGTTTTTCGACTTTTAGGGTTCCGTACCCAAAGGGTAAAACGGGACCCTATTACTAAGACTCCGCTGTCTGTCCGTTTGTATCTCCGTCTGTCACCAGGCTATATCTCCGTCTTTCACCAGGCTGTATCTCATGAACTGTGATAGTTAGACAGTTGAAATTTTCATAGATGATGTATTTCTGTTGCCACTTTAACAAAAAGTACTAAAAAACAGAATACATTTTTAAGGGGGCTCAAATACGACAAACGTGTTTTTTTCCTTTTTATAAATAATAGTACGGAACCCTTTGTGCGCGAGTCCGACTCGCGCTTGGCCGGTTTTTAGATAAATTACACTTATCAATAAGCTTATTTTTATTTTACTACATAATCAATAATAACAATAGAGAATTAATTATATCACTACAAATTATCGTAAGTATTAAGAAATAGTCAGTGTCGAAAATTCGCACTTTACTGTTAAGCCAAGTAGGCATAATAGTTATTTGTAAGCTTTATATGTTGTACTATTGATTAAATATGAAAGCAAATAGTGAGGTCAAAATGTTAGACTAGAAAAATACATAGTTATTTATCTTAACACATTTCTAGTTTTAGACCAACGTTCGGTTTGTTGAGACCTTTCTCCAAAAACTTTTAAATGGAGCATTATTTATCTAATGTTGGCACGTTAAACAACAAGACGTGTAGAACGAGATACCGCTTCATAAAATTGCTTAGCGAATAGAACACATGACATCTGTCTGACAACCTGAAAAAGTGCCATCACCGAAAACCGAAAAATCAAATCATGTAGGTACGTTTGTAAAAGTTAGGTTATATATATAAGGTCATACTCTTAAATGTGTGTTTAAACGGGCAATAAAAATTGACCAATGTAAAGCGATACTGGTCGATTGTGAGTAATTGTGACGTCACAAAATACAAAGAAATTTACAGATACGACAGCATGCATTAACTGTGCGAAATGTTTGGAAGGACTTACTGCAGGTCCACTAATTGCTCCAGACTGATCCACATGACTGTGTTGGTACAAAAATTGCTCAAAAAATTGCCCGTGTAAGTGCACCTTAACATATAGGTAGGTAATGGTGTATAATAAATAATTATGTAATCAAATGCCAATTCCCATTGGTTGAGGTGCGACTGTATGTACCTTTAAATTGTTACTAAAGTAATACAAATATACTGCCATTGATTTAGGGTGGAAAGTTGAATGTTACTATAATAGTTAGATATAAGAATAACATTTAGTATTTAACAGCACTAACCCACGTAAACATTCTAAAAGAAGGTTTTAGAATACTAGGTATTTGAAAAACAGGACCTACCCTCCTTCTGGGACCGTCGGGAAAAAAGAAAAACATTACGCACTCTATTTTAGGGTACTACCTACCGGTAATGCGATGCGGGTGCAGAAATGCACCTACTGTTCTTCAATAACATCAAAGTTTTTAACATCCAAAAGGTACTAGTAAATAAAATGATAGACATGCTAGGAAACTCTGATATCAGAAATAAATCTGAAACGGGATTACGTGACATTAAAATTTTATAACTTTGGTACGTAGTTACTTACCAACCATTGTTATTTCATCACCGAAATATAGTACCTACTTTGGACTTTATATTGTCCGAGTGAAAGTAAGTTTAAAATATTGATTCGATAAGTACACCTACTAATCTATAAATGTCGCTCTACTTACATTAATTTGCAATAAAATTCCAAATTGTTGAATTAATTGTGTCAAAATATATCATATATGTACTATATCTAATCATATGTGTAAATTAAACTAAAATGATAATTACCTATTGTTTCTTAATAAATAAAATAATGTATAAATTAACTTCTGTTAAACTAAGGCGAGTTATTTAATCTGCAGTTCATACTCAACTAGCAATAGTCGGAAAATTGTTGGGTGTTTTTTTGTTTTAAAATTATACGAAAAACCCCAAATTTTGACCATTGGTTGTGTAAGCAACGGATCAAAACACTCGCCCTTATTTACTCCTAGTCAAAACAGATCACTCGAGGATTCTATTCCACTTAGATAAATTTATACCTTGTAAAGGACCTATACAGGCTGTTCCAGAAGTGTGAGATATTTTTAAGGTTGATGTTGGGTAGCAGATATAGGGAGGTACATAAGGAAACAATATGAAACATTAAACAAATGCCTTTATAAAAAAACGACCGCATTTAACGACAAAAAAGTTCCGAAGAAATTACCTACTTTTCAAGCAGTCTTATGCAGTTGCTGATATCAAATCTGTAATTGAACTAAACAAATTGCTTGAAAAGTTATTTCTTTGGAACTTTTTAGTCGTACCTATAATGCGGTCGTTTTTTTTTAATAAAATTTATTTTTTCAAAATGCTTGGAAATGTGAGCATTATTTTGACAACCTTCTTCGAGATGAATCAAAATTGCTGCACAGGCCAAATACATGCGATCAGCGGCTGACAAAATTTGTATGAAAATCCATATCTGTCGTGTAATTTAAAAATAAAACGAACTTTTATTGCGAAACATGGTAACCAAGGAGGTAACTTATAAAAGGTTTTGTTTAAGCAGCTTTCTATTTTTTGCTGTTTATTGAAATAAAAAATGAACACTTTTACTCGGGAATTATTATTGTTGTTGGTTCATTGATTTTGAAAAGTAGATTATTTTATTTTAATATCTGCGCATTATTTGAGAAAAGTAGGTACTATGCAAGCCTTGGCCACAACTAGGTATTGACTATTGATAGACTTATTTATGTGTGCCTCGGCTACACCTCGTTGATGGACGTCGTATAAATGTGGGCACATCTATACGTCGTCAATAAATGTCTCTTTTGCTGGCCGCCGCAGTAATGTACTATTTTTTGGTTCGCTATTTGATCCTAAATTTTTATCAGCTAGCCAACATCACCCAATATAAGCACGCAATTCGGGAACATCCTGTATAGTTTTCAAATGAAATATTATAGTAGAAATGTATGTTACGAAAAGGTGTAGTCATATATTAAAAACCGCTCCTACCCATATTCATAGCTTTCCTTACCGCTACACTTACACCCTGTACTGTTTTCACACTCTTCTTTGCAATAGTCGTATTTATTTTTCAGTTAACAAGTAAGTAGATACTTCAACTACATATTTTATAAATTAAAGCTACCTTTGTATGCTACTAATATAATATTTATGATAGATAATTAATGCCAGGCATTACTTACGTTAAGTAGATTTATGTAGACGTGTATTCGGATTGTCACGCTATAACGCTTTGTTATATCAAATGTAATACATTATTTTTTGTGCTAATTGGACTTTCATTAAAATCCCTGCTCAACCTAACAATGCACCACCACATACTATCATACTTACTCATAATAAATGACCCCATATCCGATTGCAAATCTGTTTGCTTACCTGCATCAAACTTAGCTCTCTGCTGATCTCGTATGAAACAACAAGACACCTTCACAACGCTACCTATGGCGTTGGTAGAAAACTAAACAAATTTTCGACAGTACTGCCATCTATGTATCAACGATATATTACGTTTAGGAATGGGTTCACAAATCTCTTCAATAGTTCTATATTCTAAAGCTAGATGGCGCTTTTTTATCCTTTATTTGTCGGTGTTGCTATCACATTTCATAAATATTTACATTGTTTTATGGTACAAAGGTAAAATTATAAAAGTATATAGATTGTGTACAACAATCCGTCAAACTTCAATAGATTTTTAAATATATCGCTTAAGCATTAGGCCCAAGGACGATTGAGAAAATTTGATAGTTTCGGGCAGCTTGATGTGCTGGCGACTGTACCTAAACTAATCTGATACTTTTGTACACAACTATTATTTTACTACTATAATAATTTTTCTCTAGTTGCGTCGTAGGAAATCGAAACTAAATAATAAGGTTTCCTATACTAACTGAGTGCTGCCTGTCGGATTCATTCCTTCGTTCACCCGAAACATCGTAATCCGAATAACTTTGACTAATGGAACCTTCCCTGTAATATGAAAAAATATTAGCTAGCTATTCCTAACGGTAACTGTGAGTGCACTTTTTGGAGTGTAACTTTCTTTGAAGTGGCTTGCTTCTGGCTTTATCATTTTTCTTCTTGAGGTTTGAATTCAAACAATAAAGTCCAAAAGTATTATAGTATGACAGTACATTACATTGGTCCTTTTTATTTTTAAAATAAAATACTACTGTTATTCTGTCTTCGATAATTTGCATAAAGTTTAGTTTCTTCAATTTAAAATTAAGCAGCAAAAATGGGATAGTATAGTAGTGGCTATGGCAACACCGGCTGCTTCATTCATTTCATTCGGCCGATGGCAGCAGGTGTGGATTGTTGTGTGTCGTGCGGCATTTGTTATGGCGGGCTTTCGTCAACATGAAGTTTTGTCAAACTTTTAAAACTTTAATCTATGAACTAAAACTTAGTTAAAATAACTAGAGCATAGCAAAAACTGCACGGTACTGTTAAAAACCGCTAATAAGTGAAAGTTCACTGGTCAGGATGTCGGTTAATTCAAAGTGGCGGTTACCTGACGTTTTTTGTGTTGGTGTGTTGAATGGATGTCGGAATTACGTTTAATTCGTGGCGCGGGGATGGGTGAGTAAGTGGTTCAAGGTGTTTTGGGACTTCTATCGAGATGCCTTTCGTGCAGCGTGCAGTGGAACCCAAGTTTTTATCGCGCACGAGCTTACGAGACAGCGATGGCAAGCCGAGGGTGTCGGATGAGGAGCTCCAGGCGGTCACGAACTGCACCCTCAGCAACGCGCTGCGGCAGCTGGCGTCGTTGGTTCTGCTGGCGGAGGATATCTTCAGCGAGCTGACCTCGCAACTGCAAGATCTAACCGAGCGATCAAAAGTAGCGCAGACGAAGATCATCAAAATAAACGAACTCGTTGAACAATATGATCCGAAGAAAGTGCCAGTCCGTGAGTACAAGTTTTATTTGTTTTCACTTGCAACTTATAACTCGTTCTTTACTTCACCGATAAAATGATTTTTTTAACAAGTTCACGCGATACTCTAGGCCGGAACTGGCGCATACGTTTAGCTTTGGATATCTCCAAGACACCTACCTAATTGCTAATTAATATGCATCGGGCAACGATACCTACTTTCTAGGTAACTATTCTAGGTACTATAGGTATAATCGCACAGCAATTAACATTTAAAAGGTTAAGCCTTCATGGTCTGTTGACTTTGGAAAATCAGGTCACTGATGGTTTAATTTTCTCCATTTTTCACTTGATAAGTAGGTAAGCTGACCTAGTTAAGTAGGTAGATACTTACGCATTTTGTTTGTTGACATAGTACCTGCATAGCAAACACTGCATCATACCTGCAAAGATTATTGAATTTGATAATATAACCCGCTAAGTTCATTCACGTTATTGAATGAAATTAGCCCAAAATAATTTATCTAGGTTGCTATAACATCTCAATTTATTTAATCTAAACTACCTATAAATTATTCAAAATAATTCGCGTATCAAAACAGAACGAGGTCTTAAGGTAGGTACTACATAAAGTAGCTACCTCCTTGGCTACCTATTCCTAATAACTTACGCCTTGTCAATAACTGCTTGTAAAATGTAGGTAGGTAAGGTACCTTATTGGTGGGCTCCGGAATTTGTTCGAAAGAGTCACTGCGGCCCTGGAGCGCAAAAGTGCATAAGGAAGAACACGGATGGGTTTTTGTCAATAAAAGTCTGACACTCCTACTTCGCCCAGGGCGGGTGGAGTTAGGTATTTGATGATTTCCCATCCTAAAAAATAATTTAAGGTACCTTATTAGTAGGTAGATAGGTACCTATACAAGGTAGTCAGTTGTCCAATGCAAAGGTTACATGCCTAGGTTAAATCGCATTGAATACAACCTACGAACAGACTATAAAACTTGTTAACTTAAACAAACCCACCTAACTGCCCATATTTAGGTATTTTATCTCTAAAGAGATTAACCGACCAATTAAAAACATGCAGAGTTGTACTACAAGTGTACTACCTATCTCTTAGATATTCTTATGAATCGCCTATAAGGAAAATAGTCCTTTTAAGGTTACTTTGTTTGATGCAAGCGTCCTTGGTTGTAATGGCTTGAGGAAGATACCGGGAGTACCTTTCATACCGCCTTTCAAGCATACTAAGGCTATAACATCAAAGGAGGTATATTTCTCATCAGAATTGTTTCTATAAAGCACATACCGCAGGTAGTTACCTCATAAACGACTGAAACGTTAGCTACTAGCGTCCATTACAGCGCAGTGAGTAAAAAGACATCCAGGCAAGCATTTTTGTAAAATAAGCTCATTGAAAGGACCGTTTCCGAAACCTCATTACCTTGTCCTCCTTGAATATGCCGCCTTTACAAAAACGTACCACGTTGATGCATTACTCTGAACGCTATCTAAAAACCAGTTTGAGCGTTCGAACGGACCCGCGATGGGAAAAAAACTCCCAGATTCCAATGCGAACCATAAAAACGTCTCGAGATAATTTCCAACCCATCCAATGCTTGCCCGCCGCCTGATGATTCTGACCGCTCAAGTATTTAACACTTGAACGAAGGAATTCCTCGTTCTTTTATTTATAAACATCATCTAAACTATTCATGATATAGGTACGCTCCTATTATTCCGATCGACTGAAAAGATAAAATCGACCTTTAATTACTATCGAACTGGCACACTGCCGAAAATAGGTACCTACACCCTTTATCGAGATTTCTGTTACTTTGATTAATATTCGAACAGATAACACGAAACGTTAAATTCCGTACAAAGCAAATCGTATTACACGTACCTAAATGGGCACATTCATTTTGTGTAACCACGACTCTGTCACAGACAGTCAACGGCGACACGAAAATCTCTTTAAATGCATTTGTTACGGAAAACAAAACAAGAGAATGTGCCAAACAAAAATAGCCGTTGACTTAGTTGGTATTGTGGCGAGAGTAAACACTGCAATTCATTGGACAACCTTTCACCTGGACGATAAGCGCTAAGTGTTGTTTGAGTGTCATCTCGTGGAGGTCGGTCCTTTTATGGTCTCGTTTATTTGTACTGTAAAGAATCTCTTGACTTTAAACCCTGCCCGTATTCGGCTCACACTTTCGTATAAAAAGCCCATTTGGCAGTGTGTTGCGTTCAATACTGCAGTCCAAGAGCTTACCTACAACTTTACTCCTTACTTGTACCTCATTTTATAGTGGCAGATTCGTAATCTACTGCACTTAGTTGTCTGTATACCAGGTATTTAGGGTCGTCTGAATGAGTCTAACATATTAAATTGAGAATCGGAGCTATACTATTGCATAGCATTAGTCAAAGCCAACCTCGACGGTGTGAATTACCATAATTGCCAACCCCAGACCAGTACCATCATTTAGACTGGGCAATTATTTCACAAAGATTTAAATAAAACATATTTTCAACAACATTATGTTCTCAGATTTCCTAGTAATTCCTGCTAGTTAATACTGAGTACATATTGTAAGTCAGTGCAGTTACACGACGTGTTTCATAATTTATTAGCCGCACAACCTGGCCGGTTGCACAGATGCTATCGGTATAACATGTAAAGTGAAGGGTATAATCACAATTACAGCATAAACTTTCTATGTTTCGAGGATGACTAATGTGTTATTACGAAGTAGGTAATGTTCATAACTTAGTTAAGGGGAGGACACGACATCCAGTTATCCTGGACGTCTTTATCAGGTGCTCTTGATTCAGTCTGTCGCCTTTATTGGCAAAACCATGACCGATAAAGACTAACGCATGGTTAAAAATATATAATATCGAAGCGTCACAATTAAAACGCAATTCAATTGATACGATTGACTGTTTAAAATAATTTAACTAATCATATCAGATAACGCGCAATTGACTGTGGACACATAATATTCGTTCCAGAATCTGGACACTTGGCACGGGTAGCAGCGTCATCAACCCTGCGGTTCCAAACCCAACCCGAAGCTTGAAATGCTATGACCACAGACAATGCTTCCTAATCGAGCTCTAAACGCTTAACAATACTCTGTAAACACGATGTAATACTCGAATTGATACATTTATGAATAGCACATTAACGTTACATAAGTCAGGTATACAATGGTCACTGTAACTCGACGTTTGTGCAATTGTAACAGAGGTCGTTGGCCGATAAAGTTCTTATCAGTTTTCTTTGTAACTAGGAAACGAAGTCGTGTCGCAAGAATTAATTAGGCAGTGGCGAAATTACTGAGATAAGCTTTGCTATATGTATATTGTTACAATAGTCTTTTAAATAATACGTACTAGAACGAGGTATACCGATACTTAGTATCCAGACGTTAGAAATGCAAAGTGAGCAAAGATCATCATGATTCGCCTTCGACATTCAGCCATACAAAGTCTGTTTTGCATTTGCAAACGATCAAATGTCATGGTGTCTGGAAAACAAAGAGAGCTGTGGCACTATGGCGTCGGTTTTTCCCATGCTTGATTTATCTTCAGCGTGAGGAACATCCATTCAACCGCCGAGCTTAGCTGAACGAACCCTGTTACGCAATACCAAACCTTATTTATTACTCAGTATAGGAACCAGTTTCATAGAAAACGTATCCTGAGAGTCGTGAATATCCAAATTGATTTGTTTTACTTAAAACTATTTCAAGGTGGCCTCGGTCCTCGACTCGTTTTTAAGCCGTTAACTCCTATTACTGATGGTATGCGATCAGTATCAAATTTGAATACGATTTTTTTTTCTCAAAATCATCGAAAAGGGACATAGACATAATTCCATATGATTCTTAACAGTGAAATACCGACGAGCCGTGACAGTGTCCACATAAATCACTGATCTCTTATATTGAATAAGAGGAAATTATAGAGAATGTTTCCGTTGCCCGCATCTCAGATAAGGAGATATTCCTCTAGTTAAACGATCAGATGGACTTATGCGTTCCGTCCACTGCATCTGATCACATATAAATCTTATTAAATCCAGAGGGCAATTTGTTCCTTAAGTGCTTTAAGTTCCAGCAGATAATTGTATTAAGGATGTCAACCAAGTTGAAACAGCTGCGGAACTATACAAACTAAACGGAATAAATAGTTCCGACTTGCCGTAACGTTTTAATCAAGAAAAAGATAAGCCCGCTCTAGTTTTTTACCATCAATTCAGTTAATCTTTAATCTAATGCTCGTTGTAAAAGTAACGGTTAATTCTTAATCATATTCTGTGCAACCTACATTAAAACTATAATAAAAGAAAGTAATCAAAATATCGGAAACTCGCAAATAAAAAGGTACATGGCAGCAATCACGATATTAACTATTCTAATTAAAATATGCCTTGAATAAAAAAATTGAACGCGATATTGCCCTCTGCAGTAGTGTTTATCTACCTAGCTTTCTATACCGGACACGATCTAATCTCGAAATAACCATAGTCGATAACCTGACTGGCTATTAAGCAGCTAGATCGTGAGATTACTACTAACACCACATTTCAAACGTGAACTAATATGAATTCTCGGCAATTACTTACTCTAATATGAACTGCGACTACTGCCAACTCTTTATACGTCATCTAAACAAAATAGTTTCATCAATGCCAGACAGGCATTTAATCTTGACAGTGAAAGTTTGATCAATTTTGGCGCCCCAGATTCTCCCAAACATCAAACTCAATCGAAAACTACTATATTGGTAAATATTCATTAATTGTCTCTCAAGTAATGATGTTAAGTCAGTCTGGACGTCTGAGCTGTCCATCATAATTCATGATCTTGCTATCGCATAGGGGTCCTACGTGCTTAACAAGAGATCATAAACGGGCAGACCAAACAGACGCACACATGCTCGACTAGAGTACCTGTCGGGAGTCTCGATAGTGCTATGACATCATCCTGGGATACTCTTTTGTGATGCCTCGTTCGGCCGCTCCAAGTTTCGACAAAATGAATAGAGAAATTTAGGAGAGTGTCTTTGTCTGCTGTCATGTCAATTTTGTGTTAGGTATGTATGTACACCAAACTTGATTTCGATATCCCAGAAATCAGAATGAAACTTAAGATTTTGGCAGAATCGAATGTTGCTGACCAGTATCGAATTGCTAGCTCACGAAACTGATGCATTAGCGCAAGCCACGCCTGGGAATGTCAGCAGTAATGAGCCCAACTGCACAACGTACTGAATAATATTTCCATGCAATACCTAGTCACCTATAGATCTAATGCCACAGGCTTCGGTGTCACCTTTCGTCCCCGATAGTGCCTTTCCTCGGTGTTGTTTTGCAGGCTATTGAATGACTGCAGTCGGTACGTATTAAGCAAGTCTTCGTCGCGTAATCTGAGCCCCAGCTTAAATCTAACGGCTTTGTACCTAATGCTTTATGCCTGAATAAATTACGAAAAATAATATCTTTTCGAAGGAGGGTTGGGAATCCAAGCGGCTTAAACATGTACCTACTTCGTGTACGGGTAATGCAAGGATATCCGTTTACAAATGCAACTGCGGTATTTTTGCAGCGCGTATTCTGTTATGAGAACGACCACCTCGACATTTTTTGTTTAGTCAAAACGTCAGTTGCGTTACAATTTTACTATCGCACTCGACAAATGGGTGAGGGCACAAAAACCACACTTGAGAAGTTCACCCCTCTCTTAAGTCATTGTGGGAACTTTTAGAACCAACAGGGAAGCTGGGTTTTTTGTCGTGTTCTAAGAATGCGTCCCAGGTAGCCGGGATACTAATGCGAAGCTTTTGTATTCATAACTTGAGAGAAGATTTTACAATTGACCATCCCGTCAGCTTTACAAATGAAGCGCTTTGAATTTGTAAATCATTGATGAATTAATATTTGGGAACAATATGCTAATAAATGAACTAACTATTCATAACGCGATTTTGCCCTTAATAACGCAAACGCAACTAGCCACACCGTAGCGTATATAAAGCCAATAATTTGCATTTATTAAATTTTACTTCCTACTTGCCAATCATAATTATCTGTAATCAAAAAGGCAACTTTCCGTGTACCAGCGTCTTACCTGTCATGTTGTACGAATTTTATAACAATGATTAATGACGCGAATTTAATTCGTGTGCTGTATTACCTACCTAGACGTTACATATTACAATATTAATCATACATATTTTTGCGAATTGTCCCTTAACCACAACACATGAGAGAAATCTCTGTTTACATTTCTCGAGAAACGAAACCTATTTCAGTTGTGTTCTAAATTAAAACTTTCTCAGAATAATTAATCCGATCTTTTCAACATAAACATTATTTAGGGAGTCGCGTTATGGAGGTCGTTTTAAATGGTTTACTAATCCTTTAATGGTCTTGATCTATACGGTCAAATAATCCCGAACAGTATTGATAATATAGAAGATGGAACCGGATTTATAATATTGATAGGATATTATTTGTATAATGTGTCTGTAAAGTCTATTTTAAAGCTGATTCCTGAATGCAGTGAGGCTGTGACAATGACCTTTAGAAACCCACGCTAATTATACACACATCGACAACCGGTGCCAGACTAGTTCATGGTGTGGCACGTTTCAACATAGCTACGCAACATAATAAAGTGCCTAATTTAACTGCGGGAACACTTGTGATCGAAGATGCAATACAACTAGCTCATAGCGTCTTAGGATTCTGAGCCAATTTAAATCGAAACCAAAGTCACAAGAGAAAAACAATGAACGAATTCCAAGAAGGTAAGTACAGAATTATCTCCGCGATGTGAGGATTCAATTAAATTAATTAGAGCCACCAGTTGTTTGCCGTACACAGTTTAATTGGACGTAAGGAAAAAAGATTGAGAAGGAAGATTGAATTAACGCGCATCGATGCTTATGATGCAATAAGCGTACCGATTCGACGGCTATAAATTTTACGAACCCCTCCTGTTACCAGCATATGCTGCAATCGCTAATCTACTTAAACTTACCCATGTTCTTACAAATTGTTGGGTTGTGTATGATGCACGGATTGAGCTAGCTATAAACTCATTGTTACAATATGAAACGTTTCCTGTTTGAGTCGGGTTCTTTCAACGACATGTTCCTGCTCGACAGCTGAAGTTGATCACACGTTAACTTCAATAAAGTACCGACGAAAACAAATATCAAATTCCGTAGGTACTACAAATATTGGTCATATCTGTAAATCGAGAAAAAGATAGGATGAAGTGGTTGACGCCTGGGACGCATAAAATTCTTTTACGGGCCCCTGAAGCTTGAAGGCACAGAAATGAAATCATAAAAACAGCTCGTAGTTTTTCTTCATTCCTTTTGGGGCTTTGGTTAGTGTGTATTTTAATTCGATTCGCTTGTAACCACAGCAACTTAACATGGATCCTCTTTCCTTTCCCCTCCGACATTGTTACTATTGACGAGGGTTCGAGGTATTCCGCAAGGTTTAGATGCAATTTGTTTCAAGTTAATACGATACGGTCCATCAATATTTAATCGGATCGACTTTCATTAATCCTTTCACGTAATATTTGTTTATTCTTGACTTACTCTCATCCCCAGTCCTGATGTAGGGACAATTTTTATCTGAAGTGGTCTATGGATTCACGATTCATAATAAAATAGTGCTCTTAAAAAAAGCGTAAAGCAGCTCCCTAGAAATGCATTCTCGTAAAATAAGTAAATAGACGTCCGTACTCGGCTCCGTACCATACATTTTAAATAAGACAATTCCCATATTTTTTACTTATCTTGGCGTGACTTCGACCAACTAAGCACCTAGTTAATATTAGATGAAGCCCGTTAAACGCGGGGGTGCCGGCAGCTGATCGGAAGTCCTGCCCTTTGTTCGACTTTCAACCACACTTTTTGTAGTTCAAGGAAGGAAGTTAGGAATTTCACCAAAATTGACCTGTTTTTTAACTTCTACGTAAAAAAATAACTGTTTGAATGATGCCAATATAGATAGACATTTTTCATGCCGCATGCTTTTTATTTCCCTGCATGTCACGAATTTTGTGTGTTACGCTCCATTGTCCCTTACGAAATATCCGCATTTTTTATCCAGACAAAGAGGGAAAGCTTTCCATTATTCAAAACATTTCGGGTACAATGGTGGACCGCGCACGGCGCACGCGCAGCGTGTGATCCATTGCCGACAAGATCGATTGTTCGCGATATACAGGGAGGCGGTTATTTTAAATTGTCGGCTTTGTCAGACACAATGCGAATATAAACGAACTACACACCTAGACTATTTTTTACCTTTAATAAACTACATCCTGCCCTTCCCAGTGTGTTTCCGTTCATTAAATATTTTTTGTCTAATGATTTATCACAGTATCCTCTGTACCGGACTTGTGTTCAATACTAAAGAATCTCTTTGTAACATTTGTGTGCCACCTGAGTTCCGTCGCCGAGATCTCAAGGTTCATTAATGATGATTAGATTTCAGTGTGGGGCCTATAACCTGTATGAAGTCCGTAGACAGTGAGACTTTGTTATGCAAACTATTTTACCTGATACATATCAAATCTACGTAACCTAGTCACGTGTTTGCAGTTAATTAATTAATTGCTTTACCTCTAACTGAGCTGGTGTGGAAGTGGCACGAGGCGTCTGTGCGAGACCCGACAGCAGTAAGTACTTCGGCAGTTTTGCGGCTTCTGTAAATAACAAGTTCGTCACAAACTTGCCTTAACGGAAATATTGAAATAGGTATTTCGAAGAATCAATCTAGCAAGTGTTAATAGGACGTGAGACCTTGACTCATTCGTTTCCTTTGCATTTTCAATTTCGCAAAAAGTTGGTCGTTAAAACAGCTTAACAGGTTTTTAAAAATCGTTAAGTATGGTATTATCTACATAAGTCTGTCTGCTAAACAATATTATAAAGCCACAGACAAATCTAGATAAATACATCCTGCCTAAAAAACATGAATTTAATTAAGTATCATATTAATGGGCGTGAACATGAAATAACTCTAGCTTAGATACAAAAGTTTTGGAACATTAACTTTTTGGTTCGAACACATGGACAAAATCTGATTGTTGGTAATGCAAGCACAGTTTCTGTTAATGGTCCATTGAAGTGAGCTTATGACGTAAGACTACGTGGGAATATGATGCAATCGAACAAGGAAACGGGATATTATTAACATAATTATATTCTTGCAATATCCTGTAGGTGGAGACGTTGAACTTATTGATAGCTTTGAGATGTGTTCCGAGATGGAATGGGAGTGCTCAGAAAGTTCGCGGAAAATAGAGGTGGAAATGTTTCAAAGCGCACTTTGAGACACGGTATCCCGTAGTTCTGTCTACGTGCCTGCCTGCGTACTAAATCGAAATGGGATTTAAGGCGAGGTTGCAGTACTGTGTGTTTTGACGAACAACAGCGACTGTCCGGCGAGCGAAATAATGCCTAAATTTTGATTGTTTTTTCTTCTTGGCGAAAACTGATAAAGAAATTACACAATAAGTATGGTTTCACCATTTACTTCAAAATAAAAAGCTCTATCTATTGATATAACTTTTATATATATTCGTGATGAAATCTCTTAGCAGTACACGTTTAAAATTAAATTGTAATTTAGTGTCATGTTTGATAAAAAAAGTATTGAGCCAATCATTCTAAATCGCGTTTCTATCTTTACGATTTACTTGAGGGTATGTTCAATTTTTATGTAATGATTTTTATTTATTAAAAAACTCATAATTAATTAGATTTTCAGACGTTCAAAAATCTTAAAAAGTACTGCAACCCCGCCTTAAGCAGGGTTGCAAGTTCTTTTAGTATTTTAAAAATAATTTCAACTGAGCTTTTTCCTAGAAAGACAACAAAAGGACACAAGAGTGTGTGGTCCATTAAAATTATAACTATGCTAATAATTAATCAGACAAAATTTGCGAGATCACGATCGTGGTTTTACCGCATTTGCACGCTTTTGATGTGGTTAAACGATCTTTCGTAATTTGTAATGAAGCTTTGTGAATGGGAACCTAACCTTTCAATGTAAATATTTTATGGTTCTCTCTGAAGTTAATGTACATAATTAATTATAATGTAATACATTTCGTCGAATCGAGCTTATTGATGCCTATTACTCGTATTTTTTCTCACGAGCTATCAGTTTTTACTAAAATTTTGCTCTTCACGTACGTACTAATCGTCTAAAAATCATCGCTAGTCGTAATAAACGTGGTGTGATAGCATTAATATTGACTAAATGATGCACTGTGACACCCTTTTATTGCGCCGTAAATTGCACATAATTTCCACAGACAGTTCGCTGTTCACAGTCGTCGAAAAGAAGTTAAGGGCGCTTTTACAAAATCGAATTGCTCAGGTTGAGTAAAGTTGAATACCGCACACGTTTTATATTGATTTTTGCATTGCATACAACAATTATTTAAAAATATTTACTTTACTTTTAATTAGACCATTTTTTTTTTCAAGCAATATAGCAACGCCACCTTAATTATTAAATATTTTTTATTTGAATTTGGATTATAATTTCATAGATAAAAATTATAGTTATAGAAAATTGTCAATAACTCTCAGTTTTACAGAACTATTTTTGGTGCATTACCTGTATGAATCGTAATAAATTGATTTGAACATTCCAAAGTAGAAGATACAGTTGTACCGTGGACATTTTTATAAATGATTAAATTATAATATCTTCGGTGTACCAAGGCATCAAAAGATTCCCTAAAGCAACATTTTGTGAAACATACTTTGCGGAGTCAAGGATTTAACTGATGTAGGTACGTGAACAAATTGAAATATTTATTTAGAATACTCCCAAGATAAATGATCAAACTGTCTTAGGCATATTTTTGTTTTTTTTTTTTAAGGCTATATCTAAAGCAAAATCACACATCAAAACTCGAAAAAAAACGCTAAAATTCAAGAAAAATTGTGATAGCCCTCTTAAGCTTTTTTCATGGAAGATGGGTCTGATCTATGGCGCTCATAATTTTATTACACTAGTAAACACTCTTTGGAGAAGTGACTATAAAAATGAACTCCACTTAAAAAAGTGCATATTATGTAAACCAGTCTCGGTTGCAGCTAATTACTTTCGTTGTTCATACACGAAGCGTGAGCACTGAGCAGCCCGCATTGATGTTCAAACGGTGAACGTACACGATACGCAAACACCGAGAACAGTTCTCGATAAACAAGAGCGTTTTCAGAGCCAGCTCTCAAATCAATCATGTTAACCTTATCGACACGGTTCCGTTGCAAGCTCATTAGCGATGCCGCATGCGGTGTGTCCGCACTTCACATACCACAGTGCCACATACTGCCCGGGTAAAACGGGTACGGCCAATATGGGCAAAACAAGCCCGCTCTCATCCATATTGCAGGCTCTCGTTCGATCAGTTCATTTATATTGGAAGCGGATGTTCTTTGCAACTTTCGTGAACTGCATCATTAGCTGGCCGTTTTCAAGATACTTTACACCCGAAAAGAGAGTGGATTCCACTTTCATCAAAGATTACTTCACCCATACATACAGTCATGGCGCTACAAGGCTATGGAACTTTGAACAAATTGAATTGATTTCAAATGGTCCGTCGAGCTGGCACCTTTATTATACGGCATGACTTGTCTGTTAACTGGATAGCCTCGACGTCATGTTTCATCTCGTGCTACATGGTACTCGAGGTCCATGGGGAGTCTTTTTTTAAATTGAATAAAAGAGTACAGACATTGAAGACTGAATTACAATGAGTAAGACCCTCTTATATGGTTGAACAAAGTATTGTTCAATTTCAAGAATGTTCACACGACGCGCGACTTCTATTGGCTTTAAACACTATAGTACTCGTATCAGTGTCATCGATAGAAAACTAATTACAAAATGAAACGATTGCATGTGCATGACATAAATCCATTTGAAATACGCCTAATTGCGTTCGCTCCACAGCACAAATGGCTGACGTGAATCATACAGATAGTGCAGTGTTTCAGTCGGGTGACAGCATAAAAATAATGGTGAAAATAACTGATCGCTAACGTATTATTTAGATAAGGTACGCACGTCCATGCGATAATGGCCGCTTTTACAGGTGCGCTGTGATGCACCGACAAAGACTATTTTCCATTATGGTGAAAAATAATTTTATCTTTCAGCGCTGCTGCCATTTATCAAACGGTTTTGACCTTTTTGTGGACATTACGGACAAAACGTACTCATTTATATCAATGAAAATGGTGTCGCCGAATTAGTGGGAGAATTAGTGAATAGTTCAATAACGAGAGATAACATTTATGCACTAACGGAATAGTACGAGACCCAATAAGAAACTATGCATGAGTTATCAGTTACTCTGTTACAGCATGCAGTCAATAATTCAAGAAAGTGATTACAGTCATAGTAAGTATCGGGTAATTGCATCTGGAGCGGTAATTACAGTTTTGCCCGCAGTTACTGCAATCAAGCTCATATTATAATAAGTTTTTATGAAGCGTTCAAATGTGACTGATTTGCGATGTTTGCCCTAGGTACGCCTGATTAATTTGTTACGTCACTGGGTACCGGAGATCGTGTAACAGATGATTTATTTCGCGGCGGCAGTGGAAGCTAGCCAGGTTAGGTGAACGAACCCTGTCACCGCGCTACGTCGTATTACTGGTTTCGGCACTTCGGCAGAAGATTTTGTACTCGACGCGCATATTGACCGTTTATGGGCAAGAAACCTCATAGCACGTTCATTCATTACAAACCGGCTCAGATAAAATGACTAGGTAATAGCCATAAAGGTACGATTGAATGGGATCCGAAGAACGGATTGCATAACCTGTGAATGCTGTGTGATATATATTAAACCACAATTTGAAGTATCATGAATTCACACTTTGAACGCATGGACTGTTGTATATGACGATTAAACTGTTATTTATAGAGTACTTTGAAGTTCGATTTTCATGTTGTATACCTTTGATTGCCTCGCGATATGAATTGCTGCGTGAGAATGCTTTACGACTTCAGATAGAATATTGATGAGGATTTTAGTGACTGTACGCATAATCTAATTTTTGAACCGTTCTTTTATGAACCTTGTAAAATGTGGGTAAATATCACACATGCGTCCTAATCTTATCGTTTCCACACTTACCTTGGTTACCAAATAACGTTATTTATACCGTTAATCCCTGTAACAACGAGCAGCTGCTAGTTCAACAATCAGTGCCAGCTTACCCACCAAATTATTAAAAGCCATAAAACGAGTCTTATAGAAAGAAGGGTGAGCCACCCCTATTTGTCGATTTACGTGTCGTGTTTGGAACTCGCATGAGCGTTTATTATTTTGAGACAGGCGAGGTATTCCATCGATTTTTCAAATCGCATGCATGCATTTCAATCACGTGCATCATCAATTTTTACCACCTTTACAACGAATCACAATATAAATAAATACCAATGAATATTGCAACGGTGATAGCTATCCATTTTCCATTCGTGGCACATAAAAAATAAACCCTACCGTCCTTAATTTCCGGCGATAGCGAATTGTATGAGGTTATTTTTGTTTTGTACTTAAGGGAGCGTAAAGTGTGTATTATTGATACGATCGCGATATTCATGAATACTAATCGGTGCAGGAGTTCTTAGCAGTTGCATTTAAATCGGTTCGTGACAACCCCTTGAAAGTTACATCAGCGACCGTTAAAGGCAGGTTGGCGCGCAAATGTCCACGCTTGCTGAGACCTCGGCGTGTACTTTGTCGCTTGCAACCGGTTGCATTGTGTCGCGACCGTTAGTCGCCCACCTGCGGGAACGCTGCCCACTGAACCGAGAGCGACGTGTGTCGTGTGTCTGGACACGTGGACTTGAACCTTAATAGCAAATAAAACGTTTGCATAATAACTTTAACTAGTTCTCCATAATTATTACCAGCATAATGCCGCGCGACGATGATACCCGCCAAGATGTTACGACGTCTGTCTTTAATATCGTTGTTAATTTCGTAATTACTCCAATTTATCATTTTACAACAGCAGATGGCGGCACTATTTGCGCAATTATCAAGCTTTTTAGCAGCTGCGTTTGTTAAAAGTCAAATGTTTGTTAACGCACTACATTTCATAATTTAAGATTACGTAATGTCACTTTTAATTAAATATTTATAGAACGAGCTATTGCATCGCGTTGCATCCGCTGTTTATCGTAAGTCAAACAGTGTGTGAGATAAGTGATATCGATTGGTGACCGATCGCATTACGACACAGTTACTCGATACTCTGACACCTAGCCACCGGCTGCGAGTTGCGATTGTTTGTTCAACGATTATCTTATAAACTCTGTCTCAGTTTGACCCAGTTCCTAGTAGTGATGACTCGATATTGAACTACCGATAACCGAATTGTTTGAACTGTAACCGATACACAAATATCGATTAAATTATGTTTGATTCTGCGACTGACAAATGGCAAGGGTCCTCGTTTTATCTGTCATGTAACCCTTTATGCTAAATTGGAAAAGGAAATAAATGGGCTCTGTTGAAGAATCAATCGTTTCGGGTAACTTTTCGTATGGATATTGTTCGCTACCTTTTGCCATTTGTAGATTCTATATTTACGGATGTATTAAAAACTTCAACAGCCACTTGTACGAGGTCTTAGCTAGTCTGCGTCCATCCATCACCCGGATCCAACATAACATGTATTTCTTGATTGTTCATTTTTATTTTCTCAAAATATGGATGATTTTTAAACTTAGATCCACCTACCTATTAGATGGCACGGCTTTCAACGATCATCTGTTGTTTAAAAAACTTAAAAGGAACATCTGCTTTAAAAAACTTCGCCCTTTCGCCTTCGGGCTTCTTTGGACTGCTACCACTAGCATCATTATTTTGCTTGTCCCAGTATTTTCCAAAACATTAATAATTATAATGTTTTCCTCTCGTTGCCTGCGCCCCTTATCTCGTCCTGTAAGTAAATATGAACGAACGATTTCGACGACAGTTTTTGTTTATGATGAACGTTTCCGAACATAAATTCTTGAGTTGGTACAATGACCCGGAAGCAATTCAGAATTCTGCTAAGTTTAGATCTGCAAAAAGCAATTTAATCAACACAAAAAGTCTCTGTTATTGAGTTATAGAGGCCTTTTTTTCTAGAACAATCTAGCCACAGACAACTTAATTATGACAACCATGTCGTTCTCATACCAATATTTTATTATGCTTGCATAAAGCGATGTTACTATAAAAACTTCTTTACTCGGTCACCGCTTAATTCGCTTGAAACCGACATACAAATCGCAGGAACATTTTATTGCAAGAACAAACAATCGGTTGGGCGAATCGAATTTCAGTTAAGGTGTGCTGTTTCTGTTTCATTATAACATTGTTATTTTTTTGCTTACCCCATATTTCGTAATAATGTATTACCTACCGCATACGAAATTACGGATATAATGATTGTGATTTCATTATTATATCTCTGAATCGTAATAAAAAGAAAATTATTACTGCGTATTTTCTTACAAGTTTTTCCTGTTTTAGTTAGATAGCTTGCAATAGGGCACTGTGACGTTATAATGGCTAAGATAATATTATGTTTAGTGCTATCACAATAGTCCATCTATCTTATATAATCCACCTTACAATAGAAGATATTATATATGAAATTCCTGGTGCAATGCAGATTTCCATTTTGATTTAATTCCCTCTGAAAATTATCGATAGTCAAATACTGAAGGCACATTCTACGGAGATGACACGGCATTAAACTAAGCCGACCAAGCCGTCTTATTGTGATGTAAATAAGTTTGATCGTCATCATACAATGGGCGTGGGAGTGAGGGTGTGGGCAGACCGGCCCTTAGCTCAAATATAAACAGAACACAGCACCCCGTATCTCGGTCTACCGCTGTTCACGCCTCGTTAATACAAATTCTCCGTATACCAATTTACGTGCATGTATAAATTCGTCGTTTACTAGTGCTAAATGGTTTGGATCAGACGAGGTCACGAACGATAGTAAAACTGTCCAGATTCTGTTTTTCAGTTGCTTGGTGGTTGGTATGTTCCATAGATATAATAAACATTCTATGGTATGTTCCTAATCCACCGCTTTAGCTATCTGGGCTCTCGCTTAGGTGGTCGGTGTAATATTACGAACATGCAAACAGCCAGTGAAAGCAAAGATTCAGTCAGCGTTCCACATAATGCATCTGTAGGGAGCGACACTTGACACCTTGGCCTTCATTACAGATCTTGACTCATGCGATGTAGCCGTCAAACTCGAACAAGAAAAATATTATTGTAATCATTACATTGCACGTGTGGGTGTTCTTACTAACGTAGTTTTACACTTGACTGAGAAAACTTTAAAAAATACCGCAGGAAACAAGACCTAATTCTTCTCGAAAGTGGACACAATAGAACAGGAAAAAAATAAATTTGAGACTGTTTATTCAATTGTGTCTTGGCTTCTAATAAAATGATAACTGTACCTACAACACTATGGGTGAATTCATCTGAACTTTTTGATTTGTATTCGTCTTTCAAAGTGCGCATCTCTTTGAATGCAATACGTGAATAATAAATCAATGGAAATGGATGTCGGTGCCGGTCGATTCGAAATCATGGTCAAGTTCACTGACCTCTTGCTGATGCTCATCATTATGGACAAATTGATCCTTTATGCGAACTTTATTGCCTGTAGGTATTAACTTATTAAGATACACCGATGAAAGAAAAAGTTATTTAATTTAGCGTCGATATGTTGTAACGTAAATGTAGGTGAAAGATTAGTATGGATATCTTATCACGAAAATGTGTTTGCTCAAGTATGTAACTAACGCGATTAGATAAGTTCTTTATAAAGAAATATTTATCACTCTTAATGTTTAGTTTTTTCTTCAAAAGAAATGACACCGTCTGCACAAATATCCTTGTAAGTATGAGCTCGCTTATCGTGTGACATATCTGAGGAAAATTTTCACGCGTGACGTCAGACGTGCTTATGAGGTGCAATGGCATACCGTTGTGGCTGTCGGAGGTACTTTTTAACAATTCGCCACTCCCTGTAGGTCTTTAAATGCTTTTACGCCATTACACTGCATTATAGGCCCATAACCGTCGCATCGTTTCAGATCTTGTTATTCAAGTTTTCAGTTCGTCATTTAATTCCGTCATTACTTTTATATTGCTACTTATCATTATATTTAAGTACTAAAACTGATCGTTGTATCGATTTTAATCACAGGTGGATTACATTGGGTCATTATTTTGTCCTTTGTTAGTGTGGAACCTGACTTATGAATAATGTAAGCTGTTCAAAATGGCTTTATTATTCTAAATTGATGTATGATAGTTTATGAGAGTATTGGGTGGTTCTCGAGTCACGTCTTATAAAAACGTTCATAGGGTTCTCGTGTACAATTACATGGGTATTTTTAGTTTTAATGTGGCGTATGTATACAGTTATGTGCGTGGGCACCTTGAGGTCAGACGCATGTTGACGACAGCCCTCTTCCGACGTTCCTACGCACGCGTTATAAAATATAACCTCTTTAGCTACGACTGTGAATGAAATAAAACTGAAGTTCTATTTATTTAAGACCACGTCATGCCCGAGTTTTCCGGAGGCCCAGGGAAACATGCATGTGAAAATAACGGCATCTATATTTGGTTAAGGACAAGGTCCTTACTCCCGTTGATGTTTCAAAATCTATACTAATCCTACTACTCCTACTGATACCTATACTCGTACTAATATTTATAAATACGAAAGTTTGTGAGAATGGAAGGATGTTTGTTACTCTTTCACGTCAGAACGTCTGAAAGGAAATTCATGAAACTTAGCACAGAGATAGATTATAGTCTGAAATAGCACGTAGTACGTACTTTTTTATCCCGGGGGTATGTTCCCTAGGGCTAACGCAAAGACTATTAAACCACTTGACTGCGCATACAGTGCCCCGACGCACGAAAACTATTAGTGTTTTTGCTCAGATGTTAGGCAGCAGGCACTCGTAACCATTTTAGTTGTGACCAATTGTTAGACCTGTGGGCATGCTAAGTTTTTACAAATCGTTTTAATTTTTATGCAATTTATAACGCATAAAAATGCCTCCATACCCGGTGAATTTGTGTTGGAAACATTCCTAGACCTTTTGTTACAAAAATGATGGCATAACTTTTCATCGGAGAGTAAAGACTACGCAAAATATTTTTGATTTGAATCAGTGGATGAGCCACTGCAGGGGTCTATACAAAATGGCGGTTAGGTGAACGAGCACACTGTGAGAAGCGCGCGTTGATGTCTTTTGGAAAAGTCTCTTTCTTTCATTAGGAAATACTTATATTTTTATCCCATTCTTCCCCTTTGTATTTTTATCGTAAAAATCTGTGCTGTTACGTTTAATGATTGAAGTCGATTTATCGATGATCATAAAATTACAACTAATACAATTTTGAATCAATTCACATACTTACATTAAACACGTAACTACTTTTAAACGACTTAAAATAGGAGGAGGGTCTCAGATTTTTCATCTGTGTGTTTGACATACATGTTTTCATTTTAGATTTTCGAAGATTTCAGAATTGAAATAAAAGTGGAAAGATAAGGTTAATAGGGAAACTTTGTTTAAACAAGATATAGTGCTGTTTGTTTGGATTGAGTATTTTTATAATGTTAAAATCCATTTTATCGATATCGACTATTTTCCTTTAATCAAGTAGTGCCACCACTAACCATAGGCTACCTATGCAACTTGACCTTGAACGGACCAATTGCAGCCGCGCGTTGTTCTTCGTCCCCCGGCCCGCTGTAGTGAGCCGCGTACTTAGAAGAAATCGGCCTATACGCTCTCTACTGGTTATATACTCTATGGGCTAACGCGAAGCCGCATGCAGAAGCAGATGTACTATTAATCAGAAGAGTTTGTTTGTGTAGTTGAACGCGCTAATCTCAGGAACTTCTGGATCGAAACGAAAATTATTTTAGTGTTGTATAGCCTGTTTATCGAGGAAGGCTACAAATAGGCTATTTAACAACACGCTTTGCTGCGACCAACAGGAGGAGCGTAATTTTAGGCGTCAGGCGAAGTTTTTGCGGTTCAGCTAATCTTGTTATAAAATAACGTTCTAGTAATGTGATTGCGTAGTGTTAAATGACCATGTATCCTAAGATAACATTATCAGGCTTGCATACATTAGGTAGACCTATCGAACTATCACTGAACAAACCAATTAGAAACCTGTCATCATTCCCGTCCAAACGTCCAATTTGTCTAAACTAGAAAACAGAACAGATTGTTTAAGAAACCAATCTCCCATGTTTATTTATATCCCTTCGACATAATGGAAAGTGTAATTCCTTAGAAAAAGGTACAAATTTCGTGTGTGGCACCCTAAATTTGGATAAAAATAGCTTAAACACGCTCCTTAAGGTAATCAAACCTCATCACATGACATTACAGTACACGAGGAAGGTGTGAAAGAAGTAAAGCATACTTTCACGCCCTTCATTAAGACTCCTTTTATTTTTAGCTAAAAACTATAAACAACAATAAATACGTCTTTACTTTCTAATGAGAGCGTTACAAACAAATACATGTGCTTCTGTTAACAATTTCTTTCAAGCTGCACTTAAGGGATGTTATTACAAGCCAATGGACTACTTAGGTTATGTTTTAATTAAGAAGTTTGTATCTTTGTATTTTAAATTCCAGGGATTCAAGATTTTCTTTGCCATTTATAATTTCAAAAGATTATTTTTGACTTTTTTTTTATTTCAGCTATCACCCCGACGTAGCTGTTTAGTAGACATTCATGAAATTGCTAAGATTTTTTAATATTATGTGTGTGAAAACTGGAGTGGTCAGTTTCATAATCTGACAAAAACACTCAACACTCAAAGATCCAGACACACTTTACTAGATTTTCCACTCAATAATTAGCAGATGTAAATCATCTTACGAGATTCAAAGATAAACAATCATATAAATTCACTCCTCCACCAGAGTAAAAATAAACGCCGCTCTGTTTGCATATTCCTTTATACACACGAAAATAGAAACTCCATTCATAATAACAACTTCGACGATAAGTATCTTGGTATCGTTGTCCTAAGTCGCTTGGAGCGTTCATAAATCAAATTCGATAAGACAAAAATATTTTGGGACGCCTGCACCAACTGAACAAGTCTACTCGGAGAGCGATCTAGAGTACACACGCCTACACGAGCCAAACCGGTATGGGCTATGGCATTACTTCGACTTTCTGTCGAATTTTTGTACCGCGTTGCCTCTTGAACAACTCTGATATAGAAACCAGATATACGATGCGGCACTATTGAGGACTTAATAGTGGAATTAGATTAGCTGGAAGGGATTGGGCGTGATTTGAATTTGAATATCATTCGCATTAACAAGCTTGCCTTTTTAGTGCCCTCAACTTATTAATTATTGAGGTGTGGTCGCGCACTATCAATTAAACGAAGGTTTATGATGGCTACTCTGGTCCTTATAAGGACCACTACACATTACTTTTGCTTGACTTTTATTGTTAGCTTGATTGCATGTTTGAATGTTGTCGATGACGGATAGTACAACAAAACAAACGCTACAAACCCAGACGAGGTTTTATATGTGGAATATTATAATGTTTATAATCTTGTCCCAGATTATCATAAAACCTCAATTATGCTAAGCCGTATTTTAATATTCAATATTTTATGATAGTTTAAACTCTGTTGAAGGAATAAAATCGATCGTTAACTAATAACAATTTGGGATTCAGCATAATTTTCTTAAATATTCTTCAAAATCGTAATGGCTCCCACGCTCTTGCTGGGTTCAAATGCACAATGTTTTGTGGAACTGCTGCCGTTTTCAGTACCAATATTTCCTCGGTTTTATAATAGCACCTCTAGATTTCTAGAAGCATAGACGTTGCCGGCGCCCGCGGCTCTCACGTCACAACAAAACAAACACCCACCGCGATCCTATCGTCTATCGTCCAAACGAACTTGAACCCAATGGTTCACTTAACCATTTAAGGCCACATTCACATTGCAACACATTATCCTGTCACGTACTATCTAACCGACTATAAAACTTTTGTTTTCATGCACGCTTTTACTTTTTATTTTTAGACCAAATTGTCTTTGCATTTTGGGGAGGCCCGATATGCGATACACCTTCAAACAGTTGTTCCATCTTGTCCGTACTGAAAGAAGCTGGATCGTAATTTTTTAACGATGTTTTCATCTGCTACCCATTGTCACGTTTAACAATACAGAGCTTTTTTAATACTGCCTAAAAGCTAATAGTTTAAAACAAAGCAGGAAGCTGAACTCGGTGTCGTGCTGGTATACCAAGTCATAACTCAAAGCCGGAACAATAAAATACAGAGCATTAAAAGCACTAAAACAATGGCGTCTAGAATCACGCTCCGTGTCTAAATCACGCCTTCCCTATGGCCTTTATTATATTAAATAATACGGAATGTTTGTCTTGCGTCAAATATGATCCAACCGCGTACTGGCAATCTTACAGCCGGTAACGTAACGGTGACGTTGAGACACATTAGTCTGCGTTACTTGAACACGAAGACAAAGTACGCGGTTAACTCGCATTTCGTGCTTTGAGTGAATAAGGTAAACTTAAGCTTTCGCTTGCCCTACGCGACTACGGACTACGGCACAAGGAAACAATATTATAACATCGACCAACTTTACAACTCTTCCGCATTTGCTTTTGTTTGCCAACATAGCCATAACAGTGAATTATTAGAGACGAGAACTTGAGATAAATTGTTCTTCAAGTGCCCCTTTAAGTTAATTTATTTGTTTTTCCCATGCAAAGTGATGCGTTTTATGCGTTGTTCGCCACGGTTAATGGCATAGTAAAACTCAATCGACGGAACGCTGGGGGCAAACGTATTATCGGCGTCTTAATTAAATTTCTTAAACTTTCAGTACCTTTTCAAATACAGGTTGTAAAAACGGTAAATGGATTACAAAAGTGAAATCTATACTCATAACAGTCATAACTTAATACTTGCTTAGGTCTGGGTCTAATGACCAGGGGCCCGAGTCTGTTATTACAATAGTGTCAGAATGGTCGATCACTGATTTCAAAATGGTTGATTTTGACAAGTTTGATAATCTACTAACATAATGGCATCATAATGGCGTCATTATGACATTCCAATGAGCAATCACTGATACGCCATTGAAAGAAAGCCATATGAATGGTAATCTCGTACATAATGACAGATTTAGTATTTACGGACTTCTCACTACTTCAGATTGCTTATAACACTAATAAATTATATGTAAAACTAAATTTAATCAAATCTGGCATGAATAAATGCTCAAATTTAGCTCGTTTTTTATGATAATGACAATACCTACCGCAATTCTATAACGAGACCATTGACGTGCCACTGACCGGCCACTGACGTTCCAGTGATCGTGCCATTATGAATTTAGCAGATTACGAACTTTTAGCAAAATGACAATGGCGTGACAATGGGATCGTGTCGGAATGACAAATTTATAAAAATAGCAGACTCGGGCCCCTGAACTACTGCTTTTTCCGTAGTAAGTAAACTATAAATTGGTAGGTATGTAAATAGGTAGTAAATTCGGTATAAATAACATCTCAAACTTTAATGTCTTCTGATATAACTGACAGAAGTAACCACCCGGAAAATAAACACGCTCCTTTAAGATTCGAGGGACGAACCGCATTTGGGAGGTGGGGAGATGCGAAGCCAGAGGCAGTGACTTGTCCCGGGATCTGCTATATTGAATTCAAGTTATGATTAGGAAAGTTTCTGCCCCGTTTCTTCAATAAATAAGTACAATATTTCGTTTAACAGTTGGATGTCTACGTGACGTCATCTACCGTAATTTGAAAACTTCACCGATCCGGCCGTATTACAGTACAATTTATTAATTTCACCGTCCATTTTGTGTTCAGGTTTCTCTATTTAACCGATAATTAAGTGGTTAAACATTTAATTGACGTCCTCTGGTATCTGTGTGACGATAAATTGAATAAATTTAGTTGTAACATTGATTGAAAGCGATTTATTGGAGTATATTTCTCGCTTATGACGCGAGATTAAGTGCTTGCGTAATAAAACATGACAGATGGATAGACCAATTCGGGATTAAAAGTAACGCAACGTTTTTATTGCCGTTTAAAAGATCACTCAAACACATGCCAGTTTCATTCATAATTCCATTGCGCTCACGCATATGGTTTGTAATTCCATGGTATTATTGTCGGCCCCTCGTAAAAATAGAAGATAATAATGAGATTGCATTTACGATTGCGATAAAATTGCGATGTTTGACAGTTTAATTAAAACTGTAAATATTATTTAGAAGTGTATGTATTTGTATTTATGATACATGAACGCTGTCTAATCATGGGCCCTGCCATCAATATTTTACCTACCTTCTTACATCTTATAATTTAAATTTATTTAGGGAAAAATAAAATAAGCTCTCGTAGCTGCGTAGCACGTAGTTCAGCGCTACCCACGCCGATTTATCGATCGATTTTTTTTTACGCCAATTTACCGAACACTGATTTGTTTATTTGGAAAAATAAGTATCGCTCAGTTTATTCAATAAATTAACTAAGTATCTTATGTAAAGTTCAGTCCTTTATTCCATCTTGCATAATTTGGGGTACATTTGAGAATACAATTACGTCCATACAAAAGGATGACCATGTGTCTACATGAAACGCGATATAAAAATATATTCCAATTTTGCTTTACAGACAGATGATAAAGTGTATTGTGTGTAGCGAATAATACACCGATCCGTCGACACAATAACTTTTATATTTCGTCGCTTTTTACTACGACAGCTGCTCTAAACACGTGCCATGATTTCTGTGTAACAACATAAAATGTGAACGCAGGGCATTAATTAATTAATTTAGTAACGTTGCCAGTTAATAAATTTTAATACGTCAAAACATTTAAGCAATTTTGAAAACGTTCATCAGCTCGTTTCAAACATTAGAGCCTAATTATAAAAACACTCCAATTTTTCATTACACGACTAATGCTATTAAACTAGTTTAAAAGGACATTAATGCCGTAGTTTTTTATATTTAATTTATCCTTATTCACGCTCTTCCGTTTCGGTCAGTTGGGCACGGTTGAAATAACCGATGACTTCACTGGGGCACTTAGTATCCAAGTTTTACCTCTCTTTAATGTCCAGACGGGTTTTCGTAACCAGATTGTATCGTCAGTGAGTGGCTACTTTTTTTCGTGTATTTGACCATAAAAGTCTTTCTTACGAAAGTTATCACGTCAATTTCAATCGACCAAATATAAAATGCATGTGGTCGCAATTAAGATTCGTTTATTTCGACGACAATTTGCTTTAAACACGTGGCGGCAAAACCGCAGAAATAAAACGTTTAGGATGTAATAATGGTCCTTTCATCCTATAATCCCCCCTCGACTGTATACAATAGTAATCACGACATAATGACTTTAATGTAATTGTAATTTAACGCACGGGGCGGTGCATTAGTGGTATGGATGGATGTTATCATGCTTATCATTTTAAAATAGCTTTTTGATATACGCCAGATGTCGTCTCACCTCCCCCATGCACCACTGACGTCATTCTACAAAAGCGTGCATCATGTATAACCGTAATAGAACCGTACTTGTAATTTTTTGTGTTTAATCCATTAGGTAGTTTTTGCCATGGCCCGAGCGTTTATTTTTAATTTGAATACAATTATATTGAAAAGCAGGTGAAGAGCACAAAGGCGAATCAGTATCAATGTCGAAATCTGTCACAGTTCGCAAGCATCTGCATCCAATGTGTGAGCGAACATCTGTTGAACAAAAGCGCGATCGCATCACGGGCCCTTAGCTTCGTGACCTACAGTGCGCCGGCCACTATTATCTAACAACGGCCCTCGTTTAATTAGGCCCTATTCACTTATCGTTGCATTCGTATTCCGATCGGTTTACATTTTCACGCCCGACTGCGCGAGCGCCACAATGTCCATTGATAAATGATTAGAATTAAACTTAATTGTATTCTGGGCCCGCATTTTTATTGGATAGCCTGTTGTAAAACATTCCAATCACTTAATCGATAAGTTCCTCATCGTAATTACACATTCTCTACGTCGTCGTGAAATCCGGATCGTACATTGCTATAACGTTTACATTGGCAAAAAATAAAAGATAATATTTTACTGCCGAAATAAGAATAACCTACCGCGGTATTTTAACCTTTCCCCATCGTAAATCATAAGAAATATTCTCGCATGGCTTCACAATCGAATTTGTAAGCGTTTTTCAATTATCCGTTATTGACCACAATGGTCGATCTTATTGGCCTTTTCGCTGTCGTTAACAATTTGTACGAGGATCTAACATATAATTTTCCACGCGAAATTATGCCCAATGTCGTCGGGATAAGTAACACGGAGGTAATATTGAAAGCGATCCTGCAGCCCTTTGCATGTTGGGGTCAACCTACTTGAACATTTCGATTGTTGCCGCCTGCATACTGAAACAATTCGTGCAACCGCTAAAACAATAAAAATGCCATTTATTTTAAGAGACCCTTCATTTCTTTTGTGTTTTGTGATGCTGTCTTCTATTTTTAATTTTACCCAACTATGTGGCTAACGTAAATATTTTGTTTTCAGGTAAGTATACCCTGCTGATATGTTTTTACATCATAGGGTAAGCAGTTTGGACTAAACTTTAATGATACAAACACATAATATGCAACGGTACTACGTAGAGCTTCATCATCATCAGTGCGTCGACCTTTTTCCTTAAAAAATTGTTTTCTTTTGGAATACCCTCATTCATCATGCCTCGCTCATAAATGCTGCCATCCATTCCCGTAATTTATTCAGGCGAAGCAAGTCTACAGTCTTTCCCTTTCCAAGTACTTTTACAAATGCGACTTCATGAAGTTTTCCTACTACAACTTGAAGACTTCAGTCAACTAATAAGGAACTGGCAAAGTTTAGTAGCATTTTTACTAGTTACAGTATCTACGGTTTCTTAGCAGAAGTTCTTGATATTTTCTTAATAGGAACGAGCTGACTGGATTACGAATTCGTTGAGTTTAATTAAGGTCTGGCCATCTACTGACCTTTCATTTGTGCAGATGGGGCAAGACGACTTTATTGCGAAACAAATGGCCCCTTGCCGATCCTTGTTGGCTGCTTAGTGCGAGTGTTTTCCCCAATGATTATTTATCCCGCCAAAACGATATTAGATGTCTTTTACTAAGGATTGTTTAGGGTTGATGTAAAAACTACAAAGAAAACTTCTGTAAACTTTATCGAAGATTTAGTGCTGCAAATTCACTTTGGAGCTCTACAAATCACTGGATATGGATATGGACAAACGAGAAAATATTTGATATCTACGTAATATTTCATACTCTTGAACTTGAAATAAATACCATAAAATATCACTGTATCTTACCAGATTCTTACAATCTCAGCTTTATTCTATTTTATCGTGGACCTAACAGTGTAAAGAATAAATTCTCCGTGTAAATAATATCGTAGGCTTATCTAAAAGCCACATCAATGTTAGTCACGAATGGCGGCGTGACTGAAAGAGCTCGGTCGAAGCGTCTGGTTATCTGTTACTGGATACTGAAGCACAATGTAAAGAACATTCTACTGGCAATGACACTAAATTAGAATAACTAAAACTTCTTGATATAAAAGCATACAAAGCGGATTAGAATGAAAACCTCTTCAACACAAAAAAAAGTTAAGCAACGTTAAATTTTAATTAAAAAAAACCATTGTTCATTCTGAGTATTCTGACCTCGAGCTTGCTTTATGAATTCTCTTGTGAGCAGTGCCCCTCGATGATCAAATTTGTCGAATTTTAATTAAGAGTCATCGTGTAGACTGCGAAACATTTAATGTAATATTACTTCCGCGTACAACTGTAAACATCTGGAAATGTAGCGGATTTTTTAAATTATTTTGCTGGCCCAGTACAGTAATTTCACTGCAAGATGACAAACCCTACCGAGATTGCGTAAATGCGTACCTACTCATGATCTTTGAATCTGCGTAACAGCTCATCAAGGCGAAACCGCTTCGCAAACAAGCTACTTAAACGATTTGTACGAAGTCGGCCTCTTATTAAGGCGCGTCCCCGTGCAAAATGCAGCGCTAGCCGTTTTTTTGTGCAGTTTTTGGAGCTATGTACTCGTTATCCAAAAGAAATATCAACTTATAAAAAATACATTAAATTTCTACATAATCTTGGCTTCAAAATGGTACATGTTTATTTCAAAGTATAATGTTTAAGTAATCTCCTCACAACGAAACTACAGAAATGAGAAAAATATAATGAAAACATGTATCTTCTCGAAAACTAACGATTGTTTTGATTTTGAACTTACACTCATGGATTGGCAATTTAATTCTGAGCATTTTGGTAGAAATATTTTTTTCAAACGACTAAAATGAGATTTTATAACGATTTATTCAACATTCTGAGCGTATTCGCTATTGTATCTCTTGCGCTGTTATGTAGGGAAAAAATGCTCAAGGTTATTTGGGCAGGGTACGGCCTTAAGATGATCTGGTACGACCTCGACCAGACATTACGTATATCATTACAATCTCAATTTTGTTCCCAAGACCTTAATGAACAAGACCTATTAAAATACATGTCATGACTTTGACATAAACTTCTTATAGGTAACGCTTTTAAGTGCTCATGGGATAGTCATGTTTAAAGAATCTATATCGAATATTGAATTCGACGATCTCTACCTTTCTACCTTGGCTTTGCTATAATACCGGTTTGGTCTCTCAGTTGCCTAAAACTAAAAAATAAATTTTATTTGCAACATTAATCAAAGTTTAAACGCGGTAATTATTACCAATTCATTTCGTTTAAGTTATGGATGTGTAAAATTCAAATTTCAGCCCAATTATCGTTATTAACGTGTCACTAACTCTATAATTTCTGTGGGAACTGACACTAATACGAATTTAATTAATGGTTTATTCCGTCGTCCACTTGTTTGTCCAGTCATCGTTACTTAGGGAGATTTTTTTTAATAAATTCGAGCAAAAAGTTCAGCATTTTCAATTCGGTTTTGTGTCGTAAAACACGGTTTCAATTTCAATACTTTTCAAATGGCATCGTTCATGTTCCAAAATTGATTTCGTAATTCGATATCCGGGGAGCATCGGTGACCTAAGTTTGATTGTTCAGCTTCGTCGCCACTCTTTGTCCAACATGGCTCTTCCGGAACGCAAAGTGCCCTCAACTCCGGGATGTTGCTGAGCCGGATAAAGTTGAATCACCAACCACATGTAACTTCCTGTCATAATGAGACTTGATGAGATAGTTTAGTATTTTTTCGTATTCATAGAGATAATCTTGCATTAAACCTTACATACGTCGCAATTTGCAGTTCTAGTTATCATTACCATCAAGAAAAACGAGGGATTATGCTAGTTCAAGTTCGCAATGCCACAGATATTAAAATAACGTCTTTTAATATCTAAACTAAACGACGCCTGTCCACTCCTCTCTTAAACAAAAACTTGGGATGGCCTCATTTCGCCAGCGATTGTCCACGGTCGAGGGTCCAATTATGCACATTCGTCTACAACGGCTCTCGTTGAAAAGGATTTTCCAATTAGGGGCTCTCGTGAATTAATGGCCAGCCTAACACTGATAGAACATTTCCTTTTCCCGGCATTTCATCTTCCCAAACAGACAAACTTTTTCCTCTTAGCTGCTTTTTCAATAAACTCGAAGTCATATTGTGTTTGGAAAGTTATTTGATAATATCGGGCTAAACCGCGTAGCTGACAGTTTGTCCCAAACATAATTTATTGAACATTCATACCTCCGTATACTACACAAGTAGGTGTGCAACCGAGCAAACTTGCAAACCATGAACACATAAATCACAGAATTGTTTTGGCGTATCCATATGACAAAGGGTAACGAACGCGAGGCTTCTCAAACATTTCCAACATATTGCGGAAATATATTGCCAATGTTTTGCGTACAAATGCGATTAGAATGAAATACAGGATACCGAGCTGGCTAATATGAACCGAGGAATATTGTTTATGAGTCATTAATAAAGTAGAAAGTTAAAATGATTCGCTATAAGCTGGTGCAAAGGAGTACGTTCAAGATAGACACCCCGCCATGCGGCAGGACGGCACTCGCTCGGCATTTAGAACAATAGGACCATAACTTAGGTAAGTGAAAAGCTAGCGTTGACAAGGGTAACGTCCTGAAGCTATTTGTGTTTCGCCTTTATCTGCTTCACAAGAGCGGAAAGTAGCATATGGTAACATTCAGATGATGAAACCATCAGTTTTATTGTATTTGAATGACAGAAAGTGCCCTTTGACTGTTGTACAGAACAAGCTTCTAAGAAATCTTTTTCGTTGAAGTTCCCTTGTAGCATTACGGTCTAATTTAAATTTTTTGATCCTTGGCTTTTACGCGGTCCTAAACAACCGAAATTGCTTAGAACCTCGTCAAAATCAAACATAAAAGTTTATTAGATGGCAATTCTAATAAAACCCATAATAGATCTCTAGTAAATCCTTTAATGAGTTTCTAAGCAAGGAGATTTGTACACGTGCCAAGAATTTGTCGGTGTCATCTTATTGAATAGCCCATTTAAATCAGTTTGAATGTTCATGAGTCTGGAGTGATATGAAAGAGGAGTGACAAAAAGTATCCCGAAACTTGGAATAAACATGACTGTTGGGTAAAGGCTACATACCACAGAGCATTACAACCGTGACTAGTGGACGTGAAAGAATTTTGGACGTCGCTCGTGTCCGTCGGTTAATTTGGCTTGTAAGGTCAGCCGACTGGGCCACTTATCTGAGATGCTTTAATGAGACAAAAAATCTTAAAAGTTTGACGTTTCTGTTTTTTAAACTACAACATATCCATGCCTTATTGTTGAAGTAAGAATAAATTCTAGTGTACAAGAAAAATACTTAATTGATTTAGGTTTTCCTTTGATTCACTGCGCATTGACAGAAAAATTAAGGCACCTTACGTAAGCTAAGTTCATGAGTCTGGAGTGATATGAAAGAGGAGTGACAAAAAGTATCCCGAAACTTGGAATAAACATGACTGTTGGGTAAAGGCTACATACCACAGAGCATTACAACCGTGACTAGTGGACGTGAAAGAATTTTGGACGTCGCTCGTGTCCGTCGGTTAATTTGGCTTGTAAGGTCAGCCGACTGGGCCACTTATCTGAGATGCTTTAATGCGACGAAAAATCTTAAAAGTTTGACGTTTCTGTTTTTTAAACTACAACATATCCATGCCTTATTGTTGAAGTAAGAATAAATTCTAGTGTACAAGAAAAATACTTAATTGATTTAGGTTTTCCTTTGATTCACTGCGCATTGACAGAAAAATTAAGGCACCTTACGTAAGCTAAGATTAATTTTCCGAAGTGTAGTTATAATACTTGCAAGTAAAAATCTTTGTCGTCAGGTCATAAACGAGTACATTTTTCCCAAGTTATTCAAGCACAGAAACGTGCCTAGAAAGTCCACCTGCTGAAATTACAATACAAACATTGTTTGTGTACTAAATAAAACCAGGAGTCACGTTCTCCGCTCTACTACATACAAACATTGGGGGAATGTTTATCCTGCTTATATAAATAATGCGATATAAAATTTCAAGCCCAATTTTAACTTACCATATTTATAACACCAACGTGTGGTTGTCCACTGACTGCTGGGAAAAGGTCCCTTCCCGTACAAAGAAGGCACGAGCAATAATCACCAAAGCTAAAGGTGGGTTCCCGTCCAGCATTCCTCACGACTTCTGCACTGAAGCCAATACAGTGATATCCAAGATAAACAAAGTTACCGCTTTAAAAAATAATTTAAATTAAAAAATAATTGCCAAGAAGCTTTGCCTTTTAGTTTATCTACACTGCACCTAATGAAAATGCACATAAAAGCTACATTAGGAAGAATTAACTAGTGTTTACGTCTGCCATAATACAACATATGGAACAAAATAAGGAGCGCCATTTTCTGGTGTGTCATGATATAGCGCGGCTTTGAATTACTGACTATTCTAGGAACTATTTAAATCTCAGAATAGGGAGATAACTGACAGAAGCTAATGTGCTCTGCTGCAGTGCAGTACGGTAATGGAACGAAGGAACAATTTCCCTGAGCACACTGGGCAACATTATATCCACCATACGGTATGGTCCATATCATAACATACAGGAATAGATAGTGTATTAGAGGCTCGGTAAATAAGGTCTGAAAAGTTTGAGACGAAGCGATTATGCCAGTTTTAGTCTTTTTTTCGGATTCTGATTGGGAGTTACGGTGAAACTGCAACTACATGGTTGCAGTTTCACCGTAACTACGACCTACTGAAAAGTGACAGGTATTTAATTGGCCACACAGTGGCTTAGCCTCTTTCTACAGAGTGACCGATTTTGTAATTCTATTGCTCAGCCCATTCTCTATGTCTGTGATGTGCGCTTTTGTTTTAACACACGAGAACACAAATGTGACAGTTGCAAATAATGCGCTGCGTCAGACCTTGGGTACATACACCAGCTATGTGTAAATATCTAAAGGTGTTTTACCCACAGCGCAAAGTTTAATTGCACAAGCTTGTAATGTCATTCAACTACAGTTCGCAGAAACTATTATCTGATAGTATCGTTTTAATCACGGGATACAACTCATTTTCATTTGAAAGGAGTAAAAAGCGAGTATTTATCTTTCCCCAATGAGACTTACATAGAATGCAGTCTCTGAGCCTCTCAGTAGTAGCGACACAAGAAAACTTTTAATTAGTCTTAAGAGTTCTTTGCTTGCAAGAAAAGTTTTTATTTTGTTCACAGAAATATGACCGTTTTTGCTCCTTATCTGCTGTAGTCATTGAAACACCTTTTCTTATTCTGCTCAGTCCTTATCTCTATGACTCTACGAAAACTCAAGGAAAAAGTGACCCTATTATGCAAATTGTACTAACTTACGGAAAAGGCCTTACACAGTTATGACGCAAGTTTCCTTTTACCATTTTATGAGTTAAGAGATCGGTTTAAGCGCACTTGGCGCTTTTCTAAAATTAGGCCTATGTGCACGATCCGTAAACCAGTTTATTACTTCCCTTGCATGCACTTGTTAATTAAATGTCCATGCATTGATTTTTATTTGTATTATATTAGCTATTCATTTTACAGACCACGTCCGTGATATGTAAAATGACTACTTACGTCAGGCGAATAACCTGCGTGTCACGTGTAAAGACAAATTCAGGCAGTTGTTGACTTTTCCAGTTCTGCAAATCTGTTTTTTAAACAATAGCGTTCTCCCAAAGCTATTGCGAATCCTAAAGTTAAATGGGTTTATTTATCAAGGTTACATATTTATTGACTCTTTTTAATCTCAACAGTAAAGTGTTAAATAATAATCAAACATCGTAGTTGCTTGTTATGTTTTACGCAACATCAAAATTGTTACGTTTACATACGTAAGCAGAAAAACAACACAAACCGGTTCTGCGAATGAAAATGAAAATACATGAAATAATTTGGCTTAGTGCCAATAAAACTCATATTAAAATATTACAAGGTCGATTTTTGTAAAGACAATCATAATCTTGTTATAAGTGTATCACGTTCATTTTGATTTTAATTTGTTTAATTTGCTAATGGACTGATTACACGATTGTTAACACAATGTTATTTTACATGTGAGTTAACACAACCTCGTTCGTTCGACGAACTAGAAATCCAGTTATTTCAAGAGTGTCCGAAAACATTACATTGACTGCAGCAGAATGATGAATTAAGGTTGCTGAAGAAGGATACGTCAGCCTTAATCTTTGAACATCAGAATAATAATGAAACAGTTTATGAGCTACAAGTACACATAAGTATGGAAGGAAATACAGAGCTTGGCTTGACCTTGGCATCGCTACGCCAAATGTTGGCCCAATGACCTCGCATGGATCAAGCCACGATGGTCTTTAGTCACGCCACTCGTGACAGCCAACAATAGCAACTTGTGGAGGTAGATAGGTAGGTACGGACTAAGGAAGTCGGACTCGCAACCATTTTGTTATGGTACTTACTTAATTATTTGAGCCACTCGTTAAAGCTGAACTAATCGGCAAACCGGGTTCAAGAATCCGAATAGTTTACTGTAAAAAAACTTACAAAACACTTATATTTTTACCTATTTTAGAATTATTACTATTTTAACTAGCGGGAAAATTTGTATCATAAACAACCGAATACCTATTCCAATCGAAATAAAATCAGTGAAAGCGAAAAATAATTTTACGAGTACATAGCTATAATACGACAAATTGGTACCTAGTTATTATTATTGAAATCATCATAAACGCAGTAGAAAATTGCAACTGTAAAATAAATTTCAATTACTTCACATAATGAAAAACATTAAAGAGCGTTATGTTAACTTTCGATAAATGCCAGTCCACATCGTGAACGGTATGGAAAGTTGTCCGTTTATGGAATGTTGTCATCACAAAAAAATAGCCTGAAGAGAATTTTAAATGGTCTCGATCCACAATTACCAATTTATTTTGCAATCTTACAAAAAATAAAGAAGTTGAATAAAAAGTTTCTTGAAGTTAATTGACAGTGATACTCACCTATACTTATTGTTTAAAGTAATTTATTTTAAAGTTAATGTTTCATCGTGAGACGAGAAGATGAAAAGAATAGCTGGGAATACTTTTGAAGATTGAGTGAACATAATGATTTTTATTTCACGAAATGGCTCTGAAAACATTTGGGACAAATCCTGCGTTCGACTTATCTGCAGCCGTGGCCGTAAACAAAAAAATGCTCGACAGATAAGCGTGAGCCACGCGATACTGGAATCCCATTTAATTGATTGGTAAATATACACTATGATATAAATCTATGTACCTACCATTATATCCCCACTTTTCTAAAGGGTAAGTACCTAGTTAGTAATTTTGTTGCCGGTGTAATTAATCGCTGTCTGCTTGTATCATTTTATGGTAATGAGGAGCCAGAATAAGTATCTCCAATACAGTCTCTTGTAATCAACCGGCAGCTCATAAAAGTATATTAATCGAAGTTCTAGCCGTCTCAACATGACCATCTAGCATAATCGCATCATATGTTAGTCTTGTTAGACTGAATATTGCAAATTAAAAACAAAACTGCCCTTTGAAGTTGTTCAAGCATAAGTGGAAATCAGCTTTGATCTTTTACTTGATGTTTATAGTTTCAGACAGCGTTTAACGGACATGCTTTCCGTTTTCTCCCATTTCAGTAGATACCTACTGTTATTCATCAGTCTCATTAAACATACAGTGCTATTAAACCAATCAAGATATGATCCTAGACCACACAACAGCTAGTTACAGCTTCGCATAAAATTATGCCCATTTAAGCTCACAATGAAATTAGTTTATGAACCACTTCCCACAGAACACTTAGCTTATTAAAGGTCTATTCTACGGTGCAAAACCTTGAATCCTGATCACTTGAACTGGCAAAGTACTAACTCAGTACACTAGTTGAATCCCACGCGTATGACTCACGCACTTAGACGGTTCACAGACGAACAAACAAGCAAACTTAGTTCGCAAATAAATGAGAATGGATATGGATAAGTTGTATAATCAAGTGTGGGAGACACAGACAAAACAATATTATCTAATCACTGGGAACCGAGGTCATCAAATAATACAAGTACAAGCACCTTTATAATATATAGCTACTTGTATACTTATTTATGAAATCATGATGTTAATCTCGCTGGAATGTTTTGGCAAAAAACCTAAGTCTGCATTTCAACTGGAAAGCTTGTAAAATCGTGAGATGAACAAGATAACAGTGAGCGTTACGGCCAGTAATAAGAACAAGTTGCCTGACTTTGTACAAGATTGCCATCAAGCGGGCCCGCCGAGGATTGTCCTACATTACTAAATGCCTTTAATTTCCTGTACTAACAATTATCTCTTTAACATTTGACCGCTTTCTTTACGAGTACAAAGACTAATTACGTAACTTCCCGTTTCTTTCCTCTGTTGATGGTGATTCATTAACATTTCATTGTGATACCGTTATATTTGTAGTACGAAGGTACATTTTTCCATAACCCATCGCAATAATTAGCATGAACATTATGCCGTATAAATATGTATGTAACTCCAGTTATGCCTCGTCAAGCATTAACTCTGATTGACGTACAATATTTCCACTTAAACAATTTCGTTGTACCTATGATAGGCTTACGTGTGACTCGTGTGAGCACAGCATTCTTTGCCGTCACAATTTACACACCTGAACCAAACCAGCCAAGTATTGTGTCCTAGAGCCGTCACTCCTCGTTAGACAAGCGTCCAGTCGACTGTGTCTTTGCGCAGGTTTATACAAAACAAACTGATTTAATCCTAACCCAGCTCATCATAAAGTTCAGAGTTTATGATAAGCTAAACTTGTATAGTGTGAACCCAGACACCACTTTGAGATATGCGTAATATTCTCAAACGGACAGATGCAATGAATGTAGCTGACAACCTCAAGGCAAGAACCCTGCCGCGAAATAAATCGTACACATCGCTTCTCATACGGCTTATAGATAACCAAGTTGACAGGCAAAAAGAATCTACGCAGTCGCCAACACCACAGCAAACCAGATTAATTTCTCATTTCAGTTCAATTCCGTCGACACGACAGTACTGTTGGAAATTAATATTTCGCTATTCGGTTTCTGTTTTCGTTTCATTTGCATGGGCACACAATGGCAAGTCGTCACAGTGAATGAATTTTCAATTTTGAGCTAGATTTCCAGAGTCGTACCTTGCCTGTGAGAATCCACGGTTCGCCAATCCCTGGTAGCCATAAAGTCGTAGACTTGTTATAAAATTGAGAAATGCTTTCGTTATTACCGTCGACAGTGTAAAGGCATAAGATGATAGTATCTAACAGCTTTCGAAATGAGCTCTGCCAAGCGGTCGGCTTCGTTAATTCAATCACGACTACAAATTAACTGCATGCCCCACCCGACCTACCTATTGAACCCGAATACATACACAAGTAGACATACTGTACATCTGTATACAATGTGGAAACGACAGACACAGACATTCTGTTTCCATGACGTATTTCAATGATAGAAAGTTACCCTCTATTTACCGTGTTATTAATTATGCACAGTAAATTAATCGCTACAGATGGAATTAATTAACAGTTTGTATATTTTCTGATAATTTTAGCTTTTAAAACATTGTCAACTTCAGGCAACTGAAACCTAAACAATCTTTACCCATTCACTTAGGAAAATACAGTGCAAGTAACAAAACAACACAAACACATTCCAATGTGCAGTAAAAAGAAAATTCCGAGGTGATTGTAAAACGCCTCGGGGCGGACAATGGGACTGTGAATACGATAGTCCAATAATAGCTGATTGTGAGAGTACTATCGCTTGGTTTTCATCTCGTATCCCCATAGAGAATTGAAAAAGCTATTGGAAGAGAAAAATAGCGTGAAGAAAATAAGAAGGGGTGACAATGACAGCTATAGGTCTTGGCTGTCGTTGCATTTTCTTCTTTGGCTGAGGTAAACACACTTTTCAGGATCTGTCGTTTGTGTATTTTCCTTTCAAATATTCTGAAGTTGTTTTGTCTAAAAGGTTTCTTCTTTATGTATAAACAGTGCATTCACATTATTTTGATTTAAACAAATTGTACATTTTAGGTTGATACCTGTGTTGAAAATTCTTCCTAAAAGCTTTGTCACGCTACGGCCCATTTTACGCAGGTGTGTCAAACCCTAAAACTGAAATACCGTATTCGTTTGCACAGTTCGCATCCAAAAGTGTCGTACCAGGAACAAAGGGGCTTTTCTACCGACAGCTCTTGACATGGAAAGGCTTTTTTGCTATTCGCGATAAGGAACAGTTACCGAGAGCCCGATATCGCAAAGATTGACTGCTAGTGCCCTAACACTTTGTTCCTTAAAAGCATACTCGGCGACTGGCGCCTATTATTAACATAGTTTATCCTAGCGCATGCAGAGGGTTATAAAACGCGCAAGTTTATTTGTGTGTTTACAATCATTGTCGATGTTTTCCAATGTCAGAATGGTGTACTTTACGAGACCTCTCTTGATAGCAATGTACTAAAGTTTTGTTTAATATGTTGATATGGGATAGATTTCATATCGCATTCCAAGCTTTGAAACCTGTTTCCTGCAATAGATTCCTCGTTGTAACTTTATTGGTAGCAATAGCATCTTCTCGTGATTAGCATAATAGTAACGTTCCTGTATTAGTAAGTCTATTGAGCAATCAGTGCCTAGTTAATTTATTTCAGAGCCTGAAGCTGTCTAGTTACAAACGTTCGCGTTACTTCTTGATTTGATATTTTTTATCACATCTTGACTTTTAATTTAAATCAGAATGTAAGGTATAGATACTGTCAACGTTTATACACGGACTTTTATAATGAAGGATCTCTTCTACAATTTAACAACAGCTGTGTATTTTGAAGGGTCTTGCTTGAGGCGGCTGACAAATTGCAGCCGCCCTTCGTCGTATACTTAGAACGAACGCGTGAAAATTCTATTTGCTAAAGTAGCACCGAGTGGATGGCGAATTCTCCTCCAAGTAAACGTCATTTAGAAAATTCTTATTTAAATTTTCCGCCATCCGTCTCATTCCAGTTACGACGATTTCGTTGACCTCATGGCTTATTTATTCGGTCTGCAATTAATGATAATTTTACAGACCAAAGTTTCATACACGTAAATCAAACCGGCCTCAAATTACTGTTCCATAAAGCTGTCATGTTCACGTGCTGTTTATTCGTGATAGCGGACAATTTTCTTCACGATGGCTTCATTTAACCGGTGTTATTGATTAAATATTCCATTTATTATATGTTTTCATGCATTTGAATATGTAGGTAGAACAGAGGTAAGGCACATAATTAAATATTAACCTGCACAAACGCGGCGGCGGACCACACCGATGACTCCTGATGCCTGAAGCTAGTCGTGAACCATAAGTCGCCACGACCACCTGCACTACAATAAAGACTTCCAATCTCACTATGAAGCCATAACCCGATTTTTTTTTGTTTTTTCACTCATACCTCTCCATTCTTGCAAAACATTCGCTATTCATTTATATAATAATAGCTCAGCCGTTAGTAAAAAGAAAAATCCATGCATATCTTTAACCCGTGTCGTCCTTTTCCCCGACTGATTGAGCAGGGTTAAGAAATTGCTAGTCTTGTTGTGTCCGGATCTGATACAAATCCTTTGTGTGAATCAAGCCTCAAATTCCTCAGCAACATTGTAACATTTTAATTTTTACAAAATTGAATTAAGTCTTAATTTGCACGGAGGAATGAACATCTGATAGACACTTTTCGCCATTCCCACATACGTTCTTCTGAGTAAGGGCGGGTTGTATCAAACAGTTGGTTAACGTAACATACGTACGTCAAAAAGTTACGATTACGGACGATGTTTGACGTTCGTTAAATTAGAAGCGTTGTTTCAAAACATTCTGGTATAAATTCCTGCTCATCCCAATAGCTAAGTTATTGACACGGGTCCTACCTAAATAGCTTTTTTTGCATTCCACCACTTATTTGTGTCATCAGAAGAACTGGTATTGAGGAATTCAAAAGAAATTTCACAATATTGTTCTATTTGACGCAACTCAGACCATCTGTTAACGTAAACGTTATATTTTACGTGCGTTAACGCTGACATTTTGTGAAAAGACCCATTTTTTTGATTTGACGATAGTTAGCACCATTTTTAACGTTTACGCGTGCGTTAAGTGTAGTTGAAACAACCCGCCCTAACTGTGTCGATATGACGGATGCAATATATCACGTTACCTTAATACAAGTTCTTAGGTGTATTGCTTTCGGGAAACCTGTACTTGCTATATACAGGGTCGCACCGCTAGTTGCCGGAAGCTTGCACCTTGTCTGAGTCGTGGTCACGAGATTGACAGCCCTAGCCGAAGGCGGACTTGGCGAATGGTCGACCGCATCCCTAGTGCCACTTCCTTGTGAAATACCACACTTCTCCAACGTTTCTTGTCGTTGTATGCGGGTGTACACACGTATTTAGCATAAAGCTTTACCCATCGCGCCTACATTACGTTTTCTAAGCGACAGAATATGTAAATGTGAGAAGCATTGCGATGACACCTAAATAAATCATTGAATTGCTTTGAGATTCTTGATTAGTTTCCGTAAACATACACCTGTTGTATTCGTTTTTCTAAGCTTTAGGATCTTTTCAATCCTACTTTTGTGAAAAATAGAGGTGCCTATAATGTAGCACCTCTACTCGACTACGCTTCTATGGCGACTCCCTTTATCTTATCTTATTTTATTTAGCGATGCTGCAGTAAAATTTTAATGAGGTGGACCCCAACCCGGAGTCAGTCCCGCTAATCGAACCAAAGCTTACAGTTACTTTGTGGATAGTGTGGATATAAAATGCAAACTAAATACATATTCAATGTCTGGTTACATTATAGAAAGGTATTCTAACGGGAGAATATCCAAGCTTTATTCTTCTTATCGCTTAGAAATTTTTCGTTATTATCGTCTTGAAATCCGCGTAATTTCTGCAGTTTGGTTTAATGTTCTCCTGCTTTAACGCAGATTAGTCTAGTAATGTGTTTTTAGTGAGTGCTTTAAGAGTGTCATAAATAATTTATGTTGTTTTTACAGTTCCACATTTACTTTGTAGCTAATGTTTAGGATTGCCCGTTTTCGATAGCTATTAAATCGGAATCGGAATAAGGTTACCCTGGTATACCTACGTCCTACGTAGGTATTATTGCTATTACCACGACTTGAGTCTCTAAAATAAGAAGAGTAAACAAATCTTTTCTGCAGTTGACAATGACGTGCAGTTTCATTCCTCTTTAAGAAAGGGACCAGGGCTATGAGACAATCGCGAATATAAAACGTCTAACATTTACGATTTTGCACTTGGACATAAGTTCTGCGAACAAGCGAATAGCTTTAAAATAGATTTAGTTGAAGTAATATCCGCAAGTACCTACATAACTCTAAACTTGACTGGACATTCAGTAACAGTCTATTTATATTCAGCAGTAACATAATTTTAGTATCTGTATCTCACCGTTTCAAGTGCGATGCAAATGCTCACTTCGCTATCCTTCGTCAACGAATCACAGCGTTTTCGAGTGAAATAAATCGTTCTTCATGGCGGAGTCCTGATTTGGCGAAACGGCTACTGTAAGTAGGTACCTACCTACTGTTAGTCTGTTACAGGCTCGTTACTTGGTGATTTATTAAAACATTGTACTCGGAACTACGGGCTGTATGAATGTGAATGCACCGTTGCACACCGTGCCCAGTTATCTGTAATGTACCTATATTCGAAATAAAAGTTGAAAGAGATTGCTCGGTTGCTGAACAGAATGTCTATGAAAATGAACTGCGGAATTTATTTGGAACTTTTTAGAACAAGCCTTTTTTGACCGTCTATTGTTACAATGATAACAATTGAACATCTACCTATTCGAAATTTGGAGCGTTGAATTTCGATAGTTAAGCACTTACTCCTAACATCACCTACCTATTGTAAACTATTAAAATAATGTATGGTATACCATACAAAAAACATGTCACGTAGAAGATTAGTCGCCTCGTAATCCTGAGTGACATTGAGCAGCTCTGCTTAGTAGGAACACGACAACATTTAATTTTGAAGGTTCGCCGTGTTCGGATACAAAATTCGTTTCGCTTTTATAATTAATTTTCCAGTTAGCCATTTGCTAATGAAATTACTTGTGATCCCTGTAAAGTTGATCCACTTATGTTTTGAACAGCAATCTACCTAAATAATATATTTGGCAATTCAATTAAAAATATTATTAATATTGTATTATGGCTATAAATTTCAGTAAAAATGAAGTATTTAAAGGAATACTTTACCGAATACCATGTACCATTATAGAGTGGGATTGGTAACCAGCTTAAAATACAAGTATGTAAAGTTTTCAGCAATGTCAGTACTACATAGTTTTCGGTCCCTCGAGCTGTTGTTTCACGCGCTACTGCGGTTTTTGCTTGGGTTTATCTTTGAAACTTTACTGAAGTGTTATCTTGTACTGAACAGGGGCCCGAGTCTGCTATTACAATAGTGTCTGAATGGTCGATCACTGATTTCAAAATGGTTGATTTTGACAAGTTTGGTAATCTACTAACATAATGGCATCATAATGGCGTCATTATGACATTCCAATGATCAACCACTGACACGCGATTGAAAGAAAGCCATATGAATGGTAATCTCGTACATAATGACAGATTTAGTATTTACGAACTTTTCACTACTTCAGATTGCATATAACACTAATAAATAATATGTAAAACTATATATAAATAAAATCTGGCATGAATAAATGCTCAAATTTAGATCGGTTTTATAATAATACCGCAATTCTATTACGAGTACGAGACCATTGACGTGCCAGTGACCGGTCACTGACGTTCCAGTGACCGTGCGATTATGGATTTAGCAGATTACGAACTTTTAGCAAAATGACAATGGCATGACAATGGGATCGTGTCGGAATGACAAATTTATAAAAATAGCAGACTCGGGCCCCTGGTCATATTTCATATACTTATGTTTCAAGAACACTGAGCAAAGTAGTGGCGATACGCCCGAGGCTCTCATTTTTCATGCATTGATCTCTGAAAATTCTCACTGGCTAGAAGATAACCAATACAATCGATAATATAAACCATGACTAACAACTGAGATAGTCATTTTTTAATATAAAAGGGCAAAAAAGGTTACACAATTTCGATCAAACGGCTTTTGTGAATGAATACCAGCAAAACGTAATGAATACGAGGAAGCCGCACTGAGTGGTATCAGACCGTAACGCAAATGGGTTAACAACCTTGATTTGTGTACTTGTTGAATGACTATGAGCTTGTTGCACAAACTTACAGTAACCACACGCTTGTGAAATATTGCCTCTACTGTACCTATAATGATTAAATGTCACTCAAGCTTGGTTTCACCTTATATGTATAGCTTCTGTTTACTCCATCACTAATTCATTATTGCAAAGGACGTCGGTTCTTGTTTATAGATTAATCAATAGATTATTCCTAGTATGGAATGTCAATCATTGACCTATCAATACAGAAATATTATCGACGCTTCAGTACGCACTTACGCAGATCTCTTAAACCTATTTACCTTGTCCAAGTGGTGGTGAAGAAATCACAAGTGCTTGAATATCTGTTATAGGTTGGCTGTTGACTTTACCTTCTTAGAAACTTGGTAGAAATAATAAGTAGGTACCTATAATATCGCTTACGTTTTTGTTATCCTTTAACAACAATGCTCCAAACGGCACTAAAGTTCGTATCGGAATTGCCTATTACATTTTGAAATCGTATGTCGGAAACTCAATATTATTTTGATTGTAGGAACGTTTGAAGGAGCAATCGTTTGATAACGTTACGTTTTTCGATATCCTGGTGTAATCTTCCGTAGGTGAACGAAGCTGATTTAACGATTCTTCACGCACGGTTAGGCAATCAAGCTAAATTTCACTTTGTACGGGCCACAAGACGATGACCATACATTGCAATCCCCCGCCATGTTTATGAGAAACATGCATCTTGTTCTGCGTTTTAATTAGTCCACAAAGTAAACGGTACCGACATGATTAGGTCAATCGATGGCGATCAAACATTTTTCATGTGGTTTATTTTAAGAGTTCCTGTGCGTTTGATGTATGCTTCTTGTTCTTGCTTGTGTTACTTCTGACAAATGCATTCAAACAGATAAACACGTAGTAAATGTTACGACAGCCAAGTTATGAAGAGAGAAAGAAGAAAGCAAATTATTATTCTTGGAAATAGACGTCAACCAAAAATACATTTGTTTTTTTTTCCTCTTGGAAACTATCATTTTCATATTCCCGGAGTTCTCGTATTTAACTTCTCCAACAATAATATTTAACCAAACTTAAAAAGCAAATGTTTTCCTTGTGTGAAACTTTCCCTTCGGAACAGTAAATACACGATAACAATTTCTCAATTTGTTTCTATACCCAAACATTGTACCAGACACACCGTTGAAGATGTTAAAAAGCGGAGGTGTTGAGTATATGAAGGTTCATTGTTTGGCCCTGTGTCAAACAACGTCTGCCATCGGCACTTCAAAGCGGCTAGTGTTTGGGTTTGTTTGAACAGGCGATACCGCTAATGCAATGTTCGCGGTTCTGTGTCCAGCACGGAATTTACTGGCTGGATAGCGGACCCTGTAAATTAGACATCGCACTGCATTTACCACGACACTGGTAGACGTTGTTATCTCGCTGTGGCTTGCAGAATCACTTTTACTATCGCTCAAAGAAGGCAGCGCAACAATACAGAGATGTTATCTTTGCCAGTCCTATTCCGTTTACGTGATATTTTTCTTTGGCCGGTTCCTTGAGAATTTTCGTCGCACTAAAGTGCCAACAAATAATCGTAAAAGCAGTGAACAAACAGCTTTACGGTTCGTTTATGTTGCGGTTATCTGCACGAGACTGTCTCCTTTAATGCCTCAGATATCTGGCCCTCGGTGTTTACCGCAACCTATGGCCCCATTCTAATAACTTCGTACAATCTCATTCTTAGATTTTTCCACGAAGAACATGATTTATCTATTAAAAATGTATACTGCTACGATTTGCCGTTTGTTTGCTGTTCCTAAATTATAGAATAGACTATTTTGAAAGGAAACAAACTATTTTTGGAGTTATCGTAAAAAAAGATTCATTCTTCCTTATGAACACATGTGAAATTTTCAACCAGTTAAGTAGCTAATATTAAGTTTCCCATTGTGTTTTTATGTAACAAATCGAAATGATTTATGTATTACATGTATTATAAGTTTATTGCTTAGAATAATAACGCATAGAAACCTAGTACGAGTGCAAAAAGTGAGGCAACTAAAACTTAGCCTAATCCGTCAATCCGTCAAACTTAGCCGTCAGTACTCAAGGTCACGTTCCGTCGAACACAGCTCGCGAATAAATAATTGAAAATAACGGTTTGTTGCGTGAAAGGATGTTATAGCACATCAGGAAAACAAAAAAAAAGTGATAAAATAACATTTCACAAATAAGTACTCACATTCTATGCACTATTTTTACGTAAATCGATAAATAAAACAAAATTCTAATAACCTTACTTGTCATAACACAGTGTTGCTATTTGTGAGGAAAAAAATACCCACATTGCTTTCATTCATGTTTTTCATTTTTGTAATTTTAAAATACAATACTTACTGTTAATTTATATCAAACCCTATGTTTTAACATTGATTATGATTATAACCCATCAAGCATTTTAAACGCATTGAACAATATCTCATTCTTTATGCGATTTATTTCATTTTATTTTTAAATAAATTGAATTAAACCTTCCAAAAAAATATGTCATATTACATAAAAAATCCTGTTTACCTTTTCCAGTTCCCAACAACATAAAATACTTGCCTTGATAGCAAAATAGTAATGCGTCTTCCCATATTTTGTGGGTAACGGCTTGGTAATGGTATCACTGAAAGCTATATCTGTGTGCGTTAGGGGAACGTAGACACATTCGGCTCACGCACACAAAGAAAATGAAGTGGACACACGATTTTGCTCGGGTTTTGTTCTAGACGCGGCTTCTATGCGTTATTATTCTAAGGTTTATTGGTTCAATGAAAGTTCTCAGTACGAGTAAACCCTTGGGACAGTCGTCGTTGGCGATATCAGACGTGTCGCACTGATATGTTTTACTGCATGCATGAGATATGAGGGATTTACACGTACTTATCTAAATTTATCAACGTTATAAAATAAAGGTACATTTACGGACACAGACAGATTCATAACTATATTCTACCCACTGATTCTTCCAGTATCATCGTAAATCGCGTTTAATATCAAAACAAACGAAATGAATTACAGCGATCATTCATTTTATAATATTAGCACTACACGAAACAATACTTATATCCTCCTTCAAAATTGTAGCTCTCTGTAAAACCTTATTTGAACTTAACGCTGTAACTATTAACGGCTTTGAGATGGAGTGAGCTATTAATTTGAGGTATAGACTTCCTGGAGAGAAAGGTCATCGACTCGGCACACCTCGTGGGATGTTGGCAAGCTAGCCGCACCAACCGTAGTTCCCGGACAACCACGGAGATACGAAGAACAAACACTGGCAACACGCATGGAACATAAATAAATACAAAAGCCCGTAAGAAATGACCGGTGTTAATTAAATAAAGTGTTCTCGCGCATTCATAGGTATAAAGTATCAAAAACTTTAAAAACCTTAAATTAGTAAAAATACACCAGACGCTCAAATGCTAATGAAGAAAAGAACAAGAAGCAGTAAAATGCATTATAAAATATTAATGTGTAGGTGTAGTTGCTTCTTACATAATGATGCACAATTTTTAATCCCATATTTGGCCCAAAACAGTATGAGAGACTAAAACGTAACGCAAAATTGGAATATCGAACTAAGAGCAATAAATTCTTATTTAATTTTTCACGATGGAGTCAACCCTAATCTTTTCAAAGTTAGAGTGAACAGGCTACTTCTGGATAGGCTCGCTCTATCGTAGACTTTGTCTCTGTCATCTCTGACCAAGACTAGAGTCAAGAGCAAACCAATATCAAGTAAAAAAAACTCAGTTTTGAGCAGTTTCAGCATTTTAAGTTTCTAAAGCTCGGAACTTTATATTTCCCACATTTATCTTTCACAATTTTGCCAACCACCTTCTCTATGCCCTTAAGCCCCTTTTCACGTCATGTCCCCAATTTTCTTGAACCCATATTGCTACAGGAAAACCTGTGTTTACATTAACTTTTACATAGTTTTCTTTTGCAGACAATCTTCAACCTAATGCTCTTCTAATTGCTGATAATAAAATTTTAATATTTTTCTGTGTAAACTTTCTAAGTACGTACTTCTTTAGCGAAACAATTTTAAGCTTAGGTATGTTCTGCTCGACAAAATTAGTTGTAACCAATACTTGCTTTGATCACCCTAACGATTAATTCGTTACCTAACACACTGCCTTTCTTTGGTCTTCTATTGTTCACTTCGAAATAACCAGCTACATTTAACTTGAGTTACGACACAGTTAAATGTCGAAGAACAGAGATCTTCGTAACTTCCACTACATACTTATCTTTACTATTACAATGTTTTATAACGATTGCTTTCCTTAAATGGTGGGTTGTGGCTATTTGGTTGAATGGATCGCATCTTAATTTTTTGATAGACATAAACTCCACCAAAGGTTTCATGATGCAATGACAAAGTTTAAGCTTGTAGGAGGGTGGCGATAACCCGTATTGGGCATCACGCATACCGTTCAATAAAATCGACCAGACTGTGGTGAAGCCAAAAGAAGTCTGTGTGGAGGGTGCCAACTCCTTGTGTTGTTTTGATTTTGAAGGAAACAATGTAGTTCTAATATATCACATAGAGTTGCGACTATACCGGAGATCGTGTTGTTGCTCTTGCATCAACCGCAAAACAACAACCGATGAGTCGATTGATGGAAGCTGTTTTACTTTCCTTTTGTCTTTCTTTACCACAATAACTCCCTGTCTATAAATGCATTGCAATAAATATTTTTATGGCCAGCCATCTTCAAGAATCATTACAAGGCAGAAGTTGTGAAGGCAGTTACATTTGGATTCTCAGGACGTTAACGAGGAGTGGTTTAGCTACACCACACCACAACGGTACATGCCTGTTTACTCCATACATTTTCTATTCATTTCAATCTATTCTCCGATGACTTGAATGCGGCGCACTGAAATAAGGACACGTCATTCAATACCATACCACAGAGCAATGCAAAGCAGCCTACTGAATACACCCACCCTTGTCTATTCGCAACTTTATTCCTAAGACAATACGAGTGTAGACAACAGCAAGGTAACTTTGTAGCTACTGTGATCGTGATTGCTATTATGCAAACCAATATTCTTTAGGGGGAAGCCGGACATTTACGCCCGCCGACTGGAAATTCAAATGCTTCGCCGCAAACAGGTCTGGTTTTACTTTTAACCGTTCTTTTTTAACAGAGTCTGAGAAGATCCAGAATACTTTCAAACATGGAATGTGACTGGTTTTAAAGATGTATTATGTTATTAAAAAAGTTGTACATTGCAGAAGCAGTTCCAACTTCAGCGCAAGTAGAAAATATTACGAGTTTCAACCACGCCCTCCATTGTGGTGCAGGTCGCTAAAATTTATAACTTAAACGTAAACGAGCCGTCGATATTATCGCAGTGCTCCTGACCAGTTAAATACCGACAATAATCCTCTAAACCAACAAAAGCTTCTGTTGCAATTCTGTATTAAATATCTCAGTACTTTAAAAGTTTTCCAAAGTTTGATCGCTTCTTAATGGTAATTTAATTCAAGCAACGCATTAATTCCACATCATCAGCAACGTAACGCAAAAAATAAATTAGGGAAGAATGATAAAAGAACAACAAGGGAACATTACTCTCCCCTAATTCGGCTACGTAAAACTCGGCGATCCCTTTAATACCTGTTTACACATTTCTTGGTAATTTGTGTTTGGCTAATGTTGTACCATAGTCATTAGAACGCGTGGGTCGGGCGGCTTCGCGCATAATTATAATTCATTACCTTATTCCTTGTTATAACGCGTTTAACGTCGTTATTAAAATTTAATTTATTGAATGCGGATCACCGGTGACGGCGCCATTAATTCTCTCGTATGTGCAGATTAAATTACGAAGTGTACTACTTCCTCTTAACAAGGCAAAGGCGTGGATAAGTAAATTTCGCGCGCTTTAAACTTCCGCGTGCTAAAGGTAAGCTTTTAGACCATATGAGAGGGAGATCAGAGCGCTGCAAACTACAGCAGTTTGTCATTCGACTCCTATGGGTTGTGTTGTGTACACCACATAGTTACGTGAATAAATCAATTTTATACGCGCTGGCGGATACCGCAACGAATCACATTACATGCGGTCACTGACATCTTCCTGTATTGCATAAATTTTATTACGAAAATAGAGGGTTCAACTGGAAAATGTTTTAGTATACGACCAAATGGTGTGTTGTTATCAGTGTTACTGCTGCCGAAAACGTACGATGTAACTCCGTATTTTCTTCTCACATCATTTTCCTTTTTCGTGCCTACATCACGCAAATACACATTTTTATCGCTCCTCAAATAATATCGGCCGTGAATATAGCATCGCTCTTTGGAAGTGACGAAATAAAGGTAAATCCTACATAATAATATTATGTGCCGTCTTTGACCATGTTGATGATGCAATTTATAGAGAGAGAGCCGCTTCGCATAAAAACCGCAAACTTTCGGAATATTTTGCTCAAAAGGGTTGTCTTTTATTTTCGGCATTATTATAAGGCGTCGTCAAGTCTATGTGAGCTATGCGGGCTAACACAATGTAGGAATTATGAAGCCTTAGGAATAATAGGAATTCCTGCAAATCTCTTTTATAGTACTCTTACATTGCTATATAAGTGGAATATAATCAATACGGTGCTGCCCTGTAGAGTGTAGCGACTAGCGGTACGGTATTAAAAACAATACCATGTTTGTCACAGTGGTACTTTATCCAAGTCTTGTGAGAATGTTCAGTTATCTGAAGTGATTAGTTTTTTCCCGGCGTTCCTATGCCGCGGTGCCGTCTTGAACCGGTCGCTTTGCTTCCTATAATCCTTAAATGGTACCACCACAACGCGTGTAATTTTCTCCGTAAGTACAATATTTTTTGCGAATACTTTGTACGGTCGCAGTAGAGCTAATCTTTATCGTCGGACATCATTGGTCAGTGAACTTAACATTGTTAAGCCCGTTGAGTACTGTAGAGTAGATAAAGCTGAGGCTCGTTTATATTTCACTTATTTTATGAACCTATCTCTAATCTATACGATGCCTTTCTTCGTTATAGAAGCAATATTTGCGTATGCGACTATATTATCGTAGTATTTGCATTTAACACTGCTCATTCACATGGAAATGCATGCATTTTAGTATATTCCCATAATCCACTTAACCTTTTAAGAAATACATGACACACCTACTCGTAAAATAAAGCTATCATTATTGGCTCTCATTCAAATTTTATGGAACATTTTCGCTTGTGTGGAAGAATAATCTCTCAATTTTGACGTGTTACGAACTTACATTTCTATACCTAATATTGGAGAATATTATTATGGACAATCTTAGTTACGCTGTTACCCCTGTTAATTGTATTTTTCTACTGACTGGCAAGAATCATCACTAAGGACGAATTTACATTATCCGTGTTTTTATTTTATTTAAACAATTTGAAATACATAAAAGAAGTAAGCGGCAAAACTTCATAAAATGTAGGAGGTAGCATGAGAATCCTTAATTTAAAGTAAGTCTCGGCTAGCTCATTCAGAATTCAGGAATGGGGCGTCATCTGGCATCGTGATTTATACTTGGGACGCACTGAAAATCTATTCCCCGTGGCATTCTGTGCAAACCGTAAAAATGTTCAGCCATTACACGGTTGGCGCAGTGGTTGAGCGATTGACTGCTGCGCAGCATGTCGCGGGTTCGATTCCCGCACGGAACAAATATTTGTAAGACCAAGTATTTGTTACGAGTCTGGGTGTTTTTCTATCTATAATATGTATGTATTTACAAAAAAAAATGTATATAAGTAGTTTATCAGCCATATAGTTACCATAACACAAGCATTAGGTTGCTTAGCTTGGGACTATATGGTGTTGTGTGAAATGTCCAAGGATATTATTATTATTATTCTCTTTATTCATTTTTCTTAACCTACATATATATATTTTTAAATATTTCTTAAAAAAACAAGTAAAAAAAAACATTTAAAAATATAAAAAGTAGTAGTCCGCCGGTGTCGGGAGCAGGGTCCAAGCTACCGGTGGTTAGGGCTCCAGAGAAAGGAACCTCCTCACAATACGAGCCGTATCGAGGAGTACTGCCTTCTGTATCAGGCCCTTTACCCAACTGCGTAACGCCAGCTTTATTATTATTATTATTATTATTATTATTATTATTATTACACATGGATTGTGCCCTGATTGGATTTCCGTGCCAAAAATGAACTCTCTCATTCATAACTTTTTCAATTTTCAACATAAATGTATGTAGTTGACAATTTATTTACCCAGTTTAATTGTTTTAGCATATTATATGAAACAATAAAATTAACGTTCCTGTTTGTAATCAATTAAAAAGAAGATTAAAGATTTTATAGTGTTTTTAGGTTTCCGTAGCCAAATGGCAAAAACGGAACCCTTATAGATTCGTCATGTCTGTCTGTCTGTCCGTCCGTCCGTATGTCACAGCCACTTTTCTCCGAAACTATAAGAGCTATGCTGTTGAAACTTGGTAAGTAGATGTATTCTGTGAACCGCATTAAGATTTTCACACAAAAATAGAGAAAAATCAATAAATTTTGGGGGTCCCCATACTTAGAACTGAAACTCAAAAAAAAAATTTTCGTCGAACCCATACGTGTGGGGTATCTATGGATAGGTCTTCAAAAATGACATTGAGGTTTCTAATATGATTTTTTTTCTAAACCGAACAGTTTGCGAGAGAGATACTTCCAAAGTGGCAAAATGTGTCCCCCCCCCCCGTAACTTCTAAAATAAGATAAATCAAAAAAAAAAAATATGATGTATATTACCATGTAAACTAACAGCGAAAATTGGTTTGAACATGATCTAGAAAGTAATTTTTTTTTAATACGTCATAAATCGTAAATCGCAACTTTTGCTTATAATATATACCTACAGGTTTGTACGGAACCCTCGGTGCGCGAGTCCGACTCGCACTTGGCCGGTTTTTTATCAGAGTGCCAATTCTACTAATTTTCACATTCGCATCTCAATCGCAATCTGTCAAAAATATATGAAAATAAAGGTTTTTTGACAGTTTGCGAATGACATGCGAATACATACGTTGCTTAGAAGTTAGTAGAATTGGCCCTCAGTATTTTGTTCGTGTTTTATTTATAATCTTGATAATCGCTTTTAGTTAACATTGCCGATCTTCAAATCGCACTTCGGGTTTCGTATATTATTCTTTAGAACACAAATTTATCGGTATTTTATTACGTCATCTCAACATACCTACATCATAATCTTTCTACGATTCACTCGCACGAACGCTGGATTACGTGAGTGGCGAAGCAATAACGTATACTGCCCATATTCTGGGAAACTTTTATTACTAACTTCAAACTTTTACAGCATTCGGTATCACTGAAATCGATTTGATTCTACCTCAGTACGTATCTTACTCGATTTGGTTTACGTTTTTTCGAGCGATTCGATTATTTATCAGTTGTGGGATTATATCGCAAACGAAATCTACATTGAATGATATGCCGATGCGGAGTTTAAATGCATTTATATAGCACGCTATTTACTCTAACATACATACTCTTATGTTATACAAATATGACTTCTTGCACTAAAAATTATACCTATTAAGCAATCAATCGCACTTTGATAAATGTTAGTAAGTGTAACCTATACCTATCGTGATTAAACTCATCAATATAAATGTAATAATCGCTATCAGTACTTGTATCTACAACGCTATTGCAAAATAGTCCTGAGTGCGGTACAATAATACTTTAAATGTGCTGTGAAGGAATAAAATGGGTTCTAAAGCCGGATCGCGGGGTAAATGCACCAATTGAAGGCCGCTTGAAGCACTAGTACTAGGTACTGCACAATAAATCCTTGCAGAGAACGCCGCGTACGCACTATGTAATATTTATTGCACTCACACTTCGTATCTAATAATTAAAACATATTTTAACGTTGCCGCCGCGGGCCGTAAAACGGAGGCTGAATATTACCTGTATTGTGTGAGGCTACTGTCTGCTTAGTAGCCGCAGAGAATATTGCTTCCTCAAGTAACTTGTATGCTGCATGAGATTGTGTTCAAGCCACACAGAGTACCTTCTACATGAACTTTGTAAAAGTTACTTTATGTTCGTTAAGCTGGTTGCGCTTCAGGCATTAAGTCGGTAATTCCTTGAACGGTTTTCTTGCTTTATAAACTGTCCCGAACACTTTCATCCATTATTAAACACTTCATTCGGCTGTCCATCAATGACAACCGAAATTGTTCGCGCCAACGAAGTGTATAAAAAACACAATCTTGAAATTTTCAAAGCCATTACCCTCATACTATGCTGGTGGAACGAAAAAATGTCTGGGTCCAAGCCCCGATGCAATACTGGCGGACGGGGGTGATCCCGACCAGTGATACGTGCAGTGTTTACAAACTCGGTTTTAACACGAGTACACCTTCATTCCTTTTAAGTGGCATGTGGACTCGATGTCCCCAGGGATAAAAATACAAATCACCTCTTTATCGTTAAAACGTAATTATTTTATTCGATCGTTTTATGCCAGAATCCTAAATGCGGTCTGCGTTAAAAGAATCGACATAGTTTTAACTACAAAGAATATTGGAAAATTGAATAATTTGAACGATTTTATCTGGATTTCACTTAGACTGCAAAGAAATAGTTGAAGTGGAAGTTAAAGAAAAATTTTAAAAACTGACGTTAAATCTGAGATTTTCTTTTTCATCCGAGACATAAACTTTTCAAGCCGAAACACCTGAATATCCGATAAAATAGAAAACGGATCCGTCTTGTAAAAAATATTGCCTTCAAGATTCTATTGTATTTCCGCAGTCCACCATTACTTTTTAGTAGCATCAGTTCGAATTCACGTAAAGAAAGCCCGTTCGGCACTTCGGCAGTCGATGGCGAGAAACAGTTGGGACCAGGTTTAATGTTCTCGAACGTGCCAATGGTATCCCCAGTCCCGTACTAAATCGTTGCGGCGGTAAAAATGTCGCATTTATTGCTTGCTAGTAATTTGTACTTATTCCATAAACAATAGTAAAACATTTTTCACGAATCCAACTGTGAAACATCAACAATAAAACTTTCTTGATCGTAAACTTTTATAGCAAGTTTCTTAAACGATTTGTTCTAAATTAGGGGAATCATTACGTATTGCGCCGAAGTTTTGCAACCCTTGGGTGTATGGAAAGGGAAACAATATAGGGAAATTTGTAAATCGATGTAAAAGTTTAGCAGAGCCGTCTATTGTAACGAAAGCCTACATTTGTGGCTATTACAACTCTCACATGTGACAAGTAATATTGGTATAAAACCCGACCCTCCCTTCCATCATCATAACGTATAATAATATGCGGTCAACTTTAGGGAGCTTAAACTTTATGCTCATAAGGAATTGTTTGCTCCACATAATAGCACATGAAGCATTTACCTACTTCCTCTCCGAGGAAAGTTTAAACAAGTTTTATCGCAGTAGGTAGGTACCTACTTAGAATTCAGAAACAAGAATTATAGTTAGAAGACAAAATGTCAGTACCAATTCAGACCCTCAGAAAGAACTTCAATTGGGAAACTGAATAAGAACCTTTGACCTTAAATTGCTCCCACTCTCAGATAAGCTCTATGCTGCCGTCTCCAAAAACATGAACATTGAATTGATAACAGCATTTTTAACAAACGTTCTTTATGTCCATATTACCATACTTGGGTCGGAGTTTATGGAGGGTCAAGATAAGTACACTCCAAATTTAAGGTTTGGAGACAACATAGTGTCATAAGCAATTTTTCGCAGACACCAAACTCCGGCTTTCTTAACGTCTTACACTTGTAGTGAAACCCGTTCCCTTATTCAAGACCCTTACTTTGCCCCCGACATCATGGCCAGATAAAAACCGTTTTTCTTAAGGAAACTGCGCTGGAATGTCAGCTTATAAATTTATGCAACGTCCTTATTTGCAAAAGAAACGCTATAGACTACAGCTGACATCAGCAATTCATGAAGCTCTCTCTTCTTCGATAAAGAAGAGAATATTTGTTTATTTGGAGAGTGATATTATTTATTGCTGAGTCGGCTTTTGTCAAAAATCTTGCACTCTTGCAGTGGCTTTGAAATAATTAAATACATTTTTTGTTTCGGAAACAATATTGATAGATAGTTTTTAATAGCTTCTATATAAACCACTGTAACCGTCAAATAACTGGTTGGCAATGATGCCACTAACTGTAGGCGGTGTGTATTTCATTGACTGCAAGATCTATAATGAGACAAATGAGATGGGACTACTTGAGACGATCTGCATTTGTTGTGATTCCCAGACGCTCCCGAAATAGGTATACATCAGTTACTTCGAATGAGTCATGCGTTATGTGTTTGTATGGAAAATGCTATCCCTGCAGATAATTGAAATTCTGTAGACAAATGTTTAACATTCATTCATGCTATTATGCGACGTTTGCGAATTAAATTACTTAAAAGGAAAATTGCCTGGAGCATGTATCTGGTATTGAAGCAGATTCGAATTAGCTACGCACTCTCGCTTATAAAATCATTAGGATATTACTTCTACCTGCTTTAAGATGTAATAAAGCTTAATATTAACGCCCAGAGCTAGACGAAGCTTCCTCAGGAGGAAAACGCGCCATGTCGTAAAGGTGAAAAAATAAAGCGGAGGCCTGTGAAATCTTTTGCTTCTACTGTAATAAAAAAATAAATGGTGTGCTTTACCACGTTCCATACGAAATGCACACTGCATGGACGTAATTGGATACGCTGTATAAAAGCAAGTAGGCTTCAATTTAAATGAAAAAGGTTGCAATACCTTGCCCATGAAAATTTAATGCTTTTAAAGAAGCCTTGTCAGATTATAGCTATTTAATCCCACACGTTCTACGTACCCTGTGGTTTTATATTAAAGCCGTAGAAAGCGGAGATGAAATTGTTTACTTTAAAAATAATACGACGAAAAGTCCACAAAGTGCAAGCTAAATTCCTGAACAGTGTGAATTGACCCTTCTGTTGGACCACTTCCTGTACAGTTATAATAACCAAATTACTCCTTGCACCCATGAATATTAAACAAGCAATAAATCAATGAGCGGAGCGACGGAATCGTTATAAATCCAAAAACAAAGAAAGGGAGTTCTTTACTACACATCCACTTTTATATGAAGAGTTACGCATGAAAGGAGTTCGTTTGCAGAGAATCGCGCCGTTTTGCAAGTTTTAGCCGATAAATTGTTACGGACGGTTGCGTGCGAATTACTTCTACCGAGTTCATGGACATTTCATTTGACTTGAACTTGATCCACACTCCGGTGTAAAAACTAGCATATTTGTTAGATTTGCGACCTGTTTATTTGATTCTGACTGCACAGTTTTCTTTCGTAAAGTTTGTTTACGGAAAACCTCTTTTCTCCAGTGTTCTACGCCTTGATGCACATTCCATACATCATAAATTCCATTTTACGAAACCAGTTTTACAGAACAGGTTGCTTCTATACCCTGATAAAGCGCCCTTGCAAGACCTTCTCAAAGTCGTGACCTCATAGGACCTTGCCTTCAGCGCAGTTTCTATACGCACTGTAATAGTGTTTCGTATGATGCATCCAGCTCAAGTAGTAATGTTTTGCTTGCCTTTGTTGTGTGTTCGGTTATCGTATCTGCTATGTTAATGTGTCTAGAATCATCTGATCTAAGTTTTTTATTACGAGTTATGAACAATCATATCAGGGATATTATATGACTCATTTCGATTTGTAAAAAGACGGGTCACAATATTTTTCTATACAAGAGGAGTATTGGGTAGCGTATTAATTTTATCAGTTTATATTTTGTTAACATCTAGCTCTGTCAGACACTATTTCCAACATTTAAAACCCCTAATTTAAATAATCTATCGAACTGTAATCGACAAAGATTAAAATTACGATCTGGGATCTGGCATTGAAATATGTGGCTATAATTCGTAAAAATTATGAACCATCATCTTAGAGCAGCGGTTCTCAATCTTTTTTGATGACGGAACCCTTTTGGATAGCGATATACTTGATGGAACCCTACAATAAAACAATCGTTTTTAAAAGTGTATTCTTTATTAATAAGCATAATAAAAGTACTTACTATGTAACAGTTACTTGTTAGGTACTTACTTACATAACAAGTAAAACAATAGATGATATTAAAAAAGAAAAAATATGTAACTAATGGGAGGTATGAAACTGTTTTTTATTTTTCATCAATCGGTTGATATCAGGTTTGATAGAGGACAGTTGAAGTCTCATATCAGGTTCGGCGTCCAGTCTATTGCGGTATTTTGCTATCGTGGCTGCATAGGTTGAGAATCCTGTTTCGCACAAATATGTTGTTGGGAACGGGAGAAGAATTTTCAGATCCATTTTGGCAAGCATTGGATATTCACCTCGGATTCTGCACCAAAAATCGTTGAGAGGTGTCGTTTTGAACAGTGACTCCATACTTCTGATGACCTTTGAAAAGAGATTCATATATCTCGTTCGATTACTTATTCTTGTCTTTAGACTCGGGGTGTACAGTTTCTAAATGTCGGTGCAACTTGGCAGGTACCATGGAACTATTAGGAAGCAGTTTACAACTACGGACGTCGTCGGGCTTAGAGAGTAGGCCCCCTTTTTTTTATTTAAGGGGTTGGGAAATCATCAAATGACTTCCCCCGCTCTGGGCGGAGCGGGAGGGAGTGTCAGACTCTTACTGACTAAAACCACATTCATGTTCCTTCAGTGCCCTTTGTGTTCCATTCCAGAGTCACGGTATAATCTCTTTCGAATTGACTGCTGTACACACCACGCGTACTGCTTTTGAACATTCGGCTTCGTTGGAAGATGTTGTTGCAACACGTTTAACGCCTTTAAGCCAACCTTCCATTCTGTCAGGATGGTGGGGTTAAAATAATGCACTATCGTTACTGCGTAGAAGAGTACCTACTTATTGCTCCGAACGCTAATCGTCGACTGACTAGTGACAAGGCGCGATCGTCGAAAATTCGAAATAAGTACTCGAGTCTTTGATAAATAAAAAGCCAAAATAAAAATTGAAATTAAAAAAATGTTGTGTAAACAATCTCGACTTCACGTTTTGAAATTAGAGCCAAAAGTCGCTTGTTTACGATTTACTTGAGGCCGCCCGCGACTTCGTCAGCGTATAAATTCTCGTTATTCCCGTGTAAATCCCGATCCCTTGGGAATTCCGGGATAAAAAGTAGCCTATGTGTTATTCTGGGTCTTCAGCTACCTACATACCAAATTTCATCGTAACCTGTCCAGTAGTTTTTTCGTGAAAGAGTAACAAACATACATACACATACACATACATCCATTCTCACAAACTTTCGCATTTATAATATTAGTATGATTATAGCGTCTAATCTCAGAAGCGGCTTGTATTATAGGGACTGCGCGCTCACAAGTAGGTATCGACATCGACGGTGACGGCATAGTAAAATGATACGCCGCGTCAGAACGGTCGACCAGAGAGGTGTTTTGATTAAATTTTTTGAATTCTTGCGGAACCCTTACAGGGGTATGGCGGAACCCCAGGGTTCCGCGGAACACACTTAGAGTATCGCTGTCTTAGAGTATAAAATTACATTTCTTTTACGAATCGTAAATATGTGAGCACCGGTACCCCCGCCACCCACGTAGCCCCTGCGCGCGCGCCGTCCCGCAGGGAGCCAAGGCCGGCTCACAATGGGCCCACTTTTGCAGCACTTATTGCGATCCAATACTATTCAATCTTACTATCTATTTTATATGGAACTAGTTTCCTGAGGCCGTTTCCCTCATAGACTCTGCTGCTCACAAGGGTATTGAATTTGCAATAAGATCTTGACTTTCACTTGATAAGTCTTATTTATTGAGTCTAGAAAGACGTAAGGATGTGCTGACGTTTCCATGGGGTTGTGTAATGAATAATTTTAAGCCCGAACAATACTACTAAGAATGATAAATTATGTATTTCCCAGAACTGAAATATATTAGCTTTAGTTCTTTTTGCAAGCATTCTTTACTGTAAGGTATAAAAGTAATGTAAGAGTTCAGACTTCACCTTTGTATGCGGCATACATTATCAGACTACAATGACCAATGTCGGGCCATATGCAAACGCGGTCGTATGTCCACGGATCCACCACAGTTGGATATTTATTCTCTCCGCTGGGAGTGCCACGGAATGTGCGACATGCTGTCTTTGACCGTGCTTACGTGTAAATACCTCGGCAAACATTTCTACATACTTTAAAATACGAGCCCTAATTCCTTAACAGAAGAAACGGGTTTCATGAGAATTATGCCTCTTTTTCGACAGTTGTGAAGTGAAGCATTTTCAATTAACATCGTAACATCGATTCGAAGGTAGATTAAAAACAAATAAATGGCTCGATACAAATTTAATTGCACGCTGATAAAATCTTTTAATTTAACGATAAAACGTTTAACAGTTATTCCGATCAACCTCAAATCATTTCAATTTCCTCTTTAGGTAGGTACCGGTTATAGGCCTATCGCCATTCTCTCCATCCTTGCTAAGGTATTTGAAGCTCTCATATGCCCTGTGCTGGCTAGACATTTATCACAACTAATAATAGACAGCCAACACGGATTTATGAAGGGAAAATCGACAGCTACTAATTTGGTGTCCTATGTTGAAAGCATTGTTGAGGAGGTAGATGCGCGTGTCCAGGTTGATGCAGTCTACACCGACTTTAGCAAGGCTTTTGACGTAGTAGATCATGACATACTTATCAAGAAGCTTAAAAGATATGGCGTCTCAGATCCTCTTCTAGGCTGGTTCCAATCATATTTGTCTGGTCGGACGCTCAAGGTTGTGATAAATGGCTGCTCTTCAAACTCGTACATTGCAACTTCCGGAATTCCCCAGGGATCTCATTTGGGTCCGCATATATTTACTCTCTTCATAAATGATATTTACAAATGTTTTCCAAATTCTAAGATATTCTTATTCGCTGATGACTTAAAAGCCATCAAGTCTATAAGAAGCCCTACAGACTCTGCACTGTTTCAAAGCGACTTGGACCGACTGACCGAGTGGTGTGATCACAACAAAATGTATCTGAACGTTAAAAAATGCCAGCATATTAAATTTACAAAAAATAAAAATATCCTGCAGTCAGATTACAAAATTAATGGTGAGCGACTTGTGGAAGTTGAAAAAATACGAGACCTAGGTGTTCAGTTCGATAAAAAGCTAAGTTTTATCGAACATATTGACAAAACTATATTAAAATCTACTAAGATGCTTGGTTTCGTTATGAGAGAGTGTAAACATTTCAAAAAACCGGTCATTAAAAAAATTATGTATAACTCACTAGTTAGAAGCCATCTCGAGTATTGTAGTGTGGTCTGGTCACCTAAGTATAAGGTCCACATCAAGCGCATTGAACGACTGCAAAAACGGTTTTTGTGGCATCTTACCTATACTAAGAATATGGGAAACAAGCTCTATTCGTACCAAGAGCGACTGAAATATTTTGGGATGGTGTCGCTGGAGAAACGCAGGGTTATGCTGGATTTGGTTTTCCTTAAGAAGTTGGTAACGGGCTCTCTTGACTGTCCTGATTTGCTCAGTAGGGTCTTATTCCATGTGCCACGTATTCTGCCAAGAAGTTCCAATAGGAGACTTTTCAGTATGCCGACATGTCGCACCAATTTAAGGCAATACTGTCCACTATCAAGAATGTACACTGCATACAAAGAGCACGAAGTGGATATTGACTTGTTTTTCTCTTCTGTACATGCTTTAAAAAAAGTCGCGCTTGCTATTTGATGTGTACCTACCTCTAGTCAAATTTTAATCATCTCAAATCAAATTTAATTTACATATCTAATTCAATTTATTATATTTTAATTTAATCATATTTTAATTTAATCATTTTAATTTTATTGAATTTTATTTATTTTAATCTTTATTATTTTTAATTTGATTTTTATTAATTGTTAACAAATAAGCTTTAATTTAACTTTTCTAATAATGTATTCCTTGTTCGTAATAGATTAATTTAGTTATTAGTTGCGCATAATATAGTGCATGTTGTGCTTCTCTGTAAGTAATGAGGCACTTAGAAATTAAGTCTGCAATGTACAAATTATACAGTAATAGTGTACTCATTCTTGAGAAGCCTTATAATAAATAAATAAATAAATAATAAATAAAGTACGTAATATTTGTTTTATCGTTTATCTCCATCTTCGTTGTCCATCTTCGTTGTTGTTGTCGTGTTATATTAATATTATATTAATATCCTTGGACATTTCACACAACGCCATATAGTCCCAAGCTAAGCAACCTAATGCTTGTGTTATGGTTACGAGATGGCTGATAAACTACTTATACATATACTTTTTTTTTTTTGTAAATACATACATATTATAGATAGAAAAACACCCAGACTCGGAACAAATACTTGTAGGTCATACAAATATTTGTTCCGTGCGGGAATCAAACCCGCGACATGCTGCGCAGCAGTCAATCGCTCAACCACTGCGCCAACCGTGTTGTCGTTTTACGGAATTATCCGTAAAACGACAACTTTGAAGAGAACGATCTACTATCTAGTCAGACATTTTGAGTCAAAGTTCACATTGACCAGGTTTATACCTTGAAATGTAATCAAGTTTTACTATTATCGTATTAGTAGTAAAACCTAATTGCATTGCTTTACCAACAGCGTTTCGCTTTTTTCTATATATCTTAATGCTACATTGGCATGCAAAGTTGCTTCGAATTCGATAAGTAGATTCTTGATTATATTTATTGAGTACAGCACAAAATCCTTTAAATAAATTGATTCGAAACGAGAATCCTCTTTGCCATATTTAATGTTAATATATTCACATAATAAATCCAGTAGGGACGTATAACAATTACAAATTAGGATCACGCGCCTTTTCTTCGATTGCATTCGCTATATTGATTACTTCATTTGTTCCCATTGTATCGCGGTACAGCTTTGTATTCCGACATTTCATCCCGATGCCGATAAATAATATCATCCATTTTCTCCTATCGATAATTAGAGACTAAAATAGGTATGGTCATGTCACGATCTCCGAACACGATTCTATGCAAGGGCAATAACTCACTTGTCTCTCTCTGTATCCACTTTTACATCGCTTCCTCCTTCTGTATAACCGTTCTGTAATCTAGACTGGATCATAGTTAATCAGCGTTCCTCATTATCAAAACAAAATATGTTCACAATGTAACAAAACTACTGAACAGCCGTTTGTCGTCGTGATTAATTCAGTCTGAAATATAAGTATCTGCTGTAACTGACAATGATTTGTTAAATCGAATAGAAGAGTTAGATTTCAAAAGGTCATGGTAGATCACGAGACATAGTAGTAATTTGCTGATAAAGGTACAAATGCGAGTTAGGTGTGGGGCAATCAAGAAAAGGTGAAATGAGGTATCGTGAGGACCGGTAACATTAATCCCGATAACCTGGGGGGCGGGCTCTTGACTAATGGCGGATTATTTGTCTGTTTCATGGAGTGTTGGGACTCGAAGCGGCCATTTATTAGTTTGTTGGCTAACTATCTTTTAATGATAAGTTGTACAATAGTCTTGGCTTTTTCTTCTTACAATAGTCTTATACCATGTATATACGTTTGATAGCTCTTGTCTTTTATCATGAGACAAGTTTTATTTTATTGAAGAAGTAAATTGACTCAACATAGCATTTATACTTATATCTTGTCCATAAACTTGCTGTAGGTTGTAGGTTAGGATTTGACTAAAGTTATTACGTTCGTAGGATAGAATATTAGCATGCATAGGTAATTTCATAACTGGGCAGTATATTGCCCAGATATATGGCTACATTTATGGTTCTGAGCATAAACTACCGCCGTCCGTCGCAAGGTGGTTCGCTTGATTAAGTGTGGAATGATGACATTCAATTATGTTGACTTTTACGCTAACGATGTGGGACAGTTTAGTCAATTAGTAAATATTATATTCCATTGTGTAAATAGCTTTTTACTTGAGTAGATAGAAATGAAGAGCTTACTTTCAATGCAACTCCATGTATTAAGCTAAACCTGTCTAACTACAAAAAAGTCTAGCGGGTAAGAGATACATTTTAGCTTTTTCAAAACTTCTGAATCTGCTAATGCTAATTAGCAATCACAGCATCAAAAGGTCGTCGTAAGAGGAAACTAAGAGCGAATACGTGAGCTAGATGAAATAGCATTCACTTAAAGGCGAGCACAACTTGAGCTCTCTTCAATTTGTAGCAGAATACGTTTTTGTAGGTTAATAGAAGAAATTCGTCTATAAACATATCGATGAATTTTGGTGGGTGCCTAAGTACTTAGTACCAGAAAATTATGAAGGTTTAAAATTTGTTTATTAAACATGATTATTATCCTATCTTTTTTTTTAATGCAAATCGGGGAAACTCTTGGCCCAAATCTCACCTGATGGAAAGTGATGATTAGGCCGAAGATGGAAGCTAGTTTCACCCGGAATCCTCTTACACAGAGGAACTGGCTATCATACCTCTAACTGCCGGAAGACAACAATGCTGTTAACATTGTTGTTATGGCGACAGACTTAGACATCTTATCAACTACCACTTAACCACTACTGAATAATATTTTAACTATTATGTCTCGCTTTAACTTCAAGATTTTAACCTTATATTTTTTTGTTACAGCGGAGGGCAGCCTGTCTGACTTTGCGGCTCGCAAAGTCCAATACACGGCAAGTCATCCCCTCAAAAAGGGCCTGTTCACACCCGATTCAAGGTAAAACGCTAACTTTCTAATTTAATTATCACTAACGAACATTAATGCATGGCAATGAAGGAAACTACTTATGTATTGCATCTGTAGTTTAGGGCAGGAGTTACAAAATTGTACCTTGAGCACGATTCCTTTCGAAACCATTGATTATAATCAATGGTTTGTTAGTAAGAATGTAGGACTATAGTCCTACATTCTTACTTTTATAACCTATTAGTACTGAAGCATTGACTTTCGCAATGGCTAATAAGGTTTTACAATGCTTTGAATTATTACAATGGTCACGTCTTTGGTCCCAAAGGGTTAGGCAATTGGTTTATTAACTGTAACACTCGCCATTCCCGGATGACCAGTGAGGTGGGTCTGACATCTGTGTAATAGGCACAGTTCTGTTAGGCATAGAATAAATGTAGACTACAGGTGACCTAACTCTTTAGATACCTTTCGCGATTTGACCGACCTAAAGACAGCGACGAATCTATCAGTGCGAAAGAACGCACATAACCGCAGAGCATTTTCCCGCTCCATCGTAGCAGGTTAAAATGTTTCCAAATTGCCACCTTGGCGAAAAACGCGAGTCTGCGTCGTTGGAATTATACGTACTATCGCAGGATTTTCCGCTCCGAAAATTGTCTCCGGTCTTTTGTTCTTTTTTCACCAAAATAAAATATTAAGTTTTAAATGTACCTACCTACATTATTTTTTCAGACCGTCAAGTATACGAAAACTCTATGAAAAGGCGACGACAGACCGTCTATCTGCATCGATTCTCGATCAGCTACGGAAGGATTCTCAACACTCCCCCTACCTACTGTGTACCCCAGTCCTTAGCACTAAACGAAGACGAATCTACCAGAAGGTCGATGTGGAAATCGAAACCCACATTGTAAGTAATTAATTAAGTACTCTATTTAGCATACACGTTGAGTCTTGCGTTTGATTTACTTGGAGAAACTTATGTTAATATCTCGACTATGAAGCTCTTGAACTCAAGCGTAATTACTCCGGATTCCGCTTTAGAACTTTGATACGCAGATAACGAGAATATCCAACATTTTGCAAACATTTTAATTTATTAACTGACAAAAGTTCTTCATTTATTTGCTCAATAAACTGTAAATTGCTATCATGCCGGCGCGTCCGAATTGCGCTCCAATGAAGTACAAAATCAGCATAATCCCGGTACTCGGAGTAATAACGGTGAAACATTTCCAATATTCGCTTTATTAAGCATTGAAACGCAACTCATTTCCAGCCGTCAGTCGTTGAGCAGCTTCGGAAATGGACGTCGAAAGAGGCAGTGGGTGACGTGACAGCCCTGCCGGACGCTTCCATGAGGATCGCAAGCAGCGTCACTTTGACGCCCGACGAACTTTCGGAATGCGGCTCCGGAGACGACGAGCCCATCGACCACAGGCTGCCCAGCCCTGATGAACAACTTAGGATCATTGCTTCCAAGTAAATCTTCATATAGACAACCCTGATTTTCGAATGTCTGTTTTAAATGCAACGGCTGTCGATCCTCTTCGACGATTGATATCCAATTTATGCAGCTGCTTTATTGACAGACTCAATCTGTGGAGATATGATCTAACAAAATTCGAAATGTGTGTTTATGTTTGTTTGTCTGACTAAAGTACCAGATAGTATCTGCATTTATATGGCATAGTTGGTAACCCTGGCAAGTTTTATAAGGCAAAATTGCTTCATTTTCATTTTACTCCCACGAAAGCAAGGCTGTGGACCACGAAAGATCATAATGCACCTTAAAAGCCAATTTCGCGGTTCACCGTCCAAATAAGTGCCTCGTTAATCCATTTTTATTGTTTATCGCTATTTAATGCAGCTGCTTCATAAAATAATGTTATAACGGCTCTGTATAATTTTTTATGCAAAGTAATAACGTAGCGAAATGACGTTTTTATCGTGCAATACTTATTACTTATCAATAAAATTAATGTCAAAACACTTAATATGAGCAAAGCAATGATCAATAAATAAGGTCACTAATTAATTATATTGCCAAAGATAACACACATAAGGCTTGAGTTGACCTGGTGATTTAATCAGACTGCACTGGTTCTCAAGTTTTAAAACTTACTTTCAATGTTTTTTTTTTTTTAATTAGTAATTCATAGAGATCGATTACTAAGGCGAAGATATATTAATATAATATTTTTCATGTAACAGATTTCCTCCGGAGGTCATAGCTATCGACACGTCCGGCAAGTTCTTCGACAGAATGTGCAGCTCCCGCAAATCTCTCCACATAGAGAGCACGGTCGGTGAGACCGACACGGTCAAACGAAGGACCCGTACGAGGAAACCCCGCGGTAAAAGACGAAACACCATTTCGGGCACTGATCAAAAAGAGCTTAGAGAGGCTATAGCTGGGTAAGCTTCTAGTATGCACTGTATACACTCACACAGATTACATTATCTATCACTTATCAACACTTTATGTTTTATGTTCATTGTTTTAATATTTTTCGTAGATAATGTAATCTCAAAGCGTCTCGATTAACGACAGTAACCGTTCAGCACAATGCGTGTGGAAAGCTTTGAAGATATACGATTCAAATCTTGAGCCACATTCTTAACAACTCGTTGATAATACTATCGTGCTTCTGTGAATACATTACGTTTAACATTGGGTGTCGTTGTTTGACTCAACGCTATTATAACTCGGAAACAAAGACATCCAATCATTTGTGCACTTGATCACTAATAGTGCCATTTGTTCATTAGCTTCATGATTAATTTCATCTTTAAAATGTGCCGCTGTAACAAGACGAAGCAGCACTCTTTAAAGATTTTTCAACCATAGGTATGCATTTAGCGTGTGACTAATGCTTTGCTTGGTTTGTTCTATCGTAGCGATACATCAAACGCTGCAGCTTCTGAAGAAATCGAAGATAGCAATACAGTCATCAGGTCGAAGTCTAGTGATTTACTTAAGAAAAGTCCTATCGATCCGGTGACCAAGAAAGGACACTTCAACTCCCTAAAACAATGGGGCAAAAACAGATTAAGGTTAATCGGTAGATCTCCTAGTGCCAGTAGGGATAACTTTAAAGACACGTCCAAATGTGAAAAGCCCAAGGATTCAAAATCACCGACGAGACAAATAGAAGTGGTTCAAGATACGGTGACAATGCGCAAGAAACGAACGAGCGATGAAGACAGGAGGACACATCAAAGATGTGCATCATATTCCTCTTCAGAGAAGAGTATAGGTGTTCCTACCACCGTAGTACAACCAAATATCGCGACCATCAACACAGGTGTCAAACTTCGGGGAACGTCAGTACAAAGAAGACTAAGACGATCAGGAACTGCCAAAGATGAGCCTCATTCGTCGAGTGGTAACTGGTCGGCAAGTTCTGAGTCTGGTCGTACAAGCATAGGCTCCGAAATAACTACCACAACAGTACCTCCTAAAAGTACAACTTCAGCCGCTACTTCTAACAATTCCTTGAACGCACACCACGGACCACCCAGTTCTATAATTAGTAGGAGAAGGTTCCTCAATACTTCAGGCTCTGGCAGTGTAACAAGTGAAGGCACACTGACACCCGATATCATTCATGACTTGCACGAAGATTTGGAAACAAGCTCGGAATTCTCGTGCGATACCGAAGGCTACTACACATCATTTCATATGGACTCTGGCTTGAAAACTTTGAAGGAAGAGGAAATTACTCCTAGCACACCAATGCACACAAGCAATGCTCTCTCAAACTCGTCCAACAGTCAAACGATGACTGCGGAGAACGAATACGAACTATTCGGTAAAGGTTCCACTAGTACTACTACAAGTTCCGCGGGAACAGTTTGTACGACGCTAATGGCCGCCGGAAGCGATAGATCACTAGTAATCGGTCCAACTGTTCCGGAACGAAAGAGTTCGTTAGCTATAATGAGCAGAAATAGAAGTTCTAATGCACATAGCGCAAATGCTAGTCTAGACAGGAGTATAAATTCCTCGTTCTCAAAGTCTCCGTTCGGCAGCCTTAGGTATAATCCAGTTAGACCATACACTGATAAACAAGGGTATAATCATTCGTCGCCTGAAATAAATGAAGCTTCCCCTCCAACAATCACCATAACCAGAAACGTGGGTAATCATAAAGAGATCACAGCGGTTGCTGAAGTTCATACAGAGATGGAGCTAGAAAGTGCAAAGAAGAGTACAGGTACAAGTTCCCCAGACTCGGGACACAACACGTCTAGTTCGCCTATCGAAGACTCTGTGTCAAGTGCACACGGAAAGAACAGCTTGTCAGAACAAGACTATTCGGAATCGTCTGATCTCGAAGGCACAGAAAGAATAGAGAGAATTAGATACAAGACGACAATTAACAGTTCTAGAATTCCTTCGATGTGCGTCATTACCCCCTCTAATTCTGATGACGAAAGTGAAATTAGTAATAAAGATTCGGAAATCGTCATCAAATCTCAGACCGAATTATCAAAAGTAGCCAGTCGGCCTAAGTTAGAGCTGCCAGTCGAAGAAAAGACTAAAGAAATCAAAACACCAACAGATGTAACAAAGCCAAGTAATAAGACAAGTCAAATTAAATCATCATTACAACCATTTAATAGTTTAATGTGTAAATTAAAAGGTGTTCTCCCTCATAAACTGTCTAATAAAAAATCACCAGTAGCAAAAGAACCTGAATTAACTGAAGACTTTTACGATACCGGTGATTACGTTACAATTGCTGATGTGAAGAATAATAATCAAAAATTAAGTCTCAATAGAGGCATTTATGGCAACAGTGATGTAGTTAAGAAAAACTTACAAACTGTACTCTCCGGAAAACTGCCTGAAACAGAATATGTTTCACTTAACGAATTGCCAAACTGCCTTAGTGGGAGTAAAGACTATTTAGAACACAGTTTAGAAGATAAGCCTTCAGCAGGATTAGATGATATTCAAATAAAAGGTGCGAAAGTTACTCTTGACTCCCAAGGACAAGTTATTTATTCATCTGATACTCTGAAGCGAAGAAAAGGAGCACACACCACTTTTGAGCCGGGACCGTTCGTTCAGGAAATCAAGCCTACAACAACGGTCATCCAACGTGAAACTGCTGATGTTGTGCAAGTTATAGATGAAACTGATTTCCCTTATGAACCGCCGCCACCTTCAAGTAAGCCAACGTCTCCACAACTTGGCAAAATGATTATTAAAGCACCGATCGCTCCCGATGGGCCTATGACCACAGAATTCGTAACTTTACCGACACCTAAACCCAGTACAATTATTACTGCCACACCTATCACTGAAACACCTGTACTTAGCAACCAACAACACTCGAAAACAACCAAAAAACCACAAGACATACCGCGAGTAGTAGAAGCAATCACTAGGACCGGGGCTTATGTAAATATACACGATGCGGAGGGTGTCAGCTTATCTCCGACGAAAGACGATTTAGCAGGTAAGAATATTTGCTCAAAGTCCATCTCAAGACAACTTTTCGAAACAAAATTGCAAAATGTAGATGTCGTTGACCTAGCGCCCCAAGTAAATGAACAAATAATTCCATTTGTTCCGAATTTCCAAACTCCCATAATGTTGCAAAATAAATTCGATAAACAAGAATTTAGCAAATCAGGCAGTAAAGTAGCCGAAGTTTTAAGAATGTTTACTAATAGAAACAATGCCAATAGTAATGGAGAATTATTAAGTCCCAATAACACTAACGGCGAACTTTCCGATAAATCAAATCTCAACAAAATTAAACGTAGCGATAGCTATAAGTTGGCAAACTCTCCATTGATGCCTATCAAAAAGCTACTGAAACTTGAAAGTTTCGGCACAAATACCAAAAAAGTAGACTCTTTAGAAATGATTCAGGCCGAAATAGCTGCAGATTTATTGCGCGATCAGATTAACTACCCATCAACTGTGTCCCCAAAACTAAGTCATAGAACTGCTATTGACGAATTGGAAAAGTGTGAATGTATGAACAATAACACTTCCTTTATTGACGATAAGTTTGAAAGTAAATTGTCTGCTTTGACGTTAAGTCCGTTTACCACTCCTATTCCTAAAAGGCACACAGTGGCCATAATTCCTGATAGGAGAGATACTTCTTTAGATATTTTATCAGCTATTTTAGACGCTGACCCAGACGATGTCTGTATTCTCCACTCGCCGCCCGCTTGCCCCCTCACTCCTAGCAAAGTAACTGTACCTGTTGATGGTTCTATGCACCGCGCTAGAATCTTATCAATTTCTGAATCCGACTATGGCACTGAAATCTGGTAACTTCTGAAGCACTCTTAAAACTTTCTTTAGCTCAAATTTTTATCATTTCTTTCTTCGAAATAGCGTATTCCCTGTTACCGACATATACCTAGATTAATGTTATATTACGCTTAACTCCCTCGAAATGTTTAGACAATGAATTATTAAATTATCTATTTTTATTAGAATGTAGAAAAAATAAAAATTATTAGGAACTAATCCGTCCAACGTACAATTAGTACCATAATCGGTCTTCCCTGAATTTTATAAATTAATTGTGAATTCTGTGATAGTTTTTATTTTATGTAGGCGAATGTGAACTTTAATGATATTATGAATGAATTTTAAATTCTGTAGCTACATCGATGTATCAGTATTTTTATTTTACATAATATAATGTTTTACTGTTAAGTGTTAAATAATGCATGGTGGCTTTTTTCACCGCAGTGTGCACAGCTTACGAGTGGTTCATTTTCTTCGTATGTAAGTGCATGGTGTGTTATTCTGTGTCCTTGTGTTTTTGTTGTAAATAATATTATTATAGAATTATTGTGAATTAACGCACTTATTTCATTTAATGTCACACCTTCAGCTATCACCCTCACTCTACTCATTATAGCACTGGGCTATGAAACTTTAACAAGTTCGGTTTATTGGAGTCGACTGCACCAATTACTTTTTGAGCATTTGATTTTCCTTCTCAGTGAATGAAAACCCGATGTTCCGTCACTTATAATCTTTTCATTTTCAATAAGGAGCGATGAACCGAACTTGTTTTTAAAATACCTAAATACCTACCAATACAAAATCAAATTTTGTAAATAATCCACTGAATCTACTTTCACATCACACCTATGGGCGATATTAATAACCAATTGAACAATACTAAATCTGAGTCTCTTATAACATGACTAATTTGCGGAACGAAACCGCGAAAAGCAAAATGTTTAACAATGTTCGAAGATTAAAACATAGGTGTACAGTACTTTGCACTCATCTTACATCGCTTTGCACAGTGAAGGAGATTGCTTCCAATGTTTCGTCTTTAGCGACACCTCCTTAAAAGGTAAATTTTTGTGTTGCTTATTTGGCATGATGCATGGGGACCCAAAATTACTAACACAACTAAACAAATAAACAAAAGCACTTAGTGGCCCACACTAAACAAAATTGTAATAATCTACTAAACATAAATTGGTCGAATAATGATAGGTTAAGAATAAAATACCATGCACTTTAAATACAGAGCTCGCATACCAATGACCAAAGGATATTCTTATGTAATTTATATGTGAACGTCAAAATATATTATTATGTAATTGTTGAGCTATTTATGTATGACTTACTAGTATATAATTTAAGTGTAGTTTTAGCCTTAGTTTGCTTTTGGGTTTGGACCACTATTGTACAATTATGTATTATTTTAGTAGTTTATAAGTAGTGAGTGATGTTGATATTTTGGCCCAAATGTTTGTATTTACCTTTACCTACCTCAATTAGCATGTTTTACCCTGAGAAGAAGCTTTGTCCCGTTTATTCTATTTAAAGTTTTTCCTCTTTTTATAAATAATTTATTTTCTCTTAGTTTGATGTAGGTGAGGGTAGAGTTAATATATACAGGGTGGGAAATTAGAACCTCTGCGAACACATTTTGACAATAACTACTTAATTTAATTTATTTCGGACAACAACATAGTCCATTTTGTTGGTAAGATATCTTATGACTCATATTAGTAGTACACAAACAAGAATAAAAAAAACAAGTAAAAAAAAGAAGATGTCTGAGGTAGGATGTGCAGACAACGATTAAGTAGGTAAAAATATCTTAAGGCCCGTACTCCAGCAAAGCGCAGAAGAGACGAGAGGGGCGAAGACGTATTTTCAAAAACCAATATAATTTCGTTAATCACACATCTCGTCTCCACTTAGCTTTAGTGAATACCACTGAGCGGGGCTGTGAGCTGTTCTGCAGGATTGAGCTGGGCCGCGGTACAAGGCGGAGATGTGAGCTTAGCCTAGCAAGCTGGTAATGGCGCGCAGCGGAGACCAGATGTGTGCGGCGTGCAGTGTAGTCAGCGCACATCTCCACTCTAGCCAGTACACATCTCCGCACAATTTCGGTGGCAACACCCTAACTGGAAAACATCTCTTCTCGTCTCCGCTTCGGACATCTCCGCACAACTCCGCTTTGGTGGAGTCTGTGCCTGATACCTTTTTATTTTCTTTGTTAAAATACAATTAATGTCCGACTAGTCGTACCCAGCGCTTCTCCTCCACATTTATTATGCGCACAGCTAAAGTGTGGAACACTCTGCCATCGTCTGTGTTTCGGTCCTCATATAATCCAGCTGCCTTCAGAGCAAGAGTGAACAGGCATCTTCTGGGCACGCTCGTTCCATCATAGACCTCATCTGTCGCTTTCTGTCTAGCATGATTGTGGTCAAGAGCAAGCTCACTACTTAATAAGTAAAAAACTTTTTACAAAAAAATACAACCGACTTCCAAATAAAAAAAAAACACTACAAAGTAAAAAATTACTTTAATTTCGGAAGTCGGTGTTTTTGTTAGTTTCTTCGTATTTTGACACTTGGAAATCGGTTGTATTTTTTTGTAAAAAGTGTTTTATTAACTGATTTATTTATTTTATTTTTGCAAAATCGCAGAAAAGCAAAATACGCAGTTTCGATTACTTGTATAATAAAAATCCATCATTCAAGTTAACGAATTCCAGCTATTTCGATTTAAAATCTCAAATTCGTTACCGATTTTGATAAAATTTAAATGGGACCAATCTGCAAGTATATTCTTTCAGATAAAACCAATGATATATAAAACTATAGATACGTTGTCCGCACTCTAAAATGACAACATGAAATGAAGCCAATTGGCCACATCGCGCTTAGTTACGCACCAACCTGTCGCGCGACACCACGTTTGTTTTGATGTCAATTTGACTATTATTTATCCTGTGACGTAACTGAAGATGTACATTTATCTCTCTCTAGCAACAGGCATCACGCCGTAAGGTGACATATTTTCTTTCCCTTTCTTCATGCGTATTAGTAGCTATCTAGTATTTTCGCCATTTTTAAGCGCCGCGATGTTGGTTTATGACGTGTCTATATATAATACGTCATTGGATAAAACAAGATTTTTTCAAATCGGTTCATAATTGACGGAGTTATGAGGTAACAAACATAAGAAAAAAAAAGACATGCAACCGAATTGAGAACCTCCTCCTTTTTGGGAAGTCGGTTAAAAAATAATAAACAAGACGATTATCCTATTCTTTGAATCGTTGAATTATTTTAGATGGTAATTGAGACATAAAATTGCCTCTACGGATGCTGCACGGGGTCCTAATTTGCACCATGTATAAACAACAGCAGTTAAATGCATATTTCAAAGTATGATTTTTATATACTTACCTATGTATATTTATGTGTATGGAATGAATATGGGATGGGATCTATCTCGAAGGTTTTCATTAGGTTTATGTAGAAATACGCCGCACAGTATCGAACGCGCAAAGGTTTAGGGAAATGTTGGGCGAAATAGGAAGAAAATCGCCGAAAAAGCAAGTCTTTGGATTTTATTTAATAAAATGTGTATTATGTTTTCAGACTATCGACATTCCAGTGCTGACAAGCCCTACTTGAACATACCGCCAAGTCTAATCCAAGACAAGGGTCCAACTGTAGATCTGAATGCGATAAACCCCACCTTACATCGATATCATACTGCCCATCTACGTGGTAAGCACGGCATCGTCAACTATGAAACCTCTTCAAGTGCAGCACAGAGAGAGCAACCGAAATTCTGGACCCTTCCTAAACGAAGCAACTTAGAATCCAACGTACCTCCCAGATCTGCCTCCAACTATGTCATGAAAACTGCACCCGGAAATCAACTCCCTCCAGACCAAAGGGTACAGAGTCCTACAAACAAAAATGAATCAATCAGAATTTCACCTATTGATCCCAGAACATCAGGACCCTTTAAATCCTCAACTCCATCCAATAAAGAGAATGTTGTTGACCTTAGCACTAAATTACTATCTCCCGTTAAATCGACCATGTCAAACGAGGAACTTTATGCTGTTATACATAAGAGTAAAAAGAAACTCAACATTAAAGATACCAACGAGAGATCAGAATCGCCCGCACTGTCTACTATTAGTTTATCTCCAGTCAGTTCAGAAACTTCTTTATACACAAAGGGTTCACAGCGGTACCCTGAAACAGGTTATTTAGGAGATCCACGTAACAGAATGAGCTGGTCACCCTCTGAAAAACCAAACATAATTCCCCCTCCTGGTCCTATCTACGGACAACAAAAGCAAGAAACAAATTGCGCCGATAGACATGGACCGATGTCTCAAACCTCGAGACTTGATTTCAAAAAGCTTTTGTTACAACACAGTGTTAAATTGAATACACTACCGCAAAATAAATCCAATAAGTTGTCCGCAGTAGAACAATTAAAACTGTCTAGAGAAAAGCCACAAACACTGCCTTCACAAGTTGCGAATAGATCACAAGTAAATATTCTCGATTTAAGTGGGTCTCCTAAAACCTATACGCATAGAAAAGTAATAAAGCCAAGTGCTCAGCCTACTTCGCCAGGGAGAACTGGAGCACTCATCAAAGAACACAAGAATACGCCTAAAATTTTGCTATCACCCAAGTCGCAATGGCGATTTGCCAGCCCAAGATCCGATGTTTTATCCACCCCTATACCCGAAGCCTATAATGAAGATGAAAATTCTAACAGTTCTGGTGAAAAGCACGACACACTTCCTGAAACCCCACCGTCGAAAACAGTTCCTATTGTAACAAACCAACACTTTGGCGCCAGACGAAACTTAATTCCATTAAATGAAAAAACTTTGGAAATCGAAAGAAACTTCCCTCAAGCAACTGATCAGGGAGTATTTCCTCTGAATAACGACTTCATTAGGTCACAAGGTATGTCTAGAACAGAAATAATGCAAGCGAAGAGAGCAGAATTTTTCAATACTTGCCCTGATTCCTCCCCTCCCAAGCTAACCTCCTTCAAAAGTCCAACTGCGGCTGGTCCGTCAGTCAACTCTCGAAGCAAAACGTCTCCAGACCGAGGCAAAGTGTCGCCTACTACACTAGAAACTGCATTATGATACAGCTGATATTGATGTGTCGAAGCGGTGCTTCAGAAATTCCAATCTCAAAGTTTGTAAATAAGGCAATGAAATTCATAGAAGCTTTAATCTAGTCTTTTCTCTCGCTTCAGTGCCATTTTTGCAGGCACTTTTCTTTTCCATAACCAGTGTTTGACTGTATCGTAATTCGAGCTCAAATTAATAATTTTATTTTAAGCTCTTTGGGGCCAATTTTGTTTTGTGTAAATGATATTTTCTACGCTACAATAACTGGTTATAAAACTTAGTACGTAAGTATTTATTGAGTACATGTATATTGATAGGTAGGTACTATGTTAGTAGTGTTTTGAACTTTTTCAAAGTTTTTAAGTTATTCGGAATACAATTTTAAATAAAACGTGTTGAATTATGTTCTTGTATCATTTAACTCTTCCCTGTAATAATGTTCTCTGTGTAGTCTGTACTTTTGCTGCTGTAGGCACAAGTTACGGAAGTATATATAAATGGTACTTGACATAAGTACAGCTGCAGAGTGAAGCTCATGGCTAATCAATGAATGGACCAATTTGCCAGCCCAAGATCCTATGAGATTGAGTTGCCAGGTCTTCAAACTGAAAAGCCGGACAGACCAGCCAGTTTAGCCGGACATTTGGGTAAAAAGGCCGGACACTTAATTTTTGGTCATAGTAAAACACATAATTTTTTTTTAAACTGAAACAACGCTCTTTGTTCTGAGAATAGTAGTAGTAAGTAGCTAAGTAATACAGGGTGAGGTAAGTGAAGTAAACTGGACTGGCCTGATTGTGCCCAGCTTTATCCGGACGCCTAGCAACCCTATACGGGGATGGTCCATGTATGGGCTACCAGCCATTACGAGACTACTTTGAGCCTCGAATATAAGAGCTCTGTCTGTCGTTTGTAGATCTTAAAAGGCAGTAACGGGTAGTTGGAAGCCAAAAATCTAGAAGTTTTAACCAGGGAGTCTTGTGTTACCCAGTTACTGAAAATGGAGTTTACTACCCCATTACTTTACCTTACTATACTACTTAATACTCTACTTACCCAAATAGGCACAAACACCATATAAAATACTGCTACTGAAATGAAACTGGTAAGATTCCGGTCTTACTGGATGTAGCCGAGTCTTGTATTCAAATCAGGTCGGTTCCTGCAACCCCACGTCTTAGTGCGTGTTTTGCGTTTAGATGGGACAATTATTATGTCTGATTCACCTCAGCTCCTCAGGAAAGGCCAGCCATAACCTTCGTGTTCCTAAAAAATAAAAATCTCACAGAGAAAAGTCCTTGGGAGGGGGTCCTTGATTTTCGAAGTACTTGCAATCAGTCATCGCACTATAATCAGATAAGCTGAAAGTAAATAAACCTTTACAGAGTTATTGCCATTGCCTTGACCCTCCATATACAAGTAGCACATTAGCTCTTTTCAGACGGTTTATTGAATTCTGCATTAGAAGTGTACTTGTCCATGGGTTAGGGTAATGTTTTAATCGTTCTGTGTGTTTGTATGTATTGTTTAGCGTCTTCCATAACAGTTTTCATGTTGAGGTATTTGTGTACCTTTGAGATACGGGTGAACCAGGCTGCACCACTTCCACTGCTCACTGGCTGCATACTGTCCTGAGGATGTTGTTTCGAGCTTGTTGGAGGCAAAGGATGTTTGACATGCAGGCTGAAGTCCATAGTTGTATCCCATAAGTCCAAGAAATATTGATTAGCACAAAAAATTGCAGTTATGTATGAAAAGTGAAACAATTTTTTCAGGGTTGACGCAGAGTGCAAAAAAAATGCCTAGGTTAAAGGGTAGGCTATACCGGGAAATTATTGGATTTAAAGTGAAACTAAAAATTACTTAAAAGCTATTTATTTTATAATTAAATTACAATTACATACCACAAGCTGGGACATCATTACAAGGTATACCTAGGGCAGGCAGTTACAGTAATTTGTAAAATTACAAAAACATCCAGAAGTAGTTGACGTATTTAGTCAAGTACCTATTATATACCAATTTATTTACACAATAAAATGTAAAAGGTTAGTCTGATTCAAGTTTTATTTATCAGTGAATATCCAAAAGCCTGCCTTAAGAAGTAGAATTTAAACAATGTTACTTTCCAACCAACAACACTGATAGGTCGAATTTTTAAACTTGGGTTGCCAAAACATTGCCACTTCTATGGCATGGCATAGGTCGAATTGATTTCTAATAACTTTGAGCACATAAAGTAACACAAAGCACAAGTTAATTCACTGACACAAAAACTTTTTCATAACCTCAAAGTTGATGAAAACACTAGATGTTAGTTTGTGGCAACTATTTCATTACTCCCAGTCCTCATCAATAATTATAAACTGACGCTATTTGTTCATAGGTGGTCCATTCATGAGTGGTGGTCGCATTTGACCCATTGGTCCCATAGGACCCATTGGTCCCATTATTGGACCCATCATAGGTGGCCTCATTCCCATCATCGGTGGCATAGGTCCGTGTGGTCCCATCATCATTGGCGGAGCCATTGGACCTCCAGGACCCATCGAAGGTGGTGGCAGCATTCCCGGTGGCCCTCCAGGCGCTGGCACAGGTGGTCTTGGCCCTCCTGGGCCCATAACACTTGGATCCCATGGGGGCGGAATAGCAGCTCCCTTATTAAATGGATTTTGCGCTATTTTACCCGCTTTGAATGCTGCTGTTGTAGCATCGATAAGATGTTGAGCTTGTTCCTCCATCCATTTTTGATAGTAAAACTTTACGTTGTCTTTATGTTTTCTTCCCGTACAATGCGTTTTCCTGACGCTTGGTGAATCGTGTGTCAAGTATGTGTCGCAATAATCACAATAATACTTCGGCATTTTCGTAAAAAGTAGAAAATTAAACACTATCTTCGTTCAACACGTTCAACACGCATATATTGACAGGAGATGACAAATTGACAACATGCCATGCGAAAACGAATAGCGTCTTCGTTCAATACTCGGTCTTCCTTTCATTCAAAATTTCACTCTATTGCACAGACTATTAAATAAGTTCCAATGTGGTATTGTGGTTTATGTATTCATTTTTACTTTTAGTCGATTATTGAAGGACATTGTATTTTTTCGGATATATCAGTGTTTTGGTAGAGCTAGACATCTCTCGATGTTGCAAAAATTGCAAATGGCGCGTAGCGTTTGTGATAGAAGCACGTGTGATTGACGTTTCAAATAATTTATTGGCTACATCGTGTATAAATATTTTATTAAATACTGAAAGTACCAGAACTAATATAATACGACAAACGTGATTCAAAAAATCACAATGCCGGACATGAAATATATTTTAGTTACCGGTGGAGTTATAAGTGGTGTAGGAAAAGGTGTGATCGCAAGCTCATTTGGCACAATTTTAAAAAGCTGTGGTATTGATGTGACTTCAATAAAAATTGATCCGTACATAAATATTGACGCAGGAACTTTCTCCCCCTATGAACATGGTAAGTGAAAAAATAAATTATTGTCATTAAATAAAATTTATTTTTCTCGCCGCGTGCGTTGCATCTATTGCATGCGTCTATTTTTATTTTCTAGGTGAAGTTTACGTGCTCGATGACGGCGGTGAAGTCGACCTTGATCTTGGCAACTACGAGCGCTTCTTGGATATAACATTGCATAGAGACAATAATATCACAACTGGCAAGATATATCAGCAGGTTATTGAGCGTGAGAGGCGAGGAGACTACCTAGGGAAAACTGTCCAGGGTAAATACAAACACATTTTGAGCTGGAAGTCGCTGTTAAAAATTAAACCCAATAAGTGGTCAAATTTAACATTGTAAAGTCCATGAATAGCATATTCATGGACTTTACAATGTTAAATTTGACCAAAAAATAAAAAGGCTGTTGTCAAGCAGTCCAAAATAAAACTAAATATTAATAAAAGCGAGCCAATGTGTCATTTGATGATGATAAAATCTTTGACTTGAAGAATTTCATCAATTTCAATTATCTTTGTAGTCTGTTGCTTGCTATATGTGCATGTACAATAAGTAAGTCATGTATTTTTATCCATATCAAGTGTTTGACAGTAACACCATTGTGCCTAATTTACTTTTAGTCATTCCACACATAACGGATGCTATACAAGAATGGGTGCAAAGAGTAGCTCATATACCTGTCACACCAGACAACGCACCTCCCAGAGTCTGTATTGTAGAACTCGGTGGGACAATCGGTGATATCGAAGGAATGTCATTTGTTGAAGCATTTAGACAGTTCCAGTTCAGAGTAAAGAGGGAAAACTTCATTTGTGCACATGTGTCTTTAATTCCAATGGTAAGCTGAACTTTATACCTTTTAAGTGAATCATTATTATTTTTTGTCACCCGACGTCCAACCAATTTTCTTGTTCCTGATCTCAGAATATCAAAACAATGTGCTCAGGAACTGCACAAAATGTCACAGTTATTAAATATTTTTTCTAGGGTTTCTAATAATTATGTTGTAACTGAACTAATACTTTAACATTTTAGCCAAAATCAACAGGAGAGGCCAAGACAAAGCCTACACAATCATCCGTCAGAGAGCTGCGTGGCTTGGGTTTGTCACCAGACTTGATATTGTGCCGGTCAGAGAAACCTATCAACCAGCCTGTCAAAGAGAAGATCTCTAACTTCTGCCATGTTGGTCCTGAACAGGTAACAATATTTTTGTTTTCTATTTGTGGTTTCACTTCTGATTTTTGGCAATTTTTAAAAAACATTTAGACAAATTATTTATAAACCCAAACCAAGTTCGAATTGCTAGTTGCAACCCGTTTTAGTAAGAATATTTCCCTCAACAAACAGATGTTTATTTAAGTTAAAAGAAAACGCTGGACATGTTATTATCTTGTCACTGAGAAATTGTAAATATTTATCAGAAGTGAAATAATTAAGTACTAATATGGCAAAATCAATGTGTGTCTCTGTTTAATTTAAATAAAAATGAATATTTCAAACGGATGATTATTTCTTACCATCAGATTATATCATTATAATCATTGCTAAATCTGCTATTTTTAAAACATGACATGACTATAATCCAAACAGCCTCCATTGTCTCATTAACAACACAGTCAGTAATCATAATGTTTGTTTATAAAAGGTAAACTTTTAACAATATAGTTACTGTAAACTGTAAGAAGTATTATAAGAACAGGTCAATGATTTTTGACCTAATTCTGACTCACGGAAGCAGGAATAAGGCGAAGTACTGATAACAATATCAGTGTTGTTGCTGAAAAGATAAAAACTAGGTTAATTTAAATTCAAGCCTGTTTAGCGTCAAGTCATAGTTTCCGGAAAAGGCATTTATCCTTTACATTTATATTGAACACCAATCGTCGCATCGTAAATATTTACAATACAAAAATCTTACCTGGGGATCTGTCTACACTAATCACGTCATGTACCCATAGAGTTCTGCCTAAAAACTTGATGAGTTTATGTACATATTGTGTTACTGTTACAGCCCAAACTACGGTAAAACTTGACATTTGCCAAGTCTTACTGGAGTTACATGCATGAGAGTACAGTAGTATGTAGTAGCTACAGTATGCAAGTCTTACGTCCGACTGTGGTCGACTTTTGGATGAACTTGCGACTAATTGTGAACATTGGCATTTATTTACGAACTGTGCACGAATTGGACAAATTTTGGTCAGTTTTATGGAGAGTATGAGAGAAAGGAAATAATAATAATAGATATAAAGAATAGAAAACTGTGAACCCATAAAAATCGTGTAACAAACATACCTACTTATTGTTTCATTCAACAGTTACTTGCCTTCGATGTCATTCAGAGTTTAACTGTGTCGTCTGTGTCAGTGCTAGAACAAATCCAAAATTATCACTGAACAGGTCGGACTTTTAATAGTCGAAAGATTGAAACATTTGCTCTTCTTAGCCCTCTTACGCACTAGCGGTTGTCCCGCCTGGCGGCTGGCTTTCGTTTCAGCGGCTGGCTTTCCAGTATAATATACAACCGCTAGTGATTGTACGCACCTAACCGCCATTAAATGACAAGCAGTTGCATATTAAACTGGAACCGCGCGATTGATCGCCCCCGTGGCTGACCGCTAGAGCGAACGTAGGCTTAGATTTCTTAGGTAATCTTAGGTTTTACCGTAATTCAGGCTTTTACAGTAACATAATAATATACAGGGTGGGCCAGAAAGAATTGCGAATTTGAAAAAATCATTAAAAAAAACTAAGTACAATTCACATTCTAATTCATATTTCTATAAAAATTGACATCTGGGAAATTCATTTCTTAGAAATAACTTCATCCAGGTATGCATCATCGCGCTGCAAACATTCTTCGAATCTGAACCTCAAATTGGTAAAAACTCGCTGGCACATTGCACGGGGAATAGCTGCCCTTTCTTCCCGGATATTGGTCTTCAACTGGTTAATCGTGGCTGGGTTATTGGAGTAAACTCTACTTTTTAGGTATCGCCACAAAAAAAAAGTCCGGTGGCGTTACATCATGACTTCTAGGAGGCCATCATGCAATGTCACCTCGGCGCGATATCAGTTTTCAACAGAAGCTCGTCGTAAAATTGGATCATTTGGCTGTAATTCCTGCACAAGTTGAATTTTATACGGGTGCAATTTCAGATCTTTCAACAAATTGCGACGCAAAGATGTTCTGGATACCACAAGTTCGGCTGTCGCTTTCGAGTCGATAGAGCAGGATTACGTTGAACTGAAGCTCTCAACTTGTTCAATTGTGTCTTCCGTTCTTGTTGACCTTGGGCGTACCGCAGGCTTTTGTTTGAGAGTCGAACCAGTAGCTTCGATCTTTCTGACCCACGATCGAATCACACTTTGCTTCGGACACTGATTTAGGTCATGTTATCCAAACTCACGCCGAAATAAACGCCGAACAATAGCGCACGAATCGTGATTTTTGTAATAATGCACGTTGCGCTCCGGTGAAGTGATCCATCGCGACTAAATTTCCGAGAACCGAGCTATTTAACCCCAACACCCGCGCAGTCCCCTCTCTAAAGCTTCAAACACAGGAGTGTTTTTAAAATCGTACGCCTTTCTGTCCCACCCTGTATAATTCTACAATTGCTCTTATTGTGAAGGTGCAGTATTGTCAACATAAGACAAGCCTGTTGCGAAAATTGCAGTGAAACATACACAAATAATGAAATTGTAAATCGGATCACCCACGGTCATCGGTGATGAGGCTGTATATCCTGCGAAAGTGCTAAGATCCTGCACAGCCGCGATGTATGCAGCCTTAAGGAGTACTTCCTTGAGGCCAACGTCATCAAGCATCGAGATGTGGTAGCAGTGGACAAAGGCCGCGCTCTCCTTGGCTAACGAGAACTGGCGCAAATCTGTGGTATGGCAAAGCAAGGAGCTCCACGGACGCTTTTATCGGGTCCCTACAAGGGCCCGATGTAGACTTGTTAGCGTCCGCCTGGCTGCGATTTGGTGTCCTCTTTGGGGAAACCGAAGGTTTTGTCTGTGCTATTACGGACGAAGTTATAATGACGAACAACTACGGAAAATACATTGTGAAGGACGGTACGGTTGACATAATTATGTCGGGCATGCACCGGTCTGTAGTCTGACTAATGCAAACTATTTGCACAGACACAACCTTGTAGCTTTGAGCAACTTGCTGCTAAATACAATCTTGTGGAATCGGAAGTACCGTACTATAGGTTATGCCCGACCCACGCGATTTTTTTATTTATAAAATGAATTACTTATAAGCTCCAGTAAACGCTCTAGAAAATATTTTTTAAATATCTTCATCAGCGATGAAGTTATAAGGCTTCAAAGATTACTTTTAGAACGAGAAGTCCGACATGGAATTTGACGTCACATTACGTGACGTCTATACATCTGCCATAGAAAACAGCGTTTTCGCGAGAGGAACAGATATATTTGTTTAAAATAATTATATCTCGTTTGTTTTTCGAGCAATTTTGATTCTATTTCCACTGTTAGAAATATATTTTTGTATATTTTTAGATAAAGTGTTTAGATAATAAATATTTTTTTTATGCATATTCCCTATTGCACGTTGTACTGGGATCGGTCTATCATCACTGACAAGACTATTGTTGCCAATAAGCCTGACATAGTGGTGACCGACTAGAGCGTCGCGCAATGATTGTTGATATAGCAGTCCCTCATGACGAGAACGTCGTGAAGTCTGAGAAAGAGAAACAAACGAAGTATCTTGACTTGGCTCGCGAGGTTGTCGACATGTGGGATGTGAACATAACATTGTGCCGATAGTCGTTACGGACAAATGGCATAATTGCCAAGAGCTTCGACCAACACTTCAAGAGGCTCTCGTTGGGCAGCTGGATCAAGGGCTTGAACCAGAAAGCAGTACTCCTGGACACGACGCGTATAGTGAGGAGGTTCCTCTCTCGGGAGCCCTGACCACCGATAGCTTGGACCCTGTTCCTGTTGAAGTACCGTACTATAGGTATGTGCCCGACCCAGTTCTGAAAATGGCAATTGCACATTGTATTGGTATCGGTCTATCATCACTGACAGGACTATTGTTGCCAATAAGCCTGACATAGTGGTGAGCGTCGATTGAGCAATGATTGTTGATATAGCAGTCTGAGAAAGAGAAACAAACGAAGTATCTTGACTTGGCTCGCGAGGTTGTCGACATGTGGGATGTGAACATAACATTGTGCCGATAGTCGTTACGGACAAATGGCATAATTGCCAAGAGCCTCGATCAACATCTCAAGAGGCTCTCGTTGGACAGCTGGATCAAGGGCTTGATCCACAAAGCAGTACTCCTGGACACGGCGCGTATAGTGAGGAGGTTCCTCTTTCGGGAGCCACCGACTGCGACCACTGACCACCGGTAGCTTGGACCCGTTTCCGATACCGGTCCGCTACTATTTTTCATGTTTTGTATAAATATTTAAAATGTGAATGATATGTAGGTATAGCAAATGAACAAATGAAATTATAAATAGCACCTACTCTAAACATGTGCACTGCACTGGTTGTTATTATTAATCACTGCAATGCCATATAAATTAATCACTTGGCAGTAAATAGTAACAACTAGTAAGAAATCTACACTATCTACACTAATATTATAAAGAGGAAAGATTTGTTTGTTTGTTTGAATTGAATAGGCTCCGAAACTACTGGACCGATTTGAAAAAATCTTTCAAACTCAAACTCAAACTCAAACTCAATCATTTATTTCAATTAGACCATTTACAGGCACTTTTGAATTGTCAAGGTCGGTCGGTCCAAAAAAAAGATGAAGCTATTTGCACGTTCCAAAGCGTAGATCTCTATGGAGAAGAACGTGCAAGAAACTCCACGGACACTCTTTTAAATCAATTGATGTACTTAATACAAAAATCATGGTAACATTATCTTTGATCGCTTCTATATGTGAGGACAATGCAAAGAACAAGAAAGTATATAATACAATTCAAAAAGTACAGATTATAAAATAAGCCAGTGGCAGGTAAGAGATGACCAGTCTCAACTGACGGCGCCCGTTCACGAACATGACGCGTGTATCAGCATCAGCTCAACCATTTTGAAGGGAACCAAATGATCCAACACACGCGCCACCATCAGCGAGACGTTTGTGTGAGCATGACAAGCTCTCAACTGCCACGCTCGTTCATGTCAAACAAGTTTAATAAACAAAATCTTAAATTAATTACATATGCAAATGGTTCCATAGTACTCACATTTACAAACATTTGAAAAAATGAATCTACTTTACTACAAAACTATGGTTTTCAATGGCCAAGTACCTAAAAAACGAAAAATAAAAACAAAATGAAACTGCATGAATGCGTAACTTACTTCTTAGCAATTCAATATTGCAAAGAAACAATAAATAAGTACATTATACTATAGGAGAACAAAAAAAGGGTAAGCATTACTCCCAAATTTTATATATAAAAAAAAAACTAAAAAACTATATAGTGGATCCATGCGGCTATGGCTGTGGAGCAAGACCAGCATTTAACCAAGCATTTTTATCATGGATATAATCTTCCAATTTATAATATGCTTGTCTACATAGTGTGCGTTTTATGCATGTTTTAAATTTACTCTCATTTAGTTCGAGAATAGCGAGTGGTATTTTATTATAAAATTTAACACAATATCCCATAAAAGAAGTGTGTACTTTAGCTAATCTGAATCGGGGTTGATCTAATTTGTTCCGATTTCTAGTATTAAAATTATGCCTATCACTAATTTTGCTAAAAAGATGAAGATTTTTCCGAACATACATTATGTTTTCATATATGTATTGACAAGGTACTGTCATGATATTAATATCCTTAAACAGTTCCCTTAGGGAATCTCGCCGACAGAGATTGTATATGGCTCTGATAGCTCTTTTCTGCAGAATAAATATAGACTCGATGTCTGCAGCACGTCCCCATAATAAGATACCGTAAGACATGATACTATGAAAGTAACTAAAATAGACCAGCCTCGCGGTATCTATATCAGTAAATTGACGGATTTTTCTGACAGCATATGCTGCTGAACTCAGCCGTCCCGCAAGAGATGTTAAATGAGGACCCCATTGTAGCCTTGAGTCAAGCGTGATCCCCAGGAAACGATCTTCGACGAATTCAAGTTTCTCTTTGTTCAATACTATGTCGCAATTTTTACTTTTAACATTCGGTAAAGCAAATCTGATACACTTCGTTTTTTTCCCATTTAAAACTAAATTATTAGCAGTAAACCAATTTTGGACCTGCTGAAGGGCGTTATTTACGACGTCAAGACTTGTGGCACGCCTATCTATCTTAAAAATTAAAGACGTATCGTCAGCAAATAACACCATTTGAGGTTGATTTTTTAGAAGATGGGGTAAATCATTAATATACACTAAAAAGAGAAAAGGACCCAATATTGAACCTTGTGGTACACCCATTTTGATTTTTAAGCCCCGAGAATTGACACCATTTACTTGAACTTGCTGTTGTCTGTCATTTAGATATGATTTCACTAGACTGAGTGCAAGTTTACCTAGTCCGTAATGTTCTAGTTTTAAGAGCAAAGTTTCGTGATTAACACAATCGAATGCCTTGGAGAGGTCACAAAAGATTCCTATGGCATCTTGCGCCTCTTCCCACGCTGCATAAATATGTTTTAACAACGTGACTCCAGCGTCAGTCGTACAACGACCTTTGGTAAAACCATACTGTTGTTGGTGTAAGATTTTATTGGTATTAAAATGATTGAGCATTTGATTGAGCATTACTTTCTCAAAAACTTTGCTGAAAATCGGCAATACGGATACAGGTCTATAATTATTGGTGTCTTTATTATCACCAGATTTAAAAAGTGGTATCACCTTACTATATTTCATTATATCCGGAAAGACACCTTGGTCCACACATAAATTAAATATTAAAGCCAAGTAAGGTGCTATGGTCTCAATAATGGACGTACACACTTTGATGGACATTCCCCATATGTCTTCAGTTAATTTAATTTTGATTTGCCGGAAAGCTTTCATAACTATCGTAGGGTTGATATGTTTGAATTGGAATTCAACCGTACAACCTGGAACGTTTGCTTTTAATAAATTAAATGAGACCTCGGGTGAAGAATTTAAAGCTCCAGTCGTTTTTGATGGTATATCGGTGAAAAAATTTACAAATTCTTGAGCTACTTCTAAATTAGAACTTATGGTACCATGCTCAGTCTCCAGCAAAAAATCAGTATTTCGTACCTTATTTCTGTTACTTTCAGTATTGATAACTTTCCAAACTGTCTTTATTTTATTATCTGCCGATTTAATCTTATTGCTAATGTACAGGGCTTTAGCTACTTTGCAAGCATTTCTGAAAACCTTAGAATATTTGTTTACATACTTATTAAAGGTTTCAGTGTTTATGAAAGGCTTAAGGCCATATAGCTCATATAGTCTTTCCCTACTTATCCTAATGCCTCTAGTCGCCCAATCACTAAATACAAACTTAGGGAAAGTATCTTTTGATTTCTTTTCAAAGGTTGCATTAAATTCCTTTAGTACCACCGAAAAGAAGTTACCATAAAACTTATTCGCATCCTCAATATTATGGCCAAGAACATTTAACTTGTTTTGTAAGGCCTCATTGAATTTAGCTAGTTTACCAGTTGTAATTGGCCTAAATTGTATTTGAACTTTTTGCAAGGGTGCTTTATATGTAAATGTTACCAGTTGACCACTGTGATCAGACTGAAGGTAATTAACTATTGATTTATCTAAATAATCGCAATCGCAGAATACATTATCAATACAGGTTGAAGAAGTTGGTGTCACTCTAGTTGGTTCTGTAAAAACATTAGACAGGTTGAATGATTTAAAAAGACTTAAAAATCTACTGCTATTTAAATTATTTTCTAAAATATTAATATTAAAATCTCCGCAAATAATTACGGATTTGTTGCCTGCTACAAGTTTCGCAAGGACATCTTCCATTGTGTTTTCAAATAACGTAAAGTTTTGAGGGATTGGGGGTCTGTACACGCACACTATACCATGCTTATCAAGCTCAACACAGGACAGTTCGATGCAATGTTCCACTGACAAGCTAACAATGTCTTTACGTTGCTTAAATTTTAAACATTTTTTAACTAAGATGAGAGAACCACCGCGCAACATAGATTTTCGGTTAAAACAACTCCCCACACTATAATTTTCATAACTAATTAGCATCTTGTAATCCTTCAACCAATGCTCACTAAAACATACAATGTCATTCATTGTTTTTTCTAAAAATAATTCAATTTCTAATATTTTGGAAGAGACACCTTGAATATTTTGATGAAATATTTTCAAGGAATGTAAAACAGAGTGCAAGAAGATAACTTGTTTTTTGTAGGCATAACAGTAACTATTCTGTCAATGGTATCCTCTGTTGTCTTAAAAACTAGTTTAAATCATTATCCGGAGTATGTGTAGCAATAGGGCTACAGCTCTCCACCTGATTCTTAGTACAATTACTAAACATTGTGGCTTTAAATACACAAGACTTCGACATACTACTTATGTCTGAGTTAATACAATAAGCTAATAGCCTTGCTATTGTGTGTCTACAACTAATTGGTAAATACACAGTATTCCTAGTCGATTTTAAATTTTTCACAAAAAAGTTTGTGTCAAAAAACATAAACTTGTCACTATAATGACTAACTAAAAACTGCATGTGTTTATTTAACACATGAATATAATTATTTTGTCTAATTGACAATTTATCAAAAAATGGAAAAGCACACAATATTATTTTATTACAATTTAACTTTAGCATCTCAGTTATATTTTCTGTGATATCTCACTTTTTAACTTTTGAACTATTCCCTATAAATACTGTAATGTTGGTATTTGAATTATAATTATTATATATTACCGACGCCATAATTTGCTTGTATGATGAACCTGGCATACAATAATTTTGTGTAGAATAACTCAGGTGGTTACTAAATAATTTACCTAAACCTCTTCCTATACTGTCTGAGAACATAACCGAATGATAGCCACTATTCACAGAACAATCAATCTCAGGCTGAGCAATTTGAGATAAATCCTGATCAAAAGCGATTAAATCTTGTCCAATGACACAGTCTTCAGACAAATTCTGCGCCTGGGACGGGACCTCCGTTTCCTCAGGCTGGGCAGCATCAAGGTTTGATATTGTCTGGCAAGTACACTGACACATGACTAACTCGTTAGCAGCAAGAATATGTTCTTTTATTTGGTTCTGAGATTGAACATATTTACAGTTAAGTGAACTCAGTGAAGCTTCGAGTACCTGTATTTCAGATTGCAAGTGCTGTGTATCAATTTCATATATTTTTATGCTGTCTTCAAGTTTAATTTGATAATTATTTAATTTACTAATCAAGTCAACACGTTCTTTCCTGAGTGGAATAGTTTTGGAAAAGTGTTTGAACTGCATTTTGTACCGATAACATTTTTTGATAAATTTATTTAATTTTGCATACTTTTTTAACTTATTATGACTTACTTTATAACTACAGTTCTGTTTCAATAATGAATCTTCAGTTAGGTCAATTGTGACTAAAATGAGGGTTACAATTACTGTTAGTACTAATTAATTCATTAAATAAGCGGTTTGTTTCCTTAACCTGAGTACTTTGTTTCTCATTTTGCAATTTGGAAATAAAACTGTTGGCATTAATAAGTTCATCCTCTAGGTCCCTAACTTTACGTAAAGCCTCCTCATACAAATTACTACAATTGTTGAAACCATCCGTTACTACCCGCAGCTGGTCACGTTCTTCAACAACATCTTGATATTGTTGGCTAAGGTCTACAAGCTCCCGTTTAAGGCAGGTGTTTTTATGGACCATTTTCTTTACTTCAATGTTAGATAGCCCATTTATCGAGGAAGGTTATAGGCTATATATTATCACGCTAAGACAAATAGGAGCGGAGCATTAATGGAAAATGTGACGCAGACGAAGTTGCGCGGGTCAGCTAGTGATTATTATTTTGAATCTGACTTGTTTGCTACTGTGCAGTTAACCAGACTCAGGTTGAAGACTTGTTGCACTAGACCACATATTTAAAACGGGCCAAGTGCGAGTCGGACTCGCGCACCGAGGGTTCCGTACAAACCTGTAGTATTATATTATAAGCAAAAGTTGCGATTTACGATTTATGACGTATTGAAAAAAAAAACAACTTACTAGATCTCGTTCAAACCAATTTTCACTGGTAGTTTACATGATAATATACATCATATTATATTGTTTTTAGTTTTATCATTCTCTTATTTTACGTGGTCCCCGGGTGGTGCTAAACAGGTGACACTAACCGCCTCCGTGGTCTAGTGGTTATACCACCTGATTCAGACCCAGAGGTCCCGGGTTCGATTCCTAGCGGGGGCAAATTTTTTGCTCGGTTTGGTTGGTGGTAGGACTTGTTCTAAGTCCGCCTGGCAAGCTACCACCATCATGTCTAAGTCTGTCGCCATAACAACAATGTTAACAGCATCTTCGTGTTCTGGCAGTTAGAGTTATGATAGCCAGTTCCTCTGTGTAAGAGGATTCCGGGTGAAACTCGCTTCCATCTTCGGCCTAATCATCACTTAACATCAGGTGAGATTTGGGCCACGAGTTTCCCCGTTTTGCATATAAAAAAAATTAGCTGTAATTCGACGCAGTTTGATCGATCGAAGAGGCTTACTTAACTGCGGTTAATTGAAAAAGAGGATTAGCGGAGATCTTATAACAGCGTCTTTCCAATAAATAAAATAGTTAAGTGGTAGTTTTAATTACGGCTTTCTTAATTGTTTTAATACCATAATATATGCAATTACATTTCTGTACGCCGACTAGATTCAAATCGTACCTAGTGTCAGTGAAAGCACCGTTGCTATAAATAAACAAGTTTTGAAATGAGAACATAAGAAACTGAAAGTTGAGACGACTAAAGATTTCTAGGTTAGATACTGTTTCTACTCCGAGACTTTATTTGCACCTACTCTTAAAAACTTGGCGTATGCTTTTAACAATAGCTACAAATAAGTTTGAAATGAGTGGACAAGTGTTCTTGACGTTCTCAACATAAAGCCCGCTGACAGACAGACGGACGGACAGCGGAGGGTTAGTAATAGAAATAATACGGAACCCGAAAACCAAAGTTCTTATCAACTTGTGTAACTATCGGGTTTGCAGTACAAATGAACGTGGTGGAGACGCCTTAGGGTTCTGAAACTTCTGACTGAAAAACATCTCGAAATACGTTCGGCCCTTACATTTCCAGAAGTTATCTGAGTCTGAGTGCGAGCAAATCCCTCGCAGCATTGGCCTCCAAGTATGTACGGATATTATCATGCAAAATGGTATAATATCCTGGTTTAAATACGATTTTTATTTATTTCAGGTGATATGCATTCACGACTTGACCTCCGTGTACCATGTTCCACTGCTGATGGAAGAACAAGGGGTCGTGCAATATTTAAATGAAAGGCTTCAATTGAATATGTCTATGCCACGGCCAGGAAAGTAAGTATACATAATATGTATTTTCCGTGTTCTAAAATTCCGTTATGATTTTATTATGCACTTTAAAAATAAAAGGTGTGACACCATACATCCTATATAGTACATCTTTCGCAATGGAGTATTGGTGAATGATAAATGTACAAACTAGAAATCCACCCAATTACACAATACACATGTCTCCTGACCACAAGGATAAAATTGTGTTACACAAAAATTATGATAATAGGGAATATGCATGTGATTTTTTTATTTGCAAAATAATTTTTTTATTAGGTCTAGTAAACAATCATTAAATTATTTTTTACATATCTTCAGGATTTATGAAGTTATAAAGCTTCAAAGACTACAGTTAGAAAGAGAAGTCCGATATGAAATGTGACGTCAAATTACACGACGACTATACAAGCTGCCATAGAAAATAGCGTTTTCGCGAGAGGGACAGATATATTTGTTTAAAATAATTGTATCTCGTTCGTTTTTCGAGCAATTTAGATTCTAATTTCACTGTTAGTATTATAATTATACATATGTTCTAATACTTTTAGATAGACTATTCAGATCATAAATACTTTTTTCATGCATATTCCCTATTATTTCTTTTAATCATTGACTATTGTGATATTTTTTTGAACTCAAATAAGGTTCAAAAGACGCTTATCGATATTCTTATCTATGTATTTCAATAATTAATAAATCGGTCATGGCCTGGTTTTGTTCTGAAATATATTTGTAAGGTATGTAATCTATCTATTAATTTAATTGACCTTGATTATGGTGCCTTAATCTTTTTCTCAATTAAATTCCCAAGAAGCAGGAAGTAGGGACTAAATGGGATTCTAAGAAATATTATTGTTTATGAAGTTTTTTAGTGCTATATTTATCAAGTCTACAATGAGAATTCATTGAATGGCGTAGTATATTTAAATTAAAATCAAATACCTAACCAAATCCATGCTGTCATCTAGTTTTAGGATTTCACGTTATTACGTTAGTAATCAGTTAGACGATCTACGTTTTGGAATTGTGGAACCGTCGTATTTACACATTTATTCATACTGATTTGAATAGTAAATTAATTCATAATTCTTTATTCAATTACAGATTTATGCGGAAGTGGCACAATCTTGCCAAACGTGTCGACAATCTACGTAAAGAAGTCAATATCGCTCTAGTTGGTAAATATACAAAATTGGAGGACAGCTACGCTAGCGTCACAAAAGCTTTGCAGCATGCGTGTATCGCTTCAGGCAGTAAACTTAATCTGACGTACATCGAGGCCGTGAACCTGGAGCGACAGACTAAAATAGATGATCCAGTCAGTTACCATAAAGCATGGCAGAATTTGTGCAAGAGCGAGTAAGTCTTGGTTGAAATTATTTTAACAGACTACACTTCAATAATATGCAATTTACTTTAAATTGGTCCTGAAACCATCCTGAACAAACTGGAAGGCTAATCTGCTTCTGGAGAAAGATAGGCTGTTTGGCTTGACGGCCGCCATGTCCGCCATAAGGACTAAGTGTTAGAATCAAATTCTGAAAGATCCTGTATGATTTGTCTATCTTTGCCTATGCGAAGTACGTCGCAATTGGTTGCGCAGGATGTCAATTTGACAAGAAACTTAGAACAGCGCATGCGCGGGTAGGTCGCGTATGGCGTCTCAGTCGCTCGTAAACGTTCGATGCATACTTGTGTACCGCTTACTCAATGCAATACGACTGTTGCCGCGAAAAGTGTTACAGGTTGTTATTGTTTTAAATTATTTATTTAGGTTTTTCTTACAGTTTCATTTATGTTTTGTGTGTTTTTGTGGTGTATATGTTTGTTGTGTTACTTTGTGACCTTGTTATTGTTAGTGGTGGTGTTTCTTACTCGTTTTTAACACAAATCGTATAAATCTGAAAAATATTCAACGAACGTAACACTTTTTTACGCGATGGGACCTGCGCGTTCGTCGCTAAAACCTAACTTCAGATAGGCAAAGATAGAATAATCGTACTGTACATTGTAAATCAATACTGCACTCAAGAGGTTATATCCTAGAACGAAAAAATCGATGTGACATTTACGAACCCACATGGCCTGTGTAGTGTGTTATGGGCCACTCTCTCTCACAGATAGAAGGCCAACATTAAAGGCTGATCAGATCAAGGCTTAATTTTACATAACATTATTCTGTCATTAATTGTATTTCTGTTTGTTAATTTCAGTGGCGTCATAGTCCCTGGTGGGTTCGGCCAAAGAGGAATGGAAGGGAAAATCGAAGCGTGCCAATGGTGCCGTGAAACACAGAAGCCTATGCTCGGAATCTGTCTTGGTCTACAAGCCTCCGTCATAGAATTCGCTAGAAACGTGCTTGGACTCAAAGGTGCTAACACCACAGAGGTGGATCCCAACTGTGAAGACAAACTTGTGATAGATATGCCTGAGCATCATCCTGGAAACCTTGGTGGAACCATGCGGTTAGGGAAGAGGAAGACATATTTGGAATCCAGTGTTATAAGTAAGCATTAGCAAGCTTTTTGTTTTGTCACTCCAATTTCATGTCCAAGCAAGCTGTCCATCCCAGGTTGCCTGTGGAAGAGATCATGGAATACGATAAGGCAGCCCATTGTATGTGTTTTAAGAAAAATAGTTTTTTTTTTGTGTTTAATTTTAAGTGTACATTAAAGTATATAAATAAATAAAAAATCTAATAATACTGTTATATAGCTAGCATTATAAGTATTTTATAATTACTGGTAAACATAAATGGTATGGTTTTAACATAATCTCAATATAATGGATGGGCATGGTTAATAAGATCAGTATCAGCTAAAAAATTATACTGTTCTCTCATTGGGTCATGGGTGGGTTTTAGTCAGTAAGAGTTTGTCACTCCCTATGTGAAGAAGTAATTTCATGAATTGGGGCCCAGTTATAATAAGGCACCAGTCATTTAGAATTTACCCTAATTATAGTTTAATTTTATTCTACAGCTCAACTATACAAGAAAGACGTAATAGAAGAGCGTCACAGGCACCGGTATGAAGTGAACCCAGAGTACATAGAACGTCTAGAAGCGGCCGGTCTCCGTTTCGTAGGCAAAGACGAGTCTAAGACAAGAATGGAAGTTGCTGTAGTGGACAATCATCCTTACTATGTAACTGTGCAATTCCACCCAGAGTATTTATCACGACCACTGTCGCCTAGCCCACCTTTCTTAGGGTAAGTTAAATAACACTAGAGTTACAAATATCAATGTATTGAATATTGCGGTGGCTACAAAGAGGGGTGTATTGTTTCTGTTACATCTATGTATGTTAAAATTATTTAGTGCTGGGTTTTTGGGTAAGGTACAGCAGTATTTTTATGGATGAGACGACAATACAGTACAATTTTTTTATCTTTGCCTATGAGAAGTACGTCGCAATTGATTGCGCAGGGTGTCAATTTGACAAGAAACATAGAATAGCGCATGCGCGGGCAGGTCGCGCATGGCTCCTCAGTCGCTCGTATACGTTCGATGCATACTTGTGTCCCACTTACTCAATGCAAAACGACTGTTGATGCGAAAAGTGTTATTGTTTTAAATTATTTATTTTGGTTTTCCTTACCCCGTTTCATTTGTGTTTTGTGTGTCTTTGTGGTGTATATGTTTTTGTGTTACTTTGTGACCTTGTTATTGTTACTGGTTGTGTTGCTTACTTGTAAATAATACAAAACCTATAAATCAGAAGAATATTCTACGAACGTAACACTTTTTTACGCAATGGGAACTGCGTGGTCGTCACTAAAAGCTAATTTATGAGAGGCAAAGATAAAATAAAAGTACTGTAGAATAGAATAGAATATACTCTTTATTATGTACACCATATAACTTATAGATAACTAGCTGACCCGCGAAGCTTCGTCTGCGCCACATTTTCCATTAATGCTCCGCTACTTTTAGTCGTAGCGTGATGATATATAGCCTAAAGCCTTCCTCGACAAAATGGGCTATCTAACACTGAAAGAATTTTTCAAATTGGTCCAGTAGTTTTGGAGCCTATTCATTTCAACAAACAAATATTTCCTCTTTATAATATTAGTGTAGACATAGATGTAGAAAACATTACTTAAAGTGATCGACAATAGATTTTGGAGTAAAAAAAAAAGACTAGTTACTTTCGATTTTATGGCCGAATTTCAAGTTTGGTGGCCACTTTTGACTTTGAACTAAGATATCTTAAGAAGTTATTAAGTCCATCAAATAAATTATTTTGCTGTAGCAAAATAAAACATAGACATACTGTATTTTTCACACTTCATCTAATTTTTCCTTTTTATTTCAGATTAATATTGGCATCTCTTGGAAAACTCAAGACCTATTTGTCGAAGGGCTGTCGATTGAGCCCACGAAACCAGTCAGATGTCAGTTCAGGTTAGCAGAATTATTTTTTTAATTATCTATTTACACTATTTATGAAAATTTTGTCAATGACAATCTGGAATGTAAACATGTAACTATGGATTTTTTTGTTTTCAGATGAGGACGACGATTTATCTGTTTCGTCTCTAAGCATAGCTGACGAGAAGACAGTAATTGAAAACGGTATCGCCGTTAATGGAGTAAGCAAAAAAATTTAATAATTGATATTGTGTCTCTGACAAATATAATTCAATATTATTATTTTTAAGTGCTATTACTTATATTCAAAAAAATGTATTTAAATTATAAGGTGATTGTCATCACAAGTTTATTTGAAAAGAATGAATATTTTTGTATGGAAGGTATAAAAATAAAAACCTGTGAAATAAATTTAAGTTTTAAAGGCCATTGTTTTATACTATTTCTTTTAGAACGTGTAGTGCCTACATTATACCTTTCCGCTAGTCTGTAAATTGTCAAAGCATAATACAAACTGTATGTATGAAATATTAATGATGAAATGGTTGAGACAGATGAAAAATGTTTATATGAAAATTATATATTTATTAGATATTTATGTCCATGAAATGTTTCATTGACTTAGATACTTAATTTTAATTTTCACACACCCTGCGCAGTTTTCGACTTTTGACGAAAAGTTAGTATAAGTCCATGAAACATACAAGTTATTGTGATATTTGATTTTTTGTTTGTTTAAATCAGCTTCAGTACCTACATGACATAATTTCAGTTTTCCTACTATTTAGTTGGTAAGTGTTAATAGTTATTAATAACCATAAGGATTGTTTGTTCCGTAATAGTTAAGTGTATTTTTTTTTAATATTATTTTTTTCTGTTAAGATAACTTGTATGTTCATTTATTTAATGGTTTGACTCGAATATATGAAAAATGGTGTATTTGGAACACTATATTTTTATTTATAAATTCGTGTACTAAAAGGAATACAGGCCATCATTGTAATTCGACTGTGCATTTTTTACGATTACTATACAGTCGAACATTCGACCGAAATAAAGAGTCAACTCGGGCTCTTATCGACTCTTCATCATTTCAAACAGATGACGACAAGCAAATTGTATCTTATGTCTCAAATTAGAGAGAGAGAAATATAGACCGGTCCAAAATGGTGCATAAGTTTAGAAACTTATTTATTTTATTATAAATGAAGTATATTATATTATTTGAAAACCAGTTTGTAATGATTTAAGATCCAAAGTGTGGTACACAATGATATTGTACGAATGAAGTACTGATTGCTAGGAAAGAGACATAATATTTGGATATTATCTCCCCAAGCCCCAAATATTATATATATATTGTGATGTTAATAAAATAAGAACAGAGGTGATGACATGGCTGTTGTATAACAAGTAAAATGTATATTTTATTATTGACAATTCAAGGTTTAAAAGCCTATTTACTATGTAATCGTAAATTTGTAGAAATTTTCTCTCTCATAATAGTAATTTCAATAGAGTTTCCGAGCGTGTAGTCTCAGCTTATTATTAAAACTATGCAGGCAATGATAACCGAATAATTGAAGCATTCCATTATACTCTTCTTGCAATTGTTATAATTAGAGCCAATAAAGTTTTCCCCTGTCTGAAGGCACTGTTTTATTCTTTTCTAAAACCGATTAACCTAATATGTACGCAATTTTCCATCTGACGCTGAATACATGTACCTTCAGAAGTTAGAACTCGTTTTGTTCACATAATATAACACGTTAATTTTATTGTATGTCTTCAAGATGAGGCTAACAGTACGGGTAGTATTGTTACTATGAGGAGAACTCCTACCAGTTGCACAGTACTGACTCATTTGTATCCTGACCGTTTTGAACATCTATGTTGATTTTCAGTCGAGCGAAGGTTCCCTTACGGCGGGCAGCCAAAGTCGATCAAGCATGATGTTGAGGGGCACAATCCATTCCAATAAATAAATAAACTACATTTATTTCGAGCAAACTTAACTCTTATGTGGAGTATACACAAATACAGAAAAGAAAAAAAAGGATAATAAAATAATAGGTACCACAAAAAAAATTACTTACATTAATCTAACCGACCTGGCTGACGGCAACATGCTTATCACAGCAGTGCCGTATACTATGGGCAGTCCATCCTGTCCGCGATCATCGCCAGGACGGCATTGGTGCAGCCCCACACCCTACGCACCAGGGATGCGCTCCGCTTGCACATAGCTTTATGTTATCAATCGGTGCACGCTGCGGCGAACATACCTGAGGCGTTGCAGTAGCGAGGCAGCCCCAAACAGCCCTGAGCGTATTGTTGAACTGGAAGCGGAGGGCCCAATACGATGGAGGCGTGTACCTCGTCCACAGGCTGCACGTTTAGAAGGACGTGCAGTCCGCCCTGAAGAGCGTTATCTTCACCGCCCCCCGAACAGAGCGCAAACCTACGTGCAAGCATGTTCGCCCGCACCAATAAGGCCCTCCGTTCCCGCTCCATGTTAGCATTGTCCTTGAGGTCGGTCGCACGTAACTGAATGCCTCGTGATGCCTCGGCAACATCTACCGTTTTATTTTTGTCTACAGTACTGAAATGTATTCTATTAGTTAGTAATTTTTCATAATATTAGCTATCCAATAGCAAAAATTGCATGTTTAAAACTCAATCCCAATCCCAACATATCAACTGTCAAAGAAAGGCCTAGCATACGCCTACGCACATTGTTTACAGGTCGCGCGGTGGTTTAAGATCGCTCGGCAAAAGTGGAAGGGGTATGCGCAGTATTCAATTCTAAGGTCTATTTAGTGACGTGAGGGGTGAGGGGGGCGGGTATGCGCCGACGGCGACACGTCATTGGTAGATCAGTCACTCTTCAATTCAATTCCCGCGTTGCGTTCACGCGTCTTATGCCTCTTGGGTACTGTTGCGTACAGCTTGTGTTATCGTATTAGTAATACGTAGTGGTAAAAAAAAAACAGTTAAAAATAAAGTTTAAGAATAATAATAATTAATGGAAGGAATATCACCACTGTCGGATGAATAATTTTCCTACAATTTTAATTTTAAATAGAGTAACAAAAATTTACTTTTGTTTTTATTTTTTCTGAATTTACCTACTTACAAGATAAATTACAAGCAAAAACTAGTGTTATTATATGTTAAGTTACTAAGGTTCAAACATACGAAATAAAAAAATCCCTTAATAACACACTAAGAATTTCTGTACGCGATTGTACACATGCGCCGATTGCCCCCACTACTTTCTTCGAGCGATTTTAAACCGCCGCGCGACCTTGTAGCAGGTAGACAGCCACAGCCATTTTTTCTATGTATTAATTTGCTGAATTTTGTTGCAGGTTTTATTCTTAAAATTATTCATGACGGGCGTGGCTTTGAAAAGTTTTACGATTAATAAATATACCATCCAAACAAAAAACCGGCCAAGTGCGAGTCGGACTCGCGCACCGAGGGTTTCGTACAAACCAGTAGGTATTATATTATAAGCAGAAGTTGCGATTTACGATTTATGACGTATTAAAAAAAAAACTACCTACTTACTAGATCTCGTTCAAACCAATTCTCGCTGATAGTTTACATGGTAATGGAGGGTCAGGTGGGCAACAGTGAACCACAAAAAATTCAAATTCACAAAAAAATTGTGTCATGTACTTAAATTAAAAGTTTTCGTTTTCTTTTTTCATAGGTACATACCATTTAGTGTCTAATAGACTTAAGGTTTCTTTACAAAATTAAGCTCAAAAACTGATAGGTTAGACATTACCAAGTGTTTTAAAAAAAATGGGAATTGGTTCACTGTGTACACTCTTTGGTGATCACTGACCATGATGAAGTTCACAGTGAACCACCGTTGGACACAGTGAACCATATTAGAATAAAACGAAGATAAGTTATATTTTAACTGGACTAATTCGGGTAAATCGGTCATCAATCAAAAATGGGTCATTAAAACAAAGTTTTTTCATTCATTCAAGAAGGTTTATTGCTTAGAATGTCAAGAAAAAACAAAAAATAGAATTATAACTTAATCAGGATAACATACACAGCACATGTATTTAGAAATAATTGTTGAGTTGGTATACAAACCCTTTAAATTTCTGTAGAACAGTACCATAAAATATAATATTGTAAAAAAATACAATCAATGCGGTTTTCACACTTTTTCACACTGAACCACGGTTCACTATGTACCCTGCAATACTGAGTCACTGTGTACCACCTACATTTATGACATTTTTGATGTTCAAAAAAGGCAATTGATCAAGGAATATGTTTAAAACATAATAACCATATTATTGCTAGATAGTGACTTTACATGTATATAAAATTCGGTACGAAAAGCTCAGAAAACACGACTTTGAAGAAGAAAAGACTTACCTATTTTTTTACTTTTCGCGCTGGAAAACAAATCGTTGCACCACATGCACACGACCGCTTACAACGGGCGCTCTTTCAGTATATAGTATAATGTACTCTGTGGGGCGCTCGCCCTCAACTGGGAAGTGAGGGAGACGTAACGAAACACGTTGCTACGTGTCGGTTCCATGATCCGGTAACTACTAGTTTTGAATATAATAATACCGATTCTCTGTGTACCACTGGCTCACTGTAGCCCACCTGACCCTACATCATATATTTTTTTTAGTTTTATCACTCTTATTTTAGAAGTTAAGGGGGGGGGGGCACACATTTTACTACTTTGGATACACTTTGGAAGTGTATCTCGCGCTAACTATTCAGTTTAGAAAAAAATATATTCTTTTGATAATGACATCATTTTGGAAGACCTATCCATAGATACCCCACACGTATGAGTTTGATGAAAAAAAAAAATGAGTTTCAGTTCTAAGTATCGGGACCCCCAAAATTTATTGCTTTTTTTTTCAATATTTGTGTGAAAATCTTAATGCCGTTCACGAAATACATCTACTTACCAAATTTCAACAGCTTAGTTTTTATAGTTTCGGAGAAAAGTGGCTGTGACATACGGACGGACAGACATGACGAATCTATAAAGGTTCCGTTTTTGCCATTTGGCTACGGAACCCTGAAAATGGTGCGTTTGGAGTGCCATCTTTTGACCCTGTATAGAAAATATTCTGTATGAGTTATAAACATGCAATTTTTACTATTGGGTAGCTAATATGAAAAAAAACTTAAAGTAATAAAAGAGGTAGGCAGTTGGGGCCATTTTTGAGTAATTTTAGGAATACTGTAGAGTGTAAATATTGATGAAAAGCAAACATATCTTGCTAAAGAAACATGTTTATTTCTAGTAGAGAGTAGATCAATGATATTCTATTAAATAATATTTAATAGAATATCATTGGGGTAAATATTTTCTTTCTCGGGTCCCTGGAGACCCGGTCCTTTGGTAGGCGTACGAGGGGCCGAAACCAACTCGCAGAGGCCCCGTTAGACATTTTAAATGGGCACCAACCGGCGATTATCCCTGTACCTATACACAGTGAAAGTATTCCCAAGGACAATCCCCGGTTAGGGCAGTACTATTGCAGAATATGGAAACAAATGATGAAACGCTATGGGTTTGGGTGGATTAGTGGACATAATATAATAATATAATCGTTTAATACACGGCTTTATGGCAGGGGGTGACTTGCACACTCAATTATTGGGCCCCCGAAAACGGTCCCTAGCACAAAGTGACGTAGCGCCAAGGTGGCAACATAGCCTGAGGTGCTAGAGGAGTGGAGAGGTATACCACGGCTATCAGGACAATCCCGGAAGTGCGGTCAAGATCCCTACCAGCGTCTTACTGGATTATACATCCTTCTCCCGAGCACGTTTGCTCTAGCGAATCTCCACTCAGACAGGCCGATTAAGGCAAGAAAGAGGTGGGAGCTCTGTTCCTCGTCAGTGTTCATTCTGACCAGCCAATAGGCAAACCGGAGATGAGGCACAAGACTTCTCCCGGGAAATCAGGTTCGTGGGGTCGCTATTGCCCATCAGTTCGCCACAAAACTGCCTTGCGGATTGTACTTATCTCTCTTTGTCTGGCCCCTCACCCTAGGTATGACCTAAGGTCCATCGGAACGCGCAAGCCCCACCACGACGTCAACGTAGAGATACTGCGGTAGGTAGATATGTCGGGATTGAGTTAAAAACATGCTTTTTTTTTCTTTTTTTTTAAGGATTGGACTTCCGATCATTATGAAGTTTCTTATTTTGATACTTTAGTTGAAAAGCTACACAGTTTGGTTCACGGAACAGAAAAAAAAGTGGAAGTGCTATACGTCGAATTTTGTATCGGAACCTGTGTCGCCAAACTCACACAAATAAACCGATAATCATATTATCCACCACATATAAAGGACACGTTTGATTGGTTGTTTCCATATTGTTCAAAACAAGCATAAGTCACAGAACCTATATTTTAAAATGTACCTTCGGTCTTACACCTACGATTTATTTTGCCTAAAGGCAAAAAGTACTCACGGCGTTTCGTTTTCTGAAATCATTATACAAGTTGAATTTACGAGTAAATTCCGCTACTAGACCATAGATTGCGGTATTTTCAATAGTTGCAATTATAAACTTAAATCCCTTGGCAATAAGGTTGAGATTCGCTTCATTAGTCTATGTGGGATACAAAAAGTTGCCACTCGATCAGGGCTGTGGCACATGAACCTATGTCGAAATCGATAAATAGGATAACTTTTTTCAAAATTAATTCCATAAAATGTGATTCGTTTGGAGTTGCAGTTTTGTATGGGAGCTATATATGAAACTTATGTTGTTGGAATCGTTATCAAATAAGCTATCGCATCTTACTGTATAAAAGTAGATAGAAACAAAAATACAGACCATTAGTTATATTAAAACGTTTTGTTTTATTAATATCAATATACCTTATAATACATTAAAATCAATAAAAATAGCACACATCATAAAATTTTTAGGGTTCCGACATCCGTAGGAAGCGGCACCGTTATAGGATCACTCTGGTATCTGTCTGCCAGTCTGTCACATCCAGTTTTTTCCGGATCTACGGGATCGATTCTGTTCAAATTTAGTAGTAGACGAATAGATTTCTGTGACCCAAACACGGATACGTTACGTATATAATACATTTTGAGTATGGGGGTAACTTTTGTGGGTCAAACTAGAAATGTACACTAGCACTACTAGTTTTTTAACTGTATCGTGTGACATATGAAATGAAAGGACTTATTGTGAATGATTAAAAAAAAATTAGTGAAGAACTTATTCAAGAAATTATATAGACCAAACATTACCATTCCGACCCCTTATCTCCGAAACTACTGAGCGCAAAATTTTGAAAAAAAATGCAGATAATAGCCCTACCCTACAAATAACAGGAAAACCTATAAAAAATCCCTAGTGTTAAAATAACTGTTTATAAAAAAGAAATTCGTTCGGAATCCTTTGCACGCGTCCAACTCGCACTTGGCCAGTATTTTTTTCACAGCACAAGTCTTACAAAATCGTGACTCTGGTAGCTTACTCGGCTGCCGACAGTAAAAGGGAGTTGTTTACACTTTAGTTCGAGAATTCTTTATGCAAAGTGGCTTACGATAGTATTTTATTACTTAGTTGGGTACACAATCACATATTATTCAAATAATAAAAAAATCTTATTTACTTCAATAAATAAACACAACTAAATAATTTCAATAAAATTAGTAATTTCAATAAAATATCTAGACGAACTACAAAAACATGTTCTTTATCGATATCCATCCACAAAATCCCACCCGACTACATCACTATTTGAGTAGCGAAGAACTTTCGAGAACGAATCAGTTACTGAATCGATGCAAAATAAACTCTGTGCTAGTGGGAAAAGGTTGATTTTAAATAGACTTGAATTTAAGTTTTTAGAATATTTAATATGCTAAGATTTTATTAGAAAACAAATAAAATCGTACTTCCGATGGTATGAAACACCTCCATTTTTAAGAATTATTCTCCTACTATCATTTTTGTAATCCAAAATGGAACAATACGGCATGGTTCAGACCACGGAACAGAAAAAACAGTGGAAGTGCAAAGTAGGCGTGGCACGCGTGCCGATATTATGCGTAGCTACGCAACTCCAACCCAGTTGTGTTCCAACAACGCCATGAACCGATAGTCTCGCTGACTCTCGAAATAAATTTATAATGTCTGAACCGTGTGTAAAACTTAAATTACAAGGCAAAACTAGACTAATCCATTTTAAATGCGATAGCTTATTTGATAACGATTCCAATAACATTATGTTTCTTAAATAGCTCCCATAAAAACTGCAACTCCAAACGAATCACATTTTATGGAATTCATTTTGAACAAAGTTATCCTATTTATCGATTTCGACATAGGTTCATGTGCTACAGCCCTGCAGTGCGATTGTCTAACTTTAGTTCATGATGGTTAATGAATACGATAGTCATTAATCGTAAATACCAAATTCGAATTGTGTAAAACTGTCCATCCAATGAGTGACCGATCGTATTGGATCGTATACAAACGTATCATAAAATTGCGTTTTATTATGTAAAACATTCAGAAAATCTTTATTTTTAATGATTATTATAATATCTAATATTTTGAAAAAACCCTCTATTTTATCTTTTTTTTTATTTACATCTCTACAATAACTTTTTGGTTGCTATAAACATTGAATTATAATGAAAAATATGTATATGCAAATGTTGCAACTCAAGTAACCAAACGCAAAAGAACGAATGAAAGAGAGCTTCGGCTACTCGGCCCTAGGTGGCGGCATAAGTTTTGTACTACTCGACACTGGGTGGCATTAGTGGGCTGTAATTGCAAGCTTTTTATATTCTGTGGCTGTCAAGAGGACAAGTGACAAGACGAAGATTGACATTAAATCTGTCATCTTTGTAGTCTGTGATGTTGTGGTTCGTAAAGAATTTTATATTTTTTTTAGCACTAATAGTTTTTAACAAAGAACACTATACTTTCCTCTCGTTGTTTCCACGACAGTCCATTTTTGGACGGGTGGGCGGTCTACGTCACATTGAGAATTGGTCCAAATGTGGACTGTCGGACGGTCAAGCGGTAGCATACTAAAAGTAAGTAAACTTGGCCGTATACTTAATATATCTTTCCCAGAAAAGTTAATAACAACCACAAAATTGACTAGTACTTTGTGCTCAATAGAGATACCTGTAGATCTCTGCCTCGGCGCCATAAAGGGCCGGAGTTCGTCAACTAGATTCTGAAATAAACCTTGGGATAACCTGTAGTTGGCAATAAATTCACCCTCCGGGATATACCAGGGGACCGACTCTTGTCGGAGTTGAGCTCTCCTCATCTGCGAGCGTCTCATGCGCCGCTCACGTTCTATAAGGCCCAGCATATGTATGCGTACGCCATTTTCGCGATACAACAAAACTTCAGCGTTATACGATCGTCATATGCCGAGACTCGCCGTAATCATTTGACATTAGCAATGAACTCATAGAACTTAGACAATTCGAAGTAATTGTCAAAACCCTACGAAAAATTAAAAATCATTCACTCATCGTTTAAAATAACGATTTCGATCGTATACCGTCCATGAACTTCATACACAATTCGAATTAACCGTTTGACATATGAAATCATACGTTTTAGGTTGTCAAATGAATACGATTAGCTTACACAATCGCACCTCTGATCGAGTGGCAACTTTTTGTATCCCACATAGACTAATGAAGCGAATCTCAACCTTATCGCCATGGACTTTAAGTTTAGAATTGCAACAATTGAAAATACCGCCATCTATGGTCTAGTAGCGAAATTTACTCGTAAATTCAACTTGTAATGATTTCAGAAAACGAAACGCCGTAAGTACTTTTTGAATCTAAGCAAAATAAATCGTAGATGTAAGACCGAAGGTACATTTTAAAATATAGGTTCTGTGACTTATGCTTGTTTTGAACAATATGGAAACAACCAATCAAACGTGTCCTTATGTGGTGGATAATATGATTATCGGTTTATTTGTGTGTGTTTGGCGACACAGGTTCCGATACAAAATTCGTCGTATAGCACTTCCTAGTATCTCTATGTAGTCTGTGGCACTTCCACTTTTTTTTCTGTTCCGTGGTTCAGACATTATAAATTTATTTCGAGAGTCAGCGAGACTATCGGTTCGTCGCGTTGTTGGAACACAACCTTGGAGTTGCGTAGCTACGAGCTACGCATAATATCGGCACGCGTGCCACGCCTACTTTGCACTTCCACTGTTTTTTCTGTTCCGTGGTTTGGTTGCACTGGGTTAAGTTGAAACAAACTTTATAAAAAAAACATTAGATAAAATTATCCTGCATAGTTTCCCTGTGAGTTTCCCTCATTTTCGTATGTGCACATTATAAAGACTCGCACTGTATTCTCCATGCTTCAAACGACTTTGTGGTAAATATCCGACCCATTGAACCGAAATACACTTATAGTAGTACTCTATGCCGAAATATCCAGAAATATCCGAAAAGTGATCCGATTGACACCTTTGACATTTGGGTACGGTGTTGGTAACAATTAATTTTCCCTGATATATGGTAATATTTTCCCCGAAAAGTGTCTTATTTTTTTTTAAAGTTTTACGTATCTTAATATAAACAAACAAGAATGTATGGTTTAGGTGTGCATTTATTTGTGTGTCCTAAACAATATTTTAATCAGTTTTAGTTTAAGCAAATCCACAAACTTACAGCACTTTTTCAAAATTCAGTGGAAGTGCGGAAGTGGTAAAGCACCGATTGAGTCTTAAAACACTAACATTTTGCGCTGCGGTTTGTGTTGAGCTCTGAAAATACTTTTTAATTTTTCAAATCAGTTTATCGCGCGTAATGTTAGCGAATTTTACTTTTATTTAAAGATTTCTATAAATTATTAATTACTGAAGTGTATTGGTTAAAATTTTAAAGCAATAATGTGTTACGCCGGAACATGACATGAGTGACGAAAAAACTATTTTCATTAGTAAATAAGATATTCATAGGTAGTTCACGATGGTGTTCGAATCGATTGTGGTGGACGTGCTGAACAGATTCCTCGGGAACTATGTAGAAAATCTGAATAGGTCCCAGCTAAAGCTAGGAATATGGGGCGGTGAGTTTTTGCGCCAGGGTGATGTCATAGTTGCCGCACTGCTTCGTTTGCGGTTATTTAAGTCTTCGGTCAATGTTTTGCAGGCGACGTCGTGCTGGAAAACCTCATCCTCAAACAGAATGCCTTGGAGGAACTCAATGTTCCCGTCCAGACTGTATATGGACACTTAGGTGAGTAATGTGTACCTATTGCGTTTTTATTGATCATAAAATGTAAACACCTGGTAAAACTAACTAAAATTAGCATCTGAAAGCCATAAGCGAAGAGTGATAAAGTGGTGCAGTGAACTAGTTTAAGCATCTGAATGGTACTATCTTTTTAATTAATATTTTGACTGATTACAAGCAGGTCAGGGACTTTTGCCATGTATTGTGTGTACAATCATCATCATCTGTGTGAGACTAAACTTAGAATGTAATGTCGCTGTTACTTTATATTTAGGCATTCATTTATTCTAGAAAGGTTTTCTACTTGTATGAGAGACCTCTTATTCATTAAAATGTTAAAGCATGTAATTTTCTTGCATCAAGTACCGTGTTACCTAGTTAATGGGTTGTGGAGCTGCTCCACATAAAACACTGGTATTCAGCTTAAACCGGTTTGACTGGGAGCCAACCCCAATATAGTTACGAAAAGGCTAGGCAGATGATGGTGACATGCATGTTGATAGTACACTGAAATGTCTTTTGTTTTTGTAATATAAGACCAACAACAAACAATTACTCATAGTTTGCAATCAATCATGAACTTTTCCATTACAACTAATGCAGTTGTTGGATAATGCTATCTAAATGACTTGAGCACTTATAAAAATGTCATTTTAATGTTTTGCTATCTAATCAATCTAAACACTGCACCAGCATTTAAATGTGGAGTAGGTAGTGTTTGTTTTTGTTCTTTGTTATTGAAGTACAAGTAGGTATCTAACATAAAACTATGTACCTACATCTGTATTCGCTGAAGTGTCAGGCTGAGGTGTAAGTAGACTCACATGGTGCCAGGGGTGGATCCAGGAATGTCGTGCGAGGGGGGGTATTGACCCTGCTGAAGGTAAATTTTAGCAAAGCAATCTAAAAACACAAATTTTTTATTTTGCTAAATGAATAACATGCTTCCTTGGATTACTTTTCGAGGTTTTAGTCCACCAAAAATATCTCAGTAATCAGTATTATGGGTGGGTGCTTTAGTACCATGAATTATGTTTTATTTCCTTGTAAAAGAGGGTAAGGGTATTGATATTAACAATGGTCCTATCCATATGCTGGGTTTGTTGTATGTTTTTAACATTCAAGTATTTGCCTAAAACTACCAGACTTAATTCAAGTTATCATTTATTTACAGAAATCACAAATCTCCTTTAGATTTGCCATCTTATTTACTGTTCAGAGACTTTTTAAAATCTGGCTAAATAACCTTCTAAATAATCTTAGATTTAGGATATAATCAAATCTCTTTGTTTAAAGTTTGCAATATGTGGGTTGAATCTTTAATCAACAATCAACAATATTGTCAAAGCAAATCAAATTCACCATGAAATTATATAATTATATTTATAGGTAGGTTACCAACCAGCCTATCCAATTAGGCAAGGTTATCACACCAGTCACCACTTAGCATGCAGCAAAGATATGGGCATCCCTGTTTGTAATTGTTACACAGTCATAAACCTATGTCTGGGTGACATCATCCCGTCAAATCAGTCCTATTCCATTTGCGTAACATTTTGTCTCAAGGCCGACTAGTGACCTTCAAATGTTATGTTATGTTATACAGTGCCCAATTTCCCTAAGAGGAAAATATTTTACATTTAATTATTTTTAACAAAGCATTGGTTTAAATTGGATTGAGGTAGTAATATTATTTTCCTGTTCTAAATAATTCCATGACTGAACACCTATAGTTTTGAATTTTAAAGTTTTAATTTGAGTGCACTTTTAGTGCATTATAGTCCTGAAGCAAATGTTTTTAAAAGTTTCAAGTACCTACCTACATAGTGCACATTTAGCAAACTAATGCTACTTCTTAAATAAATAATAACCCTTTGCAGACTTATTAACTGGGCTTAGTTAACTAAAACAAATGCCAGACTTAGCTAAATAAATTGTTAGTGCAGTTGCAAAAACCCACATTATTCAAATTCAATAAGTGATATCTTTAATCATATTTATGATCAAAACAAAAAACAATATACGTAAACAAAGACTTATCAAGCACTTTGTTATCACACTTGTTAGGAGCTTGATAATGGAATAAAATATGAGTAATCTGTATTATCCAATTGGTCATATACAATGGCGCGAAAAATATATAAAATTAGCTGATGCCCGCGGCTTCGCCCGCGCGGATGTCGGTTATCGCGGCCAAATTATAAACCTACTGTTAGCCTTTCCGAAAACCACTCTATCTAGTGGTGAACACAGCATGAAAATCGGTGCAGAAGTTTTTGAGTTTATCGCGAAGAGTGTACTACGCACGTGAGCTCGACAAATGGATGTGCGTTTAACGCTTATGCGACAAAACTGTACTGCGACCCACCACCTATATAATTATAAAAGTACTCTGTGGACCCACCGTAGTTCGAATGCACGCTTGTGCGACACACTGAAGATTGACATCACGCTAGTGTGACAAACGATTGCGCGACAGTATAGTTCGACACTACAGTAGTGCGAAAGTACTTGAATTCGATAGTACGTTGGTGCAGTATTACAGTAGTTTGACACTACCCAAGTGCGACAAACGATTTTGCGATATTGCCGTCTGCAGATATTAAATTAATCTGTTTAAAAAAAACAACAACTACACAACAACAACAACTACAACACTAACCACCAACCACCACCAATAACCAACAACCAACCACCACCAACAACAACAACAACAACACCAACAACAACCAACCAACCAACCAACCACCACCACCACCACCACCAACACCAACCCACCACCACCAACAACAACAACAACAACAACAACTATTAAATTATTGTTATTAATATCAGTAAAAAACTAACGAAATGTCGGCCTTCAGTGTGTCGCACAAGCGTGCATTGTTCGAACTGTGGTGAGTCGCAGTACAGTTTTTCGCATTATCGCACATCCATTTAATTTTGTCGAGCTCACGTAGTACACTCTCGCGAATAGACGCGGCCGAGTACTTTGTTTTATGTAGTGACATGGCGTTTGACGACCTTGCTGTTAAAAAAACACGCTTTATTATGTGCGCCTATGTTTGTTATAAACAAACAAGAGACCATTTTTTTTTAGATTAAAACAAGATTTAGGCATATCAATCTATGTCATAATGTATTCGTTTCTTATTATGTGTATAAAACAGCTTTTTAATAGGGTTTTATTCATCTTTCTTTGAAATAGGCAATAAACAATTGTTATAGCTTGGTTTATATTTTTTATCATGATAAAAACAGTGGCCATAAACGCACCATAAAACGTCTAGGTAATGTGTTAAGGTAGTAATTATGCAAGGGGCTAAATGTATAAAACAATGGTACGGACTCAAAACTGAACAATTAGCACTCAATTAACAATTAGCACATTGAGTGCTACAGGCGCTAACTACGAAGTACATTATAGTATGATCTGAAAAGCATTAGTCTACCCGCTAACTTGAATGCTATTTACTAGATGTATTTTACTAGACTTTCCTGAGCATTTTCATCTGATAACCAAATGAGAATCTGTCAGAATTTTTATATGTTAGTAAAAGTAAGTAGGTAGGTACACAGACGCCAGCACTAGAAGCTACAGCTATCCAGCTATCTGTCTTAGAAACCTGAAAACTTAAAATTTGAAACCCTGATTAGCCTAATGTGCTGGCGTCTGAACCTATCTACTGCTCCTGTTACAAATATTCTTCACTGATAAAAATATACAATATCGTACCTAGCTTTTATTCCGAAAAAATGCACATTTCTTGCGGGATACTCCACGGGAGCGAATCCGCTGAAAAAACTTAGTGCGAGCTAAATTAATAAATTTTATTTGATCCATATGAATTCACAGTTATGACTACAATACTTACAGCTTATCAAGAAGCGTGGGTTGAGAACGACATAATGAAATACAATCGGCGCTCCTCAGCAGTTAGTACCTTATAACTAGGTCACAAGTTAGTGTTAGTAGGTATTTGACCTGATACAGTGGCGTAGCTAGTCCCAAAGGGGCCCTGTATCAAAAATTTTTGGGGCCCTGTTTTTAGGGGTTATTGTTTTTCTATTTTAAATGACCCCTGCTAGCTTAGAAGTGTCTTGAAGGTGACGACGGGACTAAATGTTTAGCTTTGCGTCCATACGGCGGGGCCCTTGTAGTCCGGGGGCCCCGTACCTTTGATACGGCTGATACGGCGGTAACTACGCCCCTGAAATAAGTTAAAACAAAGTGCCAAAACCACTAGAAATTAACTTACAAAACAAAATATTAAAGTTAAGCTCCACACCCTTAAAACAAGTGAGTGTTCTGGGGCCTAATTTTCCGAATGGTGTAAAACATAAAGATTTTAAGGGCGCTTTCACATTTTTTCTTGAATTTTAGCGTTTTATTCGAATTTTGATGTGTGATTTTGCTTTAGATATAGCCTTATAAAAAATAAAAATATGCCTAAGACAGTTTTGTCAAAGCGCTCTTACAAAATCGAATTGCTCAGGTTGACTAAAGTTGAATACCGCGCGTCACAAGATTATATTGATTTTCGACAATTATTTAAAAATATTTACTTTACTTTTAATTAGACCAATTTTTTTCAAGCAATATAGCAATGCCACCTTAATTATTAAATATTTTTTATTTGAATTTTGATTATAATTTCATAGATAAAAATTATAGTTTCGTACGGAAAATTTTCAATAACTCTCAGTTTTACAGAATTATTTTTGGTGTATTACTGTATGAATCGTAATAAATTGATTTGAACATTCCAAAGTAGAAGATACAGTTGTACCGTGGACATTTTTATAAATGATTAAATTATAATATCTTCGGTGTACCAAGGTATCAAAAGATACCCTAAAGCAACGTTTTGTGAAACATCCTTTGCGGAGTCAAGGATTTTACTGATGTATGTGAACAAATTGAAATATTTATTTAGAACAGTCCCAAGATAAATGATCAAACTATCTTAGGCATATTTTTGTTTTTTTTTTTAAGGCTATATCTAAAGCAAAATCACACATCAAAATTCGAATAAAACGCTAAAATTCAAGAAAAAATGTGAAAGCCCTCTTAATTTGCTGTGCTATAATCAATACTACCCTCGCGAGCAATAAACTGAAATCATTTCATCGCAAGTTGCTCAAAGCAATTTTTAAATTTTCTATGCAATGAACAATGGATGAATAAAATTACCTTTCAAATGATATTCCACAATCCATACTTCAGTGCATAGAAATTGTAATAAAATGTTTCGAGGAACGTGCTTTAAAGATATTCCAGTTTATTGCTCGCGAGTGTAGAACTATTGTTTGTATTTTTCAACTGACTAGCTCACTGCTCACTATTCCCGCTGTTCGCCGTCCGATGCCTCGTGCTGACATGTCAATATTTAAACTGGTTTGGCTAGTCGATAGCTCTACTGAATTGCTGACTACGCCCAACTAATAAAATGGGCGAAACATGGCTTTTATTATAGTAATTCGTCTACTTAGCTTTAAGTTACTATTATAAAATCTATAAATAGAAATGTTACCACGCCAAAATCTAGTATTATGTCTTTATTTTTACCCGTTTGTGTACCGGTTGGCGTGTTTTGACGTAATGCTATGCTATAATAATATGCTAATATTTTAAAGTTACGCCATCCTCACAAGGTGATTGACATTAGAGCACTAATATGGAATTAATGCTATACTATTTTTTTACAGGGAAGCTAGTACTTAAAATACCCTGGAAGAATCTCTACGGCGCATCAGTAGAAGCTACAGTTGAACGTCTATTTCTGATCGTCAACCCTACTGCTGAAGTTAAATATGACCCTGAAAAGGAGGAAAAGATGGAGCTGGCTGCCAAACAGGCAGAGTTGGCGAGGGTTGAAGAAGCCAAGAAGCAAGAGGCTGAAAAAGGTACTGGTGTTTTTAAAATATCCTACTTTAATTCAGCCAATACTGGGCAAAGACCCCCGAGTTCTTCCAGGAATTCGCAGTATGGATATAGATCGTCTCTCCATCTTTTTCTTGACTTAGGTACTTCAGCGGTAGGTATAAGTCATGAACTTATGAGTATTGTGTATGGTTTATTGTTTCAGTTTTATCTCCTAATAATCTGTTATCATGCATTATTATTGACAAAAATGATGGCGGCATAAAAATAAAATTAGGTAGGTACTCAATAAAGCGAGAATATCAACTTAAACGGATTGTGTTTTATTTTTATTCTGTATCTAAATGGAAAAAACAACCAAGTGTAAGCTTGAAGTAACACCGATGTACTTAGTTGTTTCGAAATAAACTCGAAGAGATTCACACACTGTTCGTTTAGTGGCCATGAATTCATAAACCTTCTTTTGGAGAGCAGAATTTGATTCACTGTATATACCAACTTAAAAAAAATGAGGTTATTATTGATTAGCTAATGGTGAAGGCCAACCGGTTTTATAGGTAACAATAATGTGATGACTTATCGCATAAAATACTTTTATATACCAACAAAAGCAGATAGCAAACTAATGTATAATTATGTATATATTTGGGAAATGGAATAAATTGGGGATTTTATTTCTGAATTTGTTTTTTCTTTGTGATCTCGTTAGTTAATCGATCTGCTATTCAAGTAGTATAAGTAGTCTAGTAGGTAATAGTAACGGCTGTTTGATAGGAACGTCAAGCGAAATTTTACCTATCGTTCCACGGAAAATCAATTGTTGTTGAAGACTGTTGTGGTGTCAATGATGTCTTATATTAATTTTATTATGGCATCACCACTGCCACGAATCTGCTGCTGGCGTAAGTAAAAGTAAGCAAAGCAAGACATACGCAACAAGCTTATTCTACTTTCTAATAAAATTTTATAAAAAAACTATCCGAACTAAAAATAAAACATCATAGCTTAATAATCAGTGAGTAATGTTCGCACTGCAGCGATGCAAACGTGAAAAAGTTTGACGCAAAAAAATAATGTTTTTAATTTCAAACGTAGCATTTTCTTAATAACAAATTCTATTTTTGTGCAAATCTATTTTGATGAGCGCAACAGGAACAAAACGTTTGATACCGCCAGCATTAATCTTCTGTATTATTTATAGATCAAAACAAGCTCGACGAGACATTTGTCGAGAAGCTGGTGACTCAGATCATCAAGAATGTGCAGCTTAAGATCACAGATATCCACGTACGATATGAGGACAGCGTTACGAATCCTAAAGCTCCATTCTCCTTTGGTGTCACCCTGCACAACTTATCCGTCCATACTACTGACGAAAATTGGCGAAAGGCGGTCATCACAGAAGCTGTTACCAAGATTTTTAAGGTAATATTCGGTTTGGAAAGAGTTAATTACTTTTCATGGAACGTTAAAGTTGTTATTCAATTTGAAGGCTTGACCTTTAGTTGATAAAGGTTTAAGTACCTAGGTACTTATTTAAAAAGTCACATGGTAGTACTTATTTTGGTTGAACTTAAGTCCCAAAATTGTTTTTCTTGCAATGAGAGTAAACATATATGGGTAAAATCTTGTATGATTTATTACTCCGAGTCTCGGAATATTTTAAAACGACATTTTGGTATCAAATATTTATTTTTATGGTCCACTAGCTGACCCGCGCAACTTCGTTTGCGTCACATTTTCCATTAATGCTCCGCTCCTATTTGTCTTAGCGTGATGATATATAGCCTTTAACCTTCCTCGATAAATGGGCTATCTAACACTGAAAGAATTTTTCAAATCGGACCTGTAGTTCCTGAGATTACCCCCTACATACAAACTTACAAACATACAAACTTACAAACAAATTTTACCTCTTTATAATAGTATAGATAGATAGATAATGCTTTTGAGTGGAAACTTTTTCAATAAAGAAAATAAATTACTGTACTTTTTGGTTACTGGATTAATTTATTATTTTTGACGATTTTTTCATCACTATATAGTTTTTTTGTTTTACCCGAAGGGGGTCCGTACAAATGAAATAATATTACATAAGGGAGAAAAAAAAACCTAAAAAGTACCAGACTCGTTAACTTGTAAAAGAGAATGCCCATTTTGTTAGGAGTTTTGGGCCCCTAAAAAACTTTGCATGTCACGATGGTTTTAACTTGGTTTCGTAGACCTAGAATTACCTTTTCATATCCTGAAATCGAATTTCAATTTTTCACTCTAGTTTAAGAGAAATCTTATATTTTCGGATGCTGGAATTGAGGTTATGAAAACAAGTTTTTTTTTTGTTTTAAACATATTTGAAAACACTACATACCTTCTTCTCTTCTATGTAGGTTATGTACAAAGTGCGCTTATAAATATCCCTTGCCATGCCGTGCCGGCAGTCAGCGTTCAGTAGGCCGTACCCTCACAACTAGTAGATAGTGTTGTCAAAAACAAATACTTACCTACGACTAAAGCCTTAGATTAGAGGAGCTCATAGCTAAGTTACAAACGAAGGAAGACTCGACAGCTTGAAATTGTAACGAACAGAAGTATAACAACAGTAAATACGGAGGAATAATTCAACACGACGCAAAACTAACGGCACGAAACAATTTGATTGATGCATTGATTTGACAGATTGATCTATCTAAGTGTGACCATGTAAAATATTTTGGAAATCGATTTACCAAATCGATTTGTAATAAATTATATTATTTACATAATTAAAAAGATAATTATAAACGCTATTTAGGTATGAATGGGAGCTACCAAGCTGAGTAATAACCACAATAATGTCTGTGGTACTAACTTTTGTTTTTTAAAGAAAATACTTAATCAGGTATGAATGTAGCGGAATATTTCTGACGGTAGGAAATAACATATGAAATACATGATAATTATGTGGAAATATGGGCGAACACAGACGCTCCGGTTGCTCTTCCGATTGTCTGATCAGACTATCCAGACTAACCGGAGCCTCTGTTTCCCCTTTAGTTCTTCGCTATCGGACAGAGGACCTTCACATCATTTCAGGATCGTACTTTAACTTCAAGTACCGTAGAGCTAAGACCGCTAGAATCTCCTGGTTATAATATTATGTCTGTACAATCTCTCAAATTATAATTCCTTCGTGTTTTTTTTTTTTAGTTAGTTTTAGTGCTTTTATATTCTTTATTTCGGGAGAAAAGCTATTGTAGTCTATCTCCGGTCATGTTAGTCGGCGGATTAGTAAAATATCGATAATTCCAATCGATTAAGTACAATTATTTAATTGAGATAGTCTGTACTCTGGCAACATTCAGGTTAAGTTTTAATGGCGGAACTGATATAAATTCAATGAAATAAATATTAATTATGTTTTCCAATGCTAGGGTAAAAGAAATGTTGATAAAATTAGCTTGAACATGTAAAAATATGACTTAATTTTTGAGAAGTAAATAGTCTTGACACGGTACCAAAACTAAGGGGCCCATTGGTTGGCTTTCTCCTTTTTATACTTCTCTTTTTTATTTTTTTGTTTTGCTTTTAAGTCACTAGTTTGTAATTTGTACGGAATAAAATAAAGCTTTATTATTATTATTATTTATTGTTATTATATAGTTTTTTTGTTATTGTTTACAGATTCTTGATCTAGAAGGTTTAGCAATTTACTGGAATCCTGCAACTGAACTGTATTCAAGGTCAGGTCCCGCGGAGATAAAAGAGAGATTACAAAATGAGATAGCAACAAAATCATCAAAACCATCATTTTACCGATATGGTAAGCGTACTCGTCTAATAGACACCAAATTCATCACGACTAGAAGACTTAATTGATACTTATCCACTTTGTTACAAGTACAAGATCGATTGTATAATTGAATTGAAACGCTATGTAGTCTTGTTTTAATCAACTGCAGTTACTGTGTTTCATGGCAAAGGGGATGTTAATCACGTAGGTACATAGTATTTCAGTAACTTTATTCTACTTTCAGCTCTGGGTCCAATAAACGCGACGGCAAAACTAAAACTAAACCCGAAACCAGAAGCCGACGTTCCCAGGTTTAGTCTACCGAAAGTGATACTGAGTTTGCATATGGAGCAACTTTCAGTCAGCCTAACGAAGTCTCAATATCAAGACATGATGTTATTAGCGGACTCTATGGATAGAATGAACAAACAGGCGCCATACAGGTATCTTGATTGATGTTAATTGTTAACCATTGCTCTATGAACTGTGAATCAGTTTACCAAGTTCGAATGTAGGTCAGGTTTTGTCGGTGTGTTTTAATATGGCCAGATTTATAACGCATATTGAAGACCATCTTTTTCTTATGATTACGTCCGTGTGGAGGTTGGAAAAGAGCAGAAATACTAGCATAATTATACTAAAAAAAATGTATTTCTGCTCATTCACACACACACATTCACATTCTGCACATTGTCTCGAGTACCAATATAATTATCAAATTAAGGGATTAGAGATAATTATCAAATTAAGGAATAACTAAGTCAATTTGACTGCGTATTAATGATACAGAACGCAACTGGCAATGTAAAATATTGTCAGTTTCGTTTTCAATTAAAATATTATTAATAATAAAATGCCGCATTCGAATTACAGAAAGTACCGTCCAGATGTCCCTTCATACAAACGCCACTACAGGCAATGGTGGCAGTTTGCATATCGCTGCATATTGGAGGAAGAAGTGCGTCGGCGGCACAGAAACTGGAATTGGGCGCATATGTTAGCTCACAGGCAGCTTTGTAGAGACTATGCGGCCGTGTATCAGTGTAAACTGACCAGTAGGGGCAAAGTTAACACGGAACAACAGTGTCTACTGGAAAAGGCTGAGAAAACACTCGACTTGTTCAATCTAGTCGTTATTAGGCAAAAGATTGAAATGGAGGTGTGTATTTCACATATTATTAGGAATTTTTAAACAAATCAGAAGTTAACGTTTTCAAACCCTGTGTCGCTTAAAAACTCATTATTAACATCAAAGCTGACTTTGATTTGAATGAAGGATGATTTCCACCAAACGACGCGAAACGATTCGAATATCGAATTGAACCGGAACGGATTTTACAATCTTTAAACGATATTAAATCGTGTACACAGTATTTAAAGTCTATATTACTAAGCCTCGCATAGCAGCTTGGCCGCGGCCGTCTTCCGCAACATGCGATCGTAGCGGAAAGTATTCTGCGACGTACGATCGCATTTTAAAAATTAGAAATAGAATACGTCAGCATTGCAATGTAGGAATGAAACTATTTAGCTAGGCGCAGAAACTGATACGTTCGCAAGCGACAGTACGGCGTCGATGCGATGCGAGCCTTTTGGTGAAAATCATCCTTGACATGATCAGCTGAGGTTATCAATGCTTGATACTTCCTATACCCTCTTTTGGTGACCATCCATTGTAATATTTTTTTATGTTGTTCAGGTTGAAAGGTTGGGTAAATTGGAAGAGGAAGCTAGAAAGACACAGGGCTGGTTCAGTGGTTGGTGGTACGGAAGTAGCTCCAGAGACGATGAAATGGCTGAAGGCACAGCTATTAGTAAGTATGATAGTCAAAGAATGAATGGTTTAAAACCCCAAGACGACTATTGTCAACTACATATTATGGACTTCCTCAATTTTATATGCTACTGCAATAATTTGAGACACAATCAACTTTGTTTTGGCATAGTAAACATAATGAATAACGCAATAGATATTGTGTTGTATCATGAACTGGATGTTTTTTAAATATTGTTTATACCTTTTTTAGTGAAACAATTTGAAAAAGCGATGACATCAGACGAGAAAGCGAAGTTATTCCGTGCCATAGACTACCAAGAGAACACTGCACCTCTTCACTTGCCCACAGAGTATGTGGCCATAGAGAGCTATTTCCAATTAGACCGACTTCAACTGAATGTGACCGATGTGGTCGAAGTGTTGAAGGCTAGTGTCGATTTTGTCGAAGTAGATATGAAGCAGCGACCCAGTGCTAATGCGTTACGGTAAGTTATGCAGTTTATAGTTAGCATTACTAAAAGTATGGGATTTTTTTAAGACCAGAAGGAAATCATAGGGAGCTGCAGGACACTGGACCGCATGTTGGACCTTAAAAAATATCGACCTTGCGTCCTTCGCAATGAAGACGAAAATTTACAAATGAAAACTCGGTTCAATGCGAGGGCAGGAATGAAAAAATACTTATATGGATGAATGATAAAAATAAAACCTTTTCGGGTTGCGGTGCATGACATTTCGAGCTTGCTTCGCTCGCTCTTTTATTTTACCTCTCTTAGTTCTTGAGCTTAATTGCGTCACACAGTCAACTAAGTTAATTCTACTTGAGTTTGGATAGTTATGAGAAAAAAATCAAAAGTATCCTAGGCGAGGTGCACAAATTTTCGAGATTTTGTTTGTAAGTGTGATGAAGAACAGTCTTGAAAAAAAGAACCTGCAACACAAATGCGACTGCTGTCACTAGAACGAAAGGCGCAGCCCGTAATAATTTGGGGACGGTTCGTTTTTGGGATGACACCACATTATCTTCAGGGGGGTCACCAATATTACCTACGCCGGTGGTTGTCCATCAATATTATCCACAGTTCGACATCATATATTGCTGGGCACAGGAAGGCCACTATTCGCTCGTGTCAATCCTCAGAATCATTGTGCTGGCCTCATCCAGATTTTACCATTAACGACAACAATGTCAAGTCGTGGTTACCCGTGGTGTCAAGTCGTGGTGGCTGATGCCCGCGGCTTCGCCCGCTTGACAAATAATATACTAAAACCTTCCTCGAAAAACACTCTATTAGTGAAAACAGCATGTAAATCAGTGCAGTAGTTTTTGACTTTAATCGCGAAAAGACAGACAGACGCGGCGCATGACTTTGTTTTATGATATTTTGTAGTGATGGACTTTATTTCAATGATCTCAAAGTTATTTTCCCCCAGATTTAATATCTGTTCTTCTATTTGCAGATTGGACGTCAGGATGAAGGCTTTCAGCGTAGCTGGTGTGCAGCAAGGTTCATTTGAACCGCAACTGGTCACCTCCAAGGAAGTTACACAAGACGTCAACTTATTGAATGTTATCTTCGAAACCAATCCTTTAGGTGATTTTGACAGTAATTTTTTTCTAGAAGCTTTCAGATTTGATTATATAGAACGTGCATGGCGAAGACTGTGCCATAGAGTGTAACCAATACGGAACTTTTTCCGTATGAACACTTGTCTTTGTCGCTTCTGAGCTGCCACCTATAGCTCCAACACACACCCTGAGGTTTAGTAACGTACTATTTGAGTGCCATATTATTTACAGCCCGGTGGATTTTCTTTACCAACCAATTACAATTTAAAACTTCGTCAGAGGCTTCAATTTGGTTAGAACATTGTGTCACCAATCCCACTGCTAGGCTAAAGTTTCTTCTAATACAGAGATGGCATAAGCATTAGGGACTACCACCACGCTTGCTCAGTACTTCCGTCGCATAAAAGCACGTCTTTTTACAGGTGAAAATTGCGACCAAAAAGTCCAAGTAAAAGCTCGCCCGCTACAAATTGTCTATGACGCGCAAACTGTCATAGAAATAGTTAAAGTATTTAAACCGGAAACGGAATCATCGGCTTTATCTACGTAAGTCTGTTTTTATATCTGTTTGTTATTTACCAAGGATAAATCTAATGAGTGCGAGGCAACTAGAAGGAGGCTAATGTAAAAAAGACGAGTCTTTTAGTCAGAAGCCTGAATGAAACGTTAAAGGTTATAATATCGAAGTCTCAAAATTCTTTTTTGGAAGAGGATGGCCAATAGGGTAGATAACTAAAAAAATCTTATTAGTCCGTTGGATAATTTCCAAAAATATACTTTTTTCCCGTAAACAATAATTAAGAAGTTGCGTTGAAACCCGTGTGACGTCACATTTCGGTACACTTTTACCGAATAGTGATGTCACAAGCGTCAAAAGATCTAGTGGTCTAAAAAGGCTACTTTAGCAGAATCAGAAAGCAAATCACGCTTCCCCAATCAACCTTGAACCTAATTCATTAGCGATAAAAATGAAAATGAAAGATAGATTGTTGTGTGATGCTAATAATTTATGATACATCTAAAGTGGCATTTTTGTGGGGACTCTTGATTTTTGGTGCGTTTTATCGTTGTCATTTTTAGGGTTCCGTAGCCAAATGGCAAAAACGGAACCCTTATATGTAGATTCGTCATGTCTGTCTGTCTGTCTGTCTGGCCGTCCGTATGTCACAGCCACTTTTCTCCGAAACTATAAGAACTATGCTGTTGAAACTTGGTAAGTAGATGTATTCTGTGATCCGCATTAAGAGCGTGTATTCCGTCCACTAGCGCCGCCAATCGTTTTTTATTATTTGTGGTAAATTTAAGACACGTAGATAAAAAACCGCTCTGTAGTGCACTGAAGAAATGTACCTATTTATTATGTTTTGACAGCGAAAATTGGTTTGAACGAGATCTAGTAAGTATTTTTTTTTAATACGTCATAAATCGTAAATCGCAACTTTTCCTTATAATATAACTAGCTGTCCCGCGCAACTTCGTCTGCGTCACATTTTCCGCTTCCAAAAGTATATTGCAACAAAAAAATTGAGATGTAAGCTACCCTATCTTTCAAGTTGGATTAAACTGCGCATGGTGTGCAAATTTTATTATAATCGGTTAAGTGGTTTAGGAGTCCATTGAGGACAAACATTGTGACACGAGATTTATATATATAATATAATACCTACAGGTTTGTACAGAACCCTCGGTGCGCGAGTCCGACTCGCACTTGTCCGGTTTTTATTGATTTGATAAGGCAAAAAATACATGTCCAATAATTTTTGGAAATGATGTAACGGACTTTTTAGTTTTTTTTAGTCATGTACCCTATTATAATTAGCCGTGTTCTTAATTCTTCACAGCATTCGGTTTGGTTTGCTAACGATATTCAGCCGATGAATATTGCTAAGCAAAACAAACCGCTGAATTTCAGCGCTTCATGTATGCCCCATTTTTAGGGTTCCGTACCCAAAGGGTAAAACGGGACCCTACTATTACTAAGACTTCGCTGTCTGTCTGTCCACCTGTCTGCCACCAGGCTGTATCTTTCTTTTGCTCTTTAATTTTCAAGGGGGCTCCCATACAACAAACTTCTTTTTTTCCGTTTTCATTGTAAGATACTGATATTGGTAATGTTAATATGACCCTTATATATTTGCTTATAAGGATCTAATTTACATCAAATAAATTCTTAGCCATTTTCCCATTACATTTATTCTAACTTTTAAGGTTTACATATAATCACATATTTACCTTTCTAGTTTACAAGCGGCAGCAGGGAACAAGCTATCGGACCTCAAAGAGAAGTCCGCTCTAGGCATGCAGTATGCCGTACATCATCACACGTTCATAGATATCGATATTGACATCGCTCCTTCATACATTATTGTGCCGAAAACGGGCATCTATGAGGAGTAAGTATTTCAACTAACGGTTGCTGTACACGTAAGCCTTCCGGCATTAATCGGCACAGCCGGGCGGTAAAATCGAATATATGTAGATGAATGTTCGGGGAAAATACGCCGATTGATGCTGAACGTAGTGTAGTAATTGCGGTCGGCTTTTTCGTTCCACAAATACCGCAATATTGAATGATGGTTGACCCGAAACCGAACTAGTGTAGTTCGGGTCGGCTTTGTTGTTCAACAAGTACTGCTGAACCGACAATGCCGGGCGTTTATGTTTGTAAATGCTTCAAACAAGAATTGAAGAGAAACTTCAAAATGCAAAGGGCAACGCACTTGTGATACCGCTGGAGTTGCAGAGGGCCATAGGCGGCGATGACCACCTACCACCTGATGGGCCACATGCTGTGTTACCATTTTACAGCCTATAAAAACTTCTAAACGAACTCCGGTTTCAGATGATTGTTTTTTTTTTTTAACAATTGTTAAGTAAACGTTTCCGGTCCTTAGCTGTACGCACAATTAATGTGTTCTCAAAACGTTTTTCACGCGTGGGTGGGATGTATGCATCATGCATCGCCGTTCGTCTTGTGGTACGATGATGGAACCGGCAAAAATGCTACCGACAGAAATCCGACAGGCAAATCTGCAAGTTATTAGTCTTCAAGGATATTATGCGGATTGCACTCTTTTGACTAAGAGTGTATTGATTATGTGTGATTCTAAGTTTGAGTCAAATTTTGTATCTATCTAGCTTCTGCCCGCATCTTAGTACGCGCATATCCCGTTTTGCCCATTCCCATAGGAATTTTGGAAAATCTTTTTTGTACACGTTTCGGCTGTGCATTGTTTGTCTGTCAGTCACTCAGTATCGGAAGAATTTTATATATATTGATAACTTTAAGCAATTTCTGGTGCAAATGGCTTGCATACTAATAAACAAACACATGAAAATAGTAATTTGTGTTCTATGTCTGTCAGTAGTTTCCAAGATGTCACGCAGAATGCTGATACTTCTTTCTAACAAGAACATATTTCAGGGACGAAGCCTGTGTGGTAGTAAAACTCGGTGCCATAAAAGTGAAGTCGGCACCTCGTTCTGATGCGCTCGACGTTCACAAGTTATACAAGGAGGGACTTGCCGATGAAGACATATTGGCTGAGATCACGCGCCATAGTTATGATAAGATCGCCCTCGAACTTAATGCGATGCAGGTATGTTATAGAAGGAAGGAATTAATAAAAATATTCGATGGTTTTTAAGCTCTATGACATAATTGTATCACCATGTAGTTGGCTTATGCAATTATTATTTTTAACAAAAAAAAACTAATTTGATTAAATAAAGTAGTTTGTTCAAGACTTCCGGTAGTTCCATAATAATTTAGTGTATTTCCGGCAACGCTTGATACGAACTAAGCTGATCAGTTTTATTTTGCTCTTTAAATCCATGCATAAATAAATCTGTATAAACTGCAACAGTTCATCTAAGGGTGATACTATTTAATGGATTATTTCGCAACACACTCACACTGCTTCAAAATACCACCACCAAATAACAACATCATACAAAATGTCTTATACAGATAGTGATAGCCCATCCTGGTGAAGACTGGCAATCAGCAATAGCGTCGAAGGACAACGCTGGGACTCCTCTTCATCTACTCCAACCCACCAACTTAGTTATAGAGATCCACAAGTGTTTGATCACTGATGACCCGCGCATGCCCAAAGTCAGGGTTAGAGGAGAATTACAGAAGATTGCCATCAGTGCTTCGGAAGATAGGTTAGTGTGCTTCTGTGTCTTTTTTGTATGCATACAACGTGTTTCCATAACTTGAAGGTTATAAAAAAAGTAATTTAAAAAGTCCTAGAACAGGTGTTCCAAAAATACTTAGTTTCGAAGATAATACTAACAGGAGTAATTTATTTTCATTAAAATCAATCATTCATATTTAAGCTAAGAGAAATGCGACGTTGTCATATTTTACGTATGGGTGTTTTTAACCGACTTCCCATAAAGGAGGAGGTTATCAATTCGGTTGTATGTTTTTTTTTTTTTTTTTTTTATGTTTGTTACCTCATAACTCCGACAATTATGAACCGATTTGAAAAATTTTTGTTTTATGTGAAAGGATATGCTTGCAGATTGGTCCCATTTAAATTATATCGACATCGGTTACGAACTTTGGATTTTAAATCGAAATAGCTGGAATTTGACTATTTAGATGATTCTTTGATAATCGAAATTGCGTATTTTGCTTTTCTACGATTTGGCAGTGGTATTGTTAGGTGTGGGGCACCACTAAAAAGTGAAAAATAAAAAACTTTTTACAAAAAAAAAACAACCGACTTCCAAAAAAAAACACTACAAAGTAAAAAATAACTTTAATTTCGGAAGTCGGTGTCAAAATACGAAGAAAGTAACAAAAACACCGACTTCCGAAATTAAAGTTATTTTTTACTTTGTAGTGTTTTTTTTTGGAAGTCGGTTGTTTTTTTTTGTAAAAAGTTTTTTACATAAATAATCTTGAGTTACTCGAATAATATTGTGATAGAAAAGGAAAAAAACGAAAAGCAATTCATGAGCCAGGTGATTCTTTAACATGGTCTCATTAGTTAGTTATCTATACTAATATTATAAAGAGGTAACATTTGTTTGTAATCTATACTTCTATACTAATATTATAAAGAGGTAACATTTGTTTGTAAGTTTGTAAGTTGGTATGTTTGTAAGTTTGTATGTAGGGGGTAATCTCAGGAACTACGGGTCCGATTTGAAAAATTCTTTCAGTGTTAGATAGCTCATTTATCGAGGAAGGTTATAGGCTACATATCATCACGCTAAGACAAATAGGAGCGGAGCATTAACGGAAAATTTGACGCAAACGAAGTTGCGCGGGTCAGGTAGTAAGATATCAAAAGGAACACGTTATTATAGTATAGTCTACCTAGTTGGTCGATGGTTTGGTTTCATGGTCGATGGTTCCAAAAGGTTCAGGAGTTACCACCGCGTACCGACTGTCGTAGGGCCTCCCGCAAGGAGGATCGATTACTTAGTGAAGGCCGCGGTAATCCGCTGGATACTAGACGTACAGGAGTGGTTGATGTGACCACACTTGGAGGAACCTAAGACGACCCACTGACCGAAGCCATTTCTAGCAGTGGACGACGTTGAAAAGTCTATGTATGGTATGATATCTGGCAAAGAGGTCATCTATTTCTATAGGCGCTGTTGTAAAACGACCAAGTCTGCATCAACGGCTTCATTAAATAAGAAAATATATGTTTTTGGTTTCAGATTGTTAACGCTTTGTGAAATATTAGTGAGCATGCCTCTACCGAAGTCTGATGAAGCAACCCCACTTAAGGTTTGAATGATTTTATTTAAATTAATTAATTCCCTTAACGATTAAAGGATAATTTTAGGGCGGAATCCGAAGGTTGACCAATGTAACTCTATTACTAAGCTTCCGCCATCCCTCCGCCCGCAATAGGTAAGGTTAAACTGAAATTGATAGACTAAGATCCCAGTGTCCCCAGGATTTACTTATTTTGTCACTAACAAAACACGTGGGAAAGAGTTGTGTTGGTGTGTACCCTTTTATTTTCTGACTGTTTTTATTATTTTCAAAATGTAATGCTCAGCATTTTTGGAGATAAAGTGGCAATAAGGCAACCCCTACCCCTAACACCCCCCTCTCCTACTAGCAATATTTTGTTAAATTCCAATTTGCTAATTTAAAATAACTCAGTCGGTCCAACGGATTCGGAGAAAAAATAGTTATGGCAGACGGACAGACAAAGCCACTTTTTCTCATTCAAATGTGTCCTTGTTTTTAATTTAAAGATATTTGTCTTCAAATTTGCGTATACTTTAACTGGTACTGCGCCAGAGCTAACTGTGACTGTTATCAATGCGCAGGAACAACCTTCTCAGACTCTGATACCGATAACGACGATGGTAACCTACTTTTGCCAATAGTAGCCATGAGCCATTAATTACACTTCACTATTTTACTTAGATTTCACTATACCATTCATAAATATAAACTAACAATAGAGTAAGAAACGCGTTCTGTAGAATACGATATGTTTATTTATTTTTGTTTAGCGCGTTAGTTTATCTGAAAAGTTATATTAGTACACGTTTCCATTTAGTTTCAGTCTATAAAAGTCTGATATGTATATTAAGCTTAGTACAAATTTTAGCCTAGTGAATCAAAGGGATCGAGTTTGTCGTTACTTAAATATTTGGACCCTATGGAAAAACAAAGACGCGAGACTGCACGCGCTAAAGACAGCAAAAAAGACGAGCAGACCGTTCAACTGACTGAACTTGAAGCCTTCTTCATAATGAAAGGTAAGCACAACATTTTCATATGTCTAGGCGTATTACTGAAATTTCTCTTTGTTAAAGACTTCGTCAAAGGACTTGTTACAAACAGTATTACTATATTTCTGGATATTGGACTGCTCCAGGACAAATGACAGGCACATTAAGAATTAGAGTAACATGGGACAAAGGCATGAAGATGATGACGATTGTCAATAGGTATTTTTTTTATGAGCAGCCTCTTTGGTTTAAGAAATGTATAAGTAGATAGACGGTTGTGACAACTTAAAAATAAATCGTATTCAGTTTTCTTAACCGTGCCATTGTTTCCAACAGAACTTGTCCTCACCATCAACAGAAAACCAGTAGATGTAAAGCAAAGCTACGACAGATTCCTTGTGTTCTCTCTATCGCTGTTGGAAATCACGGCTATACAGAGAACATTCACTCTAGAAGCGATCATTCGATTGGGAGCGGTGCAACTACAGCACCATAGGGTGGGGCCTGGACAAATACCTTTGGAAATTATTGAGACGCCTGAAATCGTACTTCATGATGTGGACAAGCCTACTACATCTAATGCGATGGCTCCGCAACCGCATATAGATTTACATAAGTATTTGTTTACTGTTAGTTACAGAAATGTAAGTATTTTTTTTTTTTGTACTTTTTCTATAGTTTTTGTAGACAACTAGATCCTTTCAATTGTTTATTGCCCTATCATCAAAATTCAAAAGTCATTTATTCAAATTAGGCTGAGAGCCAGCACTTTTTGAACGTCAAGTTTTACAAAAGAAAGTCCCCCAAAACGCCCGCCCGTCACCACTTCCTAGTGTTTTCGCTGTGGAAAAGAAGTGGCAAACAAACTCCCCAGCAACACGTCTGTCTATTACGTTTTAAGAACTTGAATTTGTACAATAGGTAGTATGCTAAGTAATTAAAAAATCACTCGTTAGAAAAATCATTCACACTGATATAGAAAACAAAATACACACTCAAGCACCCCAAAAGAATTGCTATCAGGATAAAAAATATCCTAATTTCTATCCCAGGTCATATTTTATCCGTGTTTCATCAGAATCCGTTCAAAACGATTTGGAAGTGATGTAGTTAAAGGACAGACCCTCTATAGCATTCGGAGTGCGGATACTTTAATTTAAAATTAATAATCGTAGAAGCCCACCTTGTATAAGTTATTGATTTTACCCGTTTAATTTAATTTTGCCATGCGTCATAGTTGTAGAGCGCAACTAAAGTCTTTTTCTTTAACTGTAACTTGTCTTTATTTCGTTGTTTAATTTGAGAATTGACGTAAAGATTAAATTATTGTGCATTAACATCATTCTAAGCGTTTATAGTAAATCATTTTATAATTATCAGGTTGACAAGAAATGTCCAGACTTCCGAGGCGCTTTCGGATCAGTCGAACAGAAGATTGAGTTGGGTTTCACTGACTTGAAGGTTCTGCTTCATCTGGAAGGATTGCGGGAGATTCTTGTAATCGTTAATGAGTATCAGGTATGCTTATTTAATACTTAAGTGATTTAAATAACTATCGTCTTAAATTGTTTAAACTTCTAGATATACATTGCGTATATAAAAACGCATTAAAATTTGTGGACAAATGGACTTTTACATAAATATTCTATATAATTATAATGTATGTCGCATCATGGGTGGCCGAGATGCGAAGAAAAGAGGTCTTCTTTACAGTTAGACATAGTTTTGGATGTGGACACTGTCGCGGGTACTCGAACGAAAAAGTATTTAAACTAATTAATTTTATTCCGATGACCAGGGGCCCGAGTCTGCTATTACAATAGTGTCAGAATGGTCGATCACTGATTTCAAAATGGTTGATTTTGACAAGTTTGGTAATCTACTAACATAATGGCATCATAATGGCGTCATTATGACATTCCAATGATCAACGACTGACACGCCATTGAAAGAAAGCCATATGAATGATAATCTCGTACATAATGACAGATTTAGTATTTACGAACTTCTCACTACTTCAGATTGCTTATAACACTAATAAATAATATGTAAAACTAAATATAAATAAAATCTGGCATGAATAAATGCTCAAATTTAGCTCGGTTTTATAATAATGGCAATACGGCATTCCTACCGCAATTCTATTACGAGACCATTGACGTCCCAGTGACCGGCCACTGACGTGCCAGTGACCGTGCGATTATGAATTTAGCAGATTACGAACTTTTAGCAAAATGACAATGGCATGACAATGGGATCGTGTCGGAATGACAAATTTATAAAAATAGCAGACTCGGGCCCCTGGTGAGGTTCGCGCGTAGCCGATGAATGAGAGACGCACAGGATCTGTTGAGAACTATGTTTAATAAGTTGAGACATGGCTGTCTTTAGGCATTTTCAAATGTTTAAGAAAATGTTAATAGCGTGTAATATTCTAGCTCTGAAAAGAACTGTTGTGTAGCCCTGAAAAGAACTGTTGGTTAGCCCTGAAAAGAACTGTTGTGTGTGTAGCCCTGAAAAGAACTGTTGGTTAGCCCTGGAAAGAACTGTTGCTTAGCCCTGAAAAGAACTGTTGTTTGGCTCTGAGAAGAACTTTTGCGTAGGTGTAGTTTTAAGAACGAAATCTAAAGAAAATCGCACGAAAATTATTAGACTTCGCGCGCGACCGCTGCGTAGGGAGCCGACGTACTTATACTTATCTATGGAGCCGACCTCGCGGCTGAGCCGCGCGGGTACCTTACTCATAGATCTAAACCTGTGTCTAAACTCCCCTCCCGCACGCGCACCCCCGCCTTGGTGACGTCCACTTCGCAACGGGTCGTGCAGCAGAAATCGTAATATTTTAATTTCGCCATAACTTCAAAACCAAACGTCCGATTTTAATCATTAAAAGACCAAATATTATCTACATAAACTGTACTTAGTGATAAAATACTTTATTTTGATAAAGATTAATAGCATGAGTAAAATAAACGCGTTTAAATGTAGTCCAAAAAAAATCAAGATTTTTAAATTAAAAAAATGGTTGTTGTGCCTCACTCGACATAGATAGGTATAGTGTGTCGCGGACTTTTTTGTAGATATTTATAAGATCTACAATTAATTAGAACAATGTATGGTTCTATCTTTTATAGTTTAGGCAGCGTACACAAAATAAGTTACTTTTCTGGTTGATTTTTACACCTTGTGTCCGAAAAACCCAAATATCTTACGGAACCCTATTTTTTTCCAAAATAAAATATAGCCTATGTTACTCGTGGATAATGTAGCTTTCGAATGGTGAAAGAATTTTTAAAATCGGTCCAGTAGTTTTTGAGCCTATTCATTACAATCAAACAAACAAACAAACAAACAAACAAAGTTTTCCTCTTTATAATATTAGTGTAGATTGTTTTTTTTTTCTCTACTATTCTTAGACAAGACTGGCAGCAATTCAGAGTGAAGTAGACCGGACAGCCGATGCTGGCCCATTGGCAACTATCATGGAAGACGAAGAGTTCACCGCAGCCAAGTCCAAAGGTAAGGTTAACTATTTGTATACCCGCGGAAAAAAGGAAACATTTTCCTTATCAAAAACCGGATCACCTGTAAGACATTTTATAAAAAGTTTACTCAATGCATACATTTACAGTGAGTGTAACGAAGCCGTCTCGTTCAAAGCAAGTGGAAAGCATACAATTGAAAGTGAACTGTAAGATCGGAGCGATAAGAATAGTTTTCGCGACGGAAGACCGTTCGCTGTCCCTGGTGCAACTACAGGGCGCTACGGCCGGGCTCGTGCTCAAAGCCTCCTACACACAAGTGGATTGCGCGATAGCATCCATCAAAGTGGAAGATTTGAACCCTTTCACTATTCATAAAGAGGTCAGTTACTAAAACATTTGTAGCGCATATAATACAAGATGTTCTGTTCTTATAGCAGTACAAAACGCTTTCTCAGTAGTACAGTATTTTGACATCTAGCCAGACGAATTTGTAAAAATATATGGAGGTTTATACAAACATCTAAAAATACAGACTTTCACGTATATAACACTAAGGGCTGATTTTTCAATTCTAGATTATCTCTTACTAAATAATAAATGCAGCTGTTAAAAATATTTTCTATACAAAAGCTGACAAACAATCATGCACATGTAATCTGACTGTTGCAAAATCGGCACTAAGTGAGATGTATGTAGTTTTTCTTAGTAACAATATAATTTTCTTCAGATTCTCAAAGTGCTCGGCGGTGACGTGGTCAACGTTCGACTCGTGATGTACAACTTAGATCAGTTCCCTACTGTTAGTGATGTGGACATGTCGATAGATTGTCAAATCAACTGCCTGCGTATCATATTCCTCAACTGGTTCGTCACTTCAATGTTGGTAAGTTGAATTTTATTACGATCAGAATAAGTTTTAGTATTATTTACTCGTCGAAGTTTTGTTCAATTGGCAAAGAGGTCGATAGTACAAAAAACACGCACGGTTTCTGCGGTGGATACTCAAACCATAACCCACGGCGGGCGCTTTTAGAGGCGGTATTGTCAACAGTTTCCATAGAAATAACTTACCCTTGCAAATGACGTAAAATAAGAAACTGACGATTGAAGGCGTGGGTGGGTGCCGCAAATTTTGTAAGTAGTGCCTTCTCTAGACGTCGGTGAAGCTGAAATAACGCGCTCGGTGTTCATAACCAATTGAATTGTTTACAGGACTTCCTGAACAACTTTCAAACAGCTCAACAAGCGATCATAGACGCGTCGTCTCAAGCCGCCGACGCAGCGCGCGCTAACGTACAGAACGCGTACACGAACTCGACCAAGTTATCACTGAAAGTGCGGCTAGCGGCTCCTATTATCATAATACCGGAGAACTCCAAGAGCCGTAATGCTATGCTCGTAGATTTGGGTCGCATGACTCTGAATAATAAGTTTGTGGATCTAAATGTCCTTGTAAGTAGTAGAATCAAATTTAATATTTTCGTTTATTGTCCTTTTCATTATAGTGTTTGAAGGTTACGTTGCTTGAAATACAAATGGATGATCGTCTATTGTCAACTCCCCTTTGACTTCAATGTTTCTTTAGTGAGGAAATATCGAAAAAAAATGAAAAATATATTTTTTAAGTTTTATATGTTTTTTATTTTTAATATTTGTAACCTGGTCTGTTTGAGATGGATAGTACATTTTTATTTAATTCTTCAGGGTTTAAGCAACAGCGTGACAGTTGACGAGTTGACTCTCGAACTAGAGAACATGAAAGTTTCGTGTGTGAAGCTCGGAGATGATTACACCGACCTTATCCAAGAGAGGAAGCTGCTACGTCCGACCAGCTTCACACTTTTCGTTAAACGAAGCCTCTCGCTCTGGTACGATATGCTACCCGACTTGGATGTATCTGGTAGAATGAAGACCATTGCTGTAAGTGTGCTTAATTTTTAACTTTAGTTAAAAGGTTTTATTTTCTTTTAGCTCTTAGTTATAACAGTAGCATGGGTCGATTTTCAAGGTTGAATAAGTAACCATCCATCCTCCATGATCGGAAAGCACATTAAGCCGTTCGTTCCGGCTGAAAACTGAAGATCATTGACAGTCGTTACGGCAGTCAAACGACATAAAGTCTGCCAGCAGTGATCCCTTGGCAAGATCGGTGTCAGATTGAATGGCGTCTATCGTGTTTTCCGGTTACAGGTTACTGGGTTGTAGATGCCAGATTACCCATGTAAAATCCTGGTACTTAGCTGTATTCGGCTAGATCTGGAAGCCGTAGTTATAAGGCTAGGCAGATTGGTTTAAAAAGGTCAATTTTCTCTCAATATTCGAAAGAAAATTTTCCTTTTAAGGTGAAATGTAAATATTAGCCGAAGACTTAATAAAATTAAATATTTCAGATCACAATAGGCCACAGTGACTATGAGAGTATCATGAAGATTCTCAATCAGAATTTACAAGAGGGTCAGAAAGTTGTAGAGAAACCACCTACGAGCCTGACGAAAACAACTTCGAAAGGGGCTGTTAGGCAACAAAGCAGCAAGATGCAGATAAGGTCCTCGTTGACGACCGCAGTCATGACACCTAAGGAGACAGAGAAGAAACCCAGAAGTACCATAAAATTCTCATTCACTATGGACAGCCTCGTTATTGATCTTCTGAACTCTGTGGCTGTAAGTAGATTGGTTATATCAGGTGTTTTACGAGAAACTTTATAAAAATTTACAAGTATCGGTGTTATGCTAAACCCTTTTAGCTTTACGGCTTACAAGCGACAATATTTCCTTACTGAGGAGTAAGGAAATAGTGTCGCTGTTCTTTTTTGATTAATTTTTCAGTTGACTCCATAGTTCCTCCTGAAGTCCTTGAGCTTCAATGAATTTGCACTTTTCTGGTGGTCGTCTCTGTTGATTCTTGCTCCCAGAAGTTGCAGTGGCGGGCTTGTCCCAAAATAAATACAAATGCAGGTGTAACTGTGGTGCGTCTGTCCCTAATCCTGGGTACAGATGGGAGGCCTTTCCATTCTTTCCAATTTTCACTAGCCTGCGCTTCCTCCTTTCGGTTTTGGAAAAACCCAGATCTTTTGTGCAGTATTGTGTAATAATAGTAATAAAAAACATCTGAACAGGCACAAGACACAGAATTGGCGCGGTTTTGTCTGGCGCTGCTGTCGGTAAAGGGCAGGATGCTATCAGACAACTCGATGCAGACTTCGCTGCTACTGGTGGACTGCACGCTAGACGACACCCGGCCTGGTAGAGGCACTAAGATGACCAGGTATGTGCTCAGACTCACACATTTATTTTAACTGTATGTACCTATGTAATAGTGCTACGTGGGTGGACTTTTCTATATCAGTCAACCTGAGTTCGTAAGTATGAACTATTAAAGCATCGGTGTTGATGCTATCGATCACGCCACCTCTTTCGCACTGGTGCTAATGTACAGATAGGAACAGAAAAATAAAACATAAATAGCTTTGTACAGTATAATTATACTGCATTATACGTCCTCAAATTGGTGCTCAACAGACTAACGAAGTTCTTGTTATGACAAGAACTGTGTGAACTGTGTGTATGTACAAAAAATGTTGTTGTCTTGTCTTGTGTAATGTTGTTGTTGGACGGTACGGTTGGCGCAGTGGTTGAGCGATCGGCTGCTGCGTCGCGTGTCGTGGGTTCGATTCCCGCACAGAACAAATATTTATATGGCGTACAGATAGTTGTTCCGGGTCTGGCTGTTTGTGTATGTGACTTTGTATGTTTGTAAACGCACCCACGATACAGGAGAAATTCTTAGTACGGGGCAAAGTTTAAAAAAAAAAATTAAAGCAGCGAACCCACTACGGCGCGCGCTATTCACGGCCACGTGGCGCATTTTAGCTGCGTGGGTTCATTTGTTTGACAATGTGGAGGAACACAGATGGGTTTTAGTCCGTTAGAGTCTGACACTCCCTTCTGCTTCGCCCAAAGTGGGAGGAGTCATTTGATGATTTCAAATCCATAAAAAAGTACACACTGTACTGTTTCCACTGCAGTAAATGCTACACGCCGACGTCTATGTAAAACTGTACCGTGGCCCACCGCGGCACACGGAGAGGCTACGCACGTTTTAGCGTTGAGCTACGTGTGCGCCATATTCGAGCAAGCTACGCGTGCCAATGACGTCAATTAATGCATATCGTATCCGTGGGTTGCAGTGAAAACAATCTCATACATTTGCATGCAAGCCGAAGCCTCACACACGTGCGTAGCCTTTCCGTACGTTGCGGTGGGTTTCCGCCTTTAGATGCAAATGGCGACGTATAATATGTTACGTGTCAAATGTTTACATTAACTACAAGTAAACAGTTTCTAAAACTGTTTAACTTTTTCGTAAGAATTGTAGCAGAGTGGACATTGAACTCCTTAATTTAATTGTTGTTAGATACCTGGAGAGACGACGCACTTATAAAGTCGAAAAGAGCGAAGTCGAAACGTCGGACGACTCACAAGATAAAAAGATACGAAGCATGATTGACATTACGTATACCATGAAAAATAATGACACGTTCAGTAAGTTTTACTATGCATGTTTATGTTTTGATTATGTCTTGGTACGATTGATATTTAAATATTTTGGGGATTATAAGCTTGAAAGTAGACTCCTTCAATAGATTTTTTTTAATTTACCAATCCATCTGAATTTTCCTTTACACATGAGTACGTGTATCGATCAGTCCATGTAACTTATTAAAAAGAAAAACTAAAATATGCAATCTTTACGTAGAACTCAAGCTACAAAAAAAAATAAAAATCAGGAGTACAAATTGCTCTGTAATAAAAAATATTGCTAAAAACTAAAAACTGGCGACTGGCGGGAGACTAGCAGGGAGTAAGCACTTTACATAAAGACTTATGTAAAGTGCTTACTCTCAGCCTAATTTGAATAAATGAATTTTGAATAAAATCGTATCATTTTTATCCAACTTGCAGTTGACATAAGGATATTCAGCTTCGACCTAATCCTAGCGATGGATTTCCTCAATAAGATCGCTGAGTTCATGACTACTGGATTAGGCGAAGATCCCAAACCGAAAGAAGACTTATCAACTACAAAGGCGGGTCAAGAAAAATCTGTTGAAACAATATTGGTAAGCTTTGATATCTAATTCTATGTGTCAGGTCACAACTAGGAAAATCAGATTTATGTTCGTGTAATAAGCGAACCAACTGACGGAGAAAGAGAGAAAATGGAAAATTCAGTGGTAGAAAAAAGGTCTCTTCCTTTTCACACATGAGAAACAGTCTCTTTAACACGATTTATGCAATAAATGATTAAAAAATGTGTTCCCAAATGAAAACTAGATACACTATAATATAAATTGCCAATAAAGAGTTGACCGGAAGATTCAAACCTTTATTTATTTATTAAACAGTTGGTATGGTCATATTTGCGCAAACCAAATATGAACCGGATGCAAAAATTTTGAAGGCGTTCAAGTTTATCAAGTTGCACTTCAGTAAGGTCAAGATAGCTGACAGCTGCATAATCAAGGCTCTGAGTTCGATCGCAGTTTGCGCTTGTAGTTGAAGAGCAAACTGTATACCTATTCAGAGAGTGTCTGAATCAATATACATTTTGCTTTAAAATACTAGAGCAAAATACGTACGAGTTGCTATTTGAGTTTTTGTTTTTGGCATTTAATGATCGTCAGGTTAAGATCCCCTCTATGGTTGGTTAATCATGTGGGTTAGGTTAGGTTAGAACCATGACCATTAGCGTGCGAAGGCGAGCGAGCGAAGCGAGCGTGCCGCGGCAGCGGCCGCCGAGCACCAGATCCCTTCTATTGTTGGTGAATAATTTGGGTTAGATGAGGTTATAACATAATATGCGAACAAACCGTATACTTATACAGACTGGTCTGTAGTCATACGTAGTTTGCTTTAAAAATATGCAAGCAAAATGTATACTTATACAGACTGGTCTGTAGTCATACGTAGTTTGCTTTAGAGTATTTGTTATTTTTAAGAGCACAAAGTGATCGAGTACAGACTTTGGGGGTCTGTACTGATATACACAATGGCAATACGCGACCCGAGCCCACTTCGTTCGTATTTTTTGGATTAATATAATTATAACCTATGACACCCACAAATAACGTGGCTTTCATTTCATGGGTAAAAATAAACAAATTCGGTTCAGTAGATCCAGAGATTACCCCCTACAACGTCACAAGCTCACAAACTTTACCTCTTTATAATCTTCTTAATATATATAAATCACGTGTCACGTTGTTTGTCCGCGATGGACTCCTAAACTACTTAACCGATTTTAATCAAATTTGCACACCGTGTGCAGTTTGATCCAACTTGAAAGATAGGGTAGCTTACATCTCAATTTATAGTCGCAATATTTTTTAAGAGCTGAGCATTAATTGAAAATGAGACGCAGACGAAGTTGCGTGGGTCAGCTAGTGTTATTATAGATGAACATTATAACTAAAACGTATGATACTAGTTGTGACAGTTCACAAGCCCAGATAAACCAAAGCCAAAATGCCTTCAAAAAAAGATTAAAAATCGCAAAACATGTGAGCTCATATTAAACTATTATGTAATTTTAAATATTGCTTTAAAAATAAAAGTACTACAAAAAAATAATTTAGATTTCTACATGATATAACAATCAATATTTATTAAAAAAAAAACACTATACACGAACTAAAATTAAAAAAAATCTAATGTACATCCTTTGGCCGAGGTAAAAGCTAGCCCTTGGGTCACGCGAAGTGTCTACTAAGCGTCTTGATAGAAATTAATATTTTAATTGTATACATATTTATGTATGTAGTTTAAATTTAAGTTTTAATTTTAGGAAACCCTGTTTGTTTGTGAGGTTCATTTCAAAACAAGTTTTATTTGGAGAAAATTATCAATTTAAAAAATAAAAAGGATACTTAATCTCTAGTCCAGTACCTTGTCGCCTGAAAGAACGGGACGTTTTGAAAGTAGAGCTACAATATGAGACTAGAATTGTCTCTGTAGACCCAATAGTTGTTGTAGCAAATTTAGTCTAAAAAGGCTTGAAAAGGCAATATCAAAATCTAGTCTTTCAGGGTTATAATCGCCAAAATCTGAAAATAATTTTGATTTTTCGATTTTGGACAAAGTTGCGTTCGGCGCTCGAGGTCACAATCTTGGATTATTCATTGGGCCAATATCATAAACAAGTCTGCTAAAAATCAGAACTACCAGATTTGACGCAGACTCTGATGTACATACATATATATAGTTGCTGGACCACTAAAACCGTGTAAAAATTTATATTTGTTAATTTTGCAGAAGAGAAAATCAACAGCGGTGTCGACTTCAACATATATCGATCCCCCCAAGTTGGCGATGATGACGGTCAACATTAAGATTGAGCAGCCAGATATTATCCTCGTGGAGTCTCTCGAAACGAAACATTGCGACGCTTTGGTGATGAACGTGCGTATTTAAATGCAGATTTTAACCGACTTCAAGAAGGAGGAGGTTCTTAATTTGACTGCTTTCATTTGAATTTTTTTTGTATGTTTGTCCAGCGATTTTTTCGCCGATTTGGATGATTTTTCTTTTGTTTAGAATAGTATTTTCCCGGGTTATATTTTCAGTAAATGATAGCAAGTCTCCCGGGAATTCTGCAATGGCATGTCAGTTTGTCAGCATGATGTGTACAAGTACCATGTTAATTTTACCCTATGCAAAGTAGAAATTTAACATGACCCGGTCTGGATTTGGACTGCAAAAGACCCAAAGTAATTCTTTATCGGTAAACACTCATTAAAAGTATGTAATCATTAAAAAGTAAAAAATATTTTTTTTCTAAATAAAAATAAAACCAAATTCCAAATAAAAAAAAAGAAAACGTACAAGTGCCAGTTGGACTCGCCTACCGAGGTATCCGTACTAATTTCTCACAACTAAAGACTATATTTTTTATGATGTAATCTGTCAGCTCCCATAAATTAAAAGAACAATATTAAGACTTTTTGCTCCATAACACTTATAAAACCTTAAAGATTTACATGACAAAGTGAAAGAATATGGCATGGGGCTGTAGCACACTATCTACGTGTAAGATGAAGGAGGAAACGCCTAAGAGGAAGTTAACAATGATTGATAATGTTTGCAGATGGAGGCTCGCTTCAAGCTGCGCCAAAGTGCGGAGCGCATGGTAGCGGACGGCGGCATCTCGGGGCTGCAGGTGGTGGTGCGGCCGCTGTCGCGCGGGGACGACGCGCCCGCGCCGCGCTCCAAGCCGCGCTACCTGCTGGCGCCCACGCACCTGTCGCTGGCGCTGTCGCAGCCGCCGCTCAGCGGCATGCACATCGACCTCGCTATCACTGATATCGTTGTCACTGTCTCACCGGGTTAGTTTGTCCGTATGCCCAACAAGTTTTCTAAACGTGTGACAAGTTAGGAAAAATTTCTACCGTGGGTGCGCGAGTATGCGCTAGACTGCACTCAAGGAAAAGTTGCAAAACAAATGAGGACCGGTGTAATTTGTTTTGCAACTTTTCCTTGAGTCCAAACGTGAAAGCGGTTGCGCGCGGAGTACCGCGTATGCATGCGCAGTTGCGTGACTCCGCGCTGCCTTTCGCATTTAGTCGTTTTGATGCTCTTCAGGAATGAATTGTTGTGATTGAAATGTCGATATTAGTTCAACAGTGAAAAATGCTCTTTTTAAAAAAAAAAACGTTGCCCCACACTAGGAATTTTTCCTGTATCGTGGGTGCGTTTACAAACATACAAAGTCACATACACAAACAGCCACACCCGGAACAACTATCTGTAGGCCATACGAATATTTGTTCCGTGCGGGAATCGAACCCACGACACGCAACGTAGCAGCCAATCGCTCAACCACTGCGCCAACCGTGCCGTGTGCTCTGCGCTTCGCTCCGCCATATGTGAGCCGGACCTTCACTAGCCTAATGGACTAAGATTCCAGAGCTCCCAGACATTACTTATATTCTCAGCAACATAATGTGTGGGATAGAGTAATGTTACGCATACCTGTTAGCTTGGGTGGGTGGAAAGTCAAGGAGGTAGTTTAGTTGTACCAGGTTTTGAGCGAATAACCCTGGTAGGGTTCTTTTTCGTTATGTACACCTAGTAAATAAACGGTATTGTCGGGTAATCTGAAGAATTAAAAATATTTGACCTGAGTAGGTTTGGAGCAAGAATTTTGCTTCTACAAAGTTCTTTTTGTAGGATTCCGTACCCATGGGGTAACCAACGGAACCTTCTTACTAAGCCTCCGCTGTCCGTCCGTCCGTCTGCCTGTCAGCGGTATCTCAAGAACCGTATTATGTAGCATGTAAACTTCAAGGCTGGCTCTTATCAGATTCACCACCTACTAATTTGTATTTTCAGTCCTGACCATTTTTATATTCGTTTACATACTTTTAGGTCATAAAACACATGTTGTAACATATTTCTTTTTGTTCCCAGATATCATTGCTCTTCTGAATCGAGTGTTGGCTACGATGACGAGCAGTGAAGAGGATAACCAGGTAGAAGTAAACAAGGCTGTCTTCTACGATAATCTGTGGGACGTCGCACCGTTCAACCCGAACTCTTATTGGTTCTTGAGCACTGGTAATTTAAATAAAATATTTTTTTCTTGCTACAACCATACAAGCTTATTTTGACATTTATAAATTACATTAGGATTAACTAGTAATGCCATCTCATTTACGCTTCGCTCTTACATTGAAGCGGCAATGATCCCTTTAGCATTTAATTTATTAAATTATTATGCATAGTAGAGGAGCTCGTAGCTAAATGACATCGACATGACGATCTTTAAGGTTAATCAGCGCTTCCTGAGGTCGGTCTGTGGATGGGTGACCTTTTTAACATACTGAGACTCCTCCGTGTGTCGGAAAAGGAAGCTTAGCGGTTGGTCCCGGCTGTCATTTGTAGATCTTTGGCAGTCGTTACGGATTTTCTGAAGCCAGAAAATCTGACACCAGTCTTGCCAAATAGTACCGTGCTACCCAGTTATTGAGTTGTGAAGCTCAGTTAGGCAGTCGCTCCAAAGGCTAGACAGATCAGTGGTACATAGGTGGACTTAATGTAACAAGGCATTCTCTACCAGTCAACTTTAATTTACTGTGGCACTTAAAATATCGTATATAATTTAGAAAGTATCGGCAGATCTGTGAACTTACTATAATTCACAGGTCAGCCGATATTATCTGCATAGGTAAACGAATATTATATTTTTACTGGCTGACCCGCGCAGCTTCGTCTGCGTCACACTTTCCATTAATGTTCGGCTCCTATTGGTAATATTATATTGCTAATATCCTTCCTTCATAACTGGGCTATCAAACACATAAATATTTTAGAGTTCCTGAGCCTGAGAACCAAATAAACAAACTCTTCAGCTTTATAATAATAGTATAGATTAAGAACGATAAAAGAACTATCTCTTTAAATTGTACATGCCTATGATTTAAATACTTTAAGTTGTATTTTTGTCACTCCAATATTCTTCTGCCACTACCTCGTTGATCTAGTCGCAAGCAATACAGCAAATGAGAGATTCGATTCAATTCAAGTGTTACTGGAATTTTCCTGCTAGAATTTCTTAGTAGCAGCCCCGATATTTGCGGCCGGTTGACGGCAATGGGCTCGCTTCCTATTACATGAGGCTCCAACATTAGCGAAGTATGGGTGTACTGTATCCTGTATAGGTACTGGTGAGAGTCGCGGATAGCCGATGGATGCGAGACGGTCAGGACCGGTTGTTGTGGCGACACTTGGGGGAGGCCTATGTCCAGCAGTGTACGTCTTTCGGCTGATATGATGATGAAGATGTTGGGTGTACTGTATTTGCCTAACCTTTTCCGGGCACGGGTGTGTAATATATTTTATGCCATAATAACAGATAATATATTATCACTTGAAATAACGTTCACATGATATAATTTTCATAATTATGCTATAAAAACAAATAACCTGATTTCATGTGATCTAATATTAAATTTCATATAAACTTCTTTTGCTCTAATAACATTTACCGGTAGACCGGCCGACAGTCACGCGTCTGAACAACGCTTAATATGACGTAGACCGCCCACCAGTCACGGAAATGACTGTCGTGCAAATAACGGATCTGTGGTCAAACTATGTCCATTTCTGTCTAACAAACGATATTTTGTATCATTTTGCTCTTTTCCACTCGAATCTTTATACATTTCTACATGCATAAAATACGAAAAACGCCACGGGCGAGTCCATTTTTAAAAAGAAATTAAATGTTTTAGTCAGTCTGTGCTATGACGCGAGTTGCGCAATGACGTAGCTGTCGAATAAACTTGTTTATTATGTTGTTTGTGAGTGAATTAGTGCTAAGTAATGTTTTATGGGTGCATTGTGATGTGATTAATGTGTGTGCAAGTGAAAATAAACATGTTGGTAAGTATTAGCATGTTTTTTTATGATTTTCCTATCCCTTGTTACACAAGGCGTCCATGTTGTCAGAACGCTATCGTAATTGATTAATTATTAAGTCTAGCTACTTGTTCAGACTAAAAAGTAATTATTATCGCATTTTATGTTTACTGGGCAATAGATTTCAGCCAAAACATAAACAAAACAAACGAAATTTACGTTATGATTAGAATTTTTGTTCCGTGGGTCGGAAGGTAAATAATGCAAAATGGCGGGAAATGGCTAATGTTTGGTGGTAGATTTTTTTTTTTTATATATGTTTTTGTACGGTGGAGTATGTTGTTTGTTATTTATCGTTTTTAGATATAACCCAGCTACCCATACAAGTCATAAAATATATATGTTATCGATTTACTTTTTAAATTATTCCTGTTCAAAGTTCACATAATGTGTTTTTTTCACCAATATTCAATGTTTACAAATTAGTTAAAAAATATAGAAACTAACCGTTATCATACACTTAACGTAAGTTTAAAGAGCAGTTTATCAGCATTACAAATAACTAAACACTTGAGCGGTATCTTTAGTAGAAGGCCACTAAAAAATATTTACGTAAACATAAACATCTGGCGTGCAGCTGCGCGCGCTTTTGATATTTGACCCCGGGCGGTCGACGTCATCACGTGACACGGCTCGGGTCGGTCTAGCGGGTATAACGTTCATCTAATATAATTTTCAATTAGTATATTGCTCTTTCATAACGATCAGTTGACCTAATTATCATTTGACCTAATTTTCATATTTACTCATTTTCTGCCCAAATTCTGTAGTGAATAAGTAAATATCAGAAAAAATCATACTGTTATAACCTCACCTAACCCAAATGATTCACCAACAATAGAAGGGATCAGGCGCTCGGCAGCCGCTGTTAGTTAGGTTGTAGGTATACTAACTAAATATTATACTAACTGAATATTAGTTCAAATATGCATTAAAGGAAATGTTTATTAAACCATATAAAATTAGGTAAACTGAAATTATATCAATAATTCATTTTATCATTTCATCGTTATACTAAAAAAAAATATATATTCAATGAAATTAGGTCATGTGATCGTTAGAACTTTTGTTATTATGTCAAATGGTACGCACCCTCCGGGCACGGGTGTGATTTTATGTTATGTTGCCAACAGAGGAAGCCGAAGAAGCGATCGATTCAGAGTCCGCAGAGATAATGCAAGTCAAACTTCCTGTCGGCGAGATTTGTTTGTTGTCGTGTCCGTCCATAATCACGTCTTTTGAGATGGAGATTGGTAACGAGACCATACCCGTTCTGGTCATGCAGGCGTCGTTGACTGGACAAGTTAAAGATTGGAGCACGGACGTAAGTATTAATTGTTATTGAAAGTTGTACAAGTAAATGAAACTATTGTAATGTGTTCTTATTTTATAACTAGCTGTCCCTCGCGGCTCCCGTCAACTGGCAACTTTCTTATTTTTTCTTTATATATATAGATAAAAACCTTCTCCTAACAGTAACAAACACAACAAAAAAAGAATTAGAGAAATCGGCCCAGCCGTTCTTGAGTTATAAAATTACAACGAAAAGTGGCATTGATTTTTATAAATATTGATTATTTATAAATCTTTTTATGCACAAAGCTTAACTCGAAGTCCAGTAAAACTGTTTGGATTGTGTAAAACTTACTGTGTTGTAGTTGACAACAGAAAGGGGTTCGAACTTTTTTTTTGACTTAATCATTTATTTGAAGACGTGAAATCCACTTTAATAAGAACTACGAAAAATAGTAGTATTGATGAAATTGTTAAATTATCCAGCAGAGAGCTATTATTTTAATTCAATCTAATGCATGTAAGCAAATAAATATGTCATGGTGGCATTACCTCGAAATATCTAAGCGGCGGCTTTGCCAGCTCCCATAAAAAAAAAGTTCGAAGCTCATTCAGCTTTCTTCGCCTGTGTTGTCTGTCAGTCATTCACTCAGTAAGGGAAGAATTTTATATGAATTGATTTCGGTTTTTCTATCTAGTTATACGCCGAATCGACTTTGGCTATGCAAGTGTCGTACTATAACATTGGGCGCGCCGTTTGGGAGCCGCTCATCGAACCTGTAGAAATGCTCAAAGACTCCCAGTACAAGCATGTGCCATGGGAACTCAAGTTGGAGGTATGTGAATTTTTATTTGATCTAATTGAATTGTAAAATGAACACTACTTGTACAAAAATAAATATTTTATCTTTGGGTTACTAACCAGAGTATGAATACCTCACTGGCTTGTAAAAAAAATTCTTATATTTTTGAAATGGTGTGTGATCTATTTCACAACAGTTTTGTTTCCGAAAGTATAAATATGTTCGTAACACTATCAAATTTAGTTTTAACACTAAAGAAGATTGATTTTGAAGGGGGCGCTACACACAATTCGGGCCGGCATTAATCGGCATAGCTGGTGGCAAAATAATAGGTTGGGGAAAAAGTTTCTTCGCATTTTTTAAGAAAATTCAAAATATATTTTAATATAGTTTATTTACATTTAACTAAAGTATGTAGGTGCCATTTTGTTCGATAACTTTTTGCCATCTTTTAGGATAGGAGGACATGATCCTATTGCTATAGAAATTTTGGGACTTCTGATCAAAATACCGCGACAAGTGGTTTTGGCAGTCCTCTCGTGATGTTAACCTGACACTGCCTAAAGAATTGTGAAGAGACCGAAACAGATGGAAATCTGAAGGTGCAAGGTCAGGACTATACGGCGGATGCATTAACAGCTCCCAGCCAAACTCTCTTAATTTTTGCTGAGTGGCTAAAGATGTATGAGGTCTAGCGTTATCATGATGAAAAACAATACCCCTTCTGTTGATTAATTCTGGCCGCTTTCTCTCAACTTCTTGCTTTAATCTCATCAGTTGTTCACAGTAGAGTTCAGAATCGATGGTCCTGCTTGGTGGTAACAGCTCATAATAAATAATGCCCTTCCAATCCCACCACACACACAGCATCACCTTGTTGCGAGTTAACCCGGGTTTCGCCACAGTCTGTGAAGCCTGACCGGCCTTTGACCACGACCTTGTTCGCACGTTCTTGTCGTACGTGATCCACTTTTCATCACCAGTTATCAGCTTCTTCAAAAATGGTTCGGTTTCATTACGTCGTAATAAAGGATCACAAATGAGTACACGGTTCATTAGGTTTATTTCAGTGACCTCGTGAGATACCCAAATATCGAGCTTTATTGTGTACCCTGCAGTTTTGTTCAAATGCGCCAAAATTTTGCATTTTTACCTTTATTGTAGTAAAATTTTAAAATGCATCGAATAAAGATTCGCTCATCTTGACGAAACGAAAAACAAATGAAAATCACACATTTTCCTAATTTGGATTTGGAATTATGTTCTTTAAAATTTAAACTTTCAATGATACCAAAACCAGCCAGATACTAATAGTATAGCCAAAGAGATTTAATTACAAGTTCATACAATATACATACCATAATGCGAAAAGACTTTTTCCTCAACCTAATTTAGTAGAACGCTTACCTAATATAACTTTACTATATGTAAAAGTAATACAAAAAGTCCTAAAAAAAGTTTTGCAATTCGCGAGTGCGAGTTTTTTTATTAAAATTTAAATCATCATTCATATTTAGGCTAAGTAAATGCGACGTTGTCATAATTATTTCACGTAAGGGTGTTCTACATAAATCATCGTGACTTTGTTGAATTCATTTGTATTAAAAGGAAAAAAAAAAATATAATGAACAATAATATTCATGTACCAGTGGATTCTTTGACATGTTCTCATTGATACCTTAGGGTATGGGATGTCAATAAGAACACGTTACACGTTGTTTACATTATAAAGCGCCATTTATATGAATTAGTAGTAAGAAAAAATAAATAATCAATGTAAACTACATACCTATACGATATCGTACGTGGAAGGGCGATAATCGCCTCGTCTTTGAAAACTGAATGTCTCCGTGTAAACAAAATTTGTAAGCAAGAATCGTACAGACGCCTGCACATCAAGCTACCCGAAACTGTCATATTTTCCCAATCAACCTTGAACTTAATAATGTAGTGATAAAGTTGAGAATCTCTTGAGGAACTTCGACAGATTATTGCAGCTTGATGTGCTGGCATCTGTACTTCGAGTGACGCGATAGGGTGTTTTAATTATATCTGCTCTTCTAAGACAATAAGTAATAAAACGAAACTGAAAAAAAGGGGTTAAAAAAGGGATACAATGAAGAAACAATTTTGGAAGATTATTAGCGCTAGGCGCTCGGTTTGTTGTAGTTGGTAGGTATTATACTTTTGTATATTTTTAGAGATACTGTGTAGATAGTTTATATTTTTTCATGCATATTCCCTTTTGAAATATATGCTAATACTATAATTTGTGTGGCACAGGTAGTGATGCACGCGCCAGAGCCCGCGCCGGTGATCGACACGACGGACGAGGCCGCCAACCTGCAAGCCGTCGCGCAGAGGCACGCCAGCAAGACCGTCACCGTGTCCAGCAGTGAGCTGCTCGAGATCACCATCACTAGCACGGGCATGGAGGTGAGATTATACAGTTATAGAGGGTATGCGGAACAGGTTGTGAAGTCCCGTAAACTTAGATTGAAAAGGGAGGATCCTCCGACCAGACGGATCTTGTGTCTGGTGGGCAACTGCCCAATGGATGATATTTATTATTTATTTGTCTTATTATTATTTATTTGGGATTTTTATATGATCAAATAGCACAGAATAATCTAACACTGCGATGCAGAATTTATATGACGTCTGGATTCGTATCTAGCGCTATAGACTCTGTACGTTAGTATTTGCGGCGGCTTTCATGCCACTAAAAATTATTAATATTTTTAATATTAACCTATCCTGCGATTCTTTTAATCTTAACTTATCCTTTGACTGAAAAAGTCCAAACTCAAAGTATGTCAACGCGCTGTAGAGTGCAGAATTCGAGGTGTTAAATTAAAAGACCACGTCCGAAACACTTAATCGCTCTTACAAATGCAAATCGTTGATGTAGCTCAAAAGGCTACCCATCTTGAATGGGATTGGGCAGGACATGTCTGCTGCATGCCGGACGAGCTGTGGGCCCGTTAAATACAAAATTGGTACTCTGAAACAGCGAGACGAGCCGCAGCAGACCGCGAATCTCTACGTTTATCTCCTGACTTTTCCGGACAATCTATAAGGTTTTTTTAATTTCTTGGGGAAACCTCATCACTGAAATTTTGTCACAGTGTCTGTACCTAAAGGTGGCACTTCACTTGGCACATTTTTCAAAATATTAGCGTTACTTGGTTATTAGAAAATATACTTTAAAATTATCGGGCTTAAGTTAATTTTTTAACAAAAATGTATACCCAACATAATCTGAAATCAGAATATTAGTCAACGGCGCGGCGTCAATCAACAATCTCGAGTATCGCGTAAAATTAGGATTTAATAAAACCAGTTTTTTTGAGTCTAATTTAAGGTGCATGTTGGCGTTCATATCTTTGTTTGAATCCTGTGTGAAAAGTGTTTAATTCTTAAAAAAAAAATCTTGTATCGATTTTTTAATTTCAGGTGCTTACTCTACTAGGCAACTCGTTTTCTACAGCTACAACTACCGAGATTGGGACTGAGAATACGATTCTGACCAGATCCAAATTAGACGTGAGTATCTTTTTCTTAGTATTTATAATTTAATAATTTCGGTCTGTTTCCCTACCTCTGATAAAACAATTTATCTGATAAATCAAACTCTCCTTCACATTGTGACCCACCTAACGGCACGTGGTTGTGGTAACGTGCACGGCGTAGACCGCGCCATCTAGCGTTGCAAATTTGCGTTGCGTTATAAAACTTGACACTGACGATACTTCTGTACTGCCACCTATATAATAGCTCCTACACGCTCATTAAGGTCACGTACCGGGTGTGGTCTCTTTGTTTGTGGTGTGGTTTTTTGTTGTGGTTTGTTTGTTTGTTTGTTTGTTTGGTTGAACGCGCTAATCTCAGGAACTACTGGTCGGATTTGAAAACTTCTTTCAGTATTAGATAGCCCATTTATCGAGGAAGGCTATAGGCTATATATCATCACGCTAAGACCAAAAGGAGCGGAGCAGTAATGAAAAATGTTACGCAGACGACGTTGCACGGGTCATCTAGTATGAAATAAGTCTTCAATTGCATAGATTTTGTTGTTCCAAAATTTAAAAATTGACTCGAATTCTGAATTCAAATGAGGTAAAAAGCCCTTATTTTTTCTATGCTTTTAGACTAAATGTGTTTTTTTTAGCAAAAGAACACTTACCACGGCGCGCCTTATGTTCTTCACAACTGCACTGGCCTGACTGCGAAGTTGATGTTGGACAATAATCACGACTTCTCCGTTCTTCTCACTGAAGGCCATGTTTCTGCTGACTACAGGTAAACAGAATATAGCACAGTAATAAGTAATTAAAGAGGAATCATTTTAGTTATAACTATGATATTGACCGCCATCATAGTAGACCAAGACGTAGGTGAAGATATACCTGACTCTTACCGGAAGGACTGGCCAGCAATGGAAGAGGAGAGACGTGTTCAGAAATGAGAGACCTTTGTCCAGCAGTAGGACATAAATACATAATGGACTACTTAGAAAGGTTGTGAACTTAAATGATGTTAAATTGCAATAATTAAGGTAACATATTTTGTAATAAATTCATCATTATTTAAAGGATAATTAAGATATCGCTTTTTCATAATATAAATAACAGTAAATACTAAAAAATGCGGTCTCCCGAGGCGAAGACACTTGTCTTAAAGAATCGTACCAATTTTAAACCAAAAAGATCCATACATATTATACTTTTCTCTTATGTTGTGTTTTTGTTTAAATATAGATCTTGCATTGCATAATGTACCCTATGAGAATACTAAGATTGTATTTTGTTGTAGGGAAGTGGTTTTGGAACCAGGAGCGAGTGTTCCATTGCAACTGAAACATGGTGGACTTAATTTGATGAAGCTGAATGAACCACCGCCACCGCTCAAATTAAATGTTAAGGTAAAGTCTTAATTAATACAAATCATAAAAGTCGAATTATTAGAAAATATATTACGTAATTCTGTTTTCATTTAAACTTAAATTAACAAGCTATTTGCAGAAATATCAAAGTAATTTAAAGTAGTTCAAGATTACGAATAAACGATACTTCCTAATGAAATACCAGATTTCCTTTTAATTAAACGGGAAGATCAATGCTTTTTAACATGTTTTCACATATAAATAAGAGTGTAAATACCTGAGGAACGCTTAGCTGAAGATAAACCTTATATGATATAAAGGACATAGTTGTACGAATATAGACTTCAAAAGGTTCACTCAGGACTTCATCTCAAAAGTAACTGCTATTCGCACAAGCTGGTTCGTTCGTATAAGATTAGGTATTTGCAGGGTGGCAGGGTGATTTAAAGTTCAATATGCCTATGCTCTGCGCTTCTCTTTGGCAGAGCTCCAGTATTTCTCAAAGCGGAGTCTTAAAACTGTTTAGGCCCGTGTTACTCAGAATCGGCCTAACGTTTTTTGTGCCATATTCCCGTCCAATATTCTTTTGCTCTTATTCCACTTTAATTAGGATCGGCGCAGCGTATTCTTCCATTCGTCTCCGTCAAGCTATAATTCCGCAAACAATTACAGATCGTAGAAATAAACGACGACGTGAGAATCCCAGTGGACCGGGCAGACAAGCGCTACTTCCCGCTGGGCCGCAAGCTGCCGCCCGCCGCCAACGATAAGAACGTGCCGCTCGCGGCCGCCGTGGAGCCGCGCGGCCTCATCTCTGACGTCATCATGCAAGACGCTGCTCTACACATATACCTGCGTAGTGTGGTACAGGTATGTTGGACATATTTTGTTAATGCTAAATTGACTTTATTGCAATAAGAATAGGTGAATTTAAAGTGTTGATTATTATGGTGTTTGCATAACAAGCTGGCACCCACTTGAATGAAAGTAACAAATTGTTAAGAATGGATAAAACTGCTGTAGTTAATTCGTTCGCACGAGGGTCTGTCATCAGTGCGAAATTAAAATTAGGCTACTTTTTTACCCGGGAGAATGTTCCCTAGTAGTGTAGGGAATATGCATGTGATTTTTTTATTTGCAAAATAAAATACTTATTAGCTCTAGTAAACAATCATGAAATTATTTTTTAAATACCTTCATCATTTATGAAGACGAAGTGTGTGATGTTTTCATCGTAGTTCTTATTTAACTGAGAGTTCAGAAACGCTATTGTCTTATGCGGGCCCTAAGTACATTTTCAAGTAATTCGATCAAAGAGGCTAGTCCAAACTATTTAAAGCTTCAAAGATTACAGTTAGAATGGGAAGTCCGATACGAACTGTGACGTCAAATTACACGACGACTATACATCTGCCCATAGAGTATATAACCACTAGAGAGCGTATAGGCCGATTTCTTCTAAGTACGCGGCTCACTACAGCGGGCCGGGGGACGAGGAACAACGCGCGGCTGCAATTGGTTCGTTCAAGGTCAAGTTGCATAGGTAGCCTATGGTTAGTGGTGGCACTACTTGATTAAAGGAAAATAGTCGATATCGATAAAATGGATTTTAACATTATAAAAATACTCAATCCAAACAAACAGCGCTATATCTTGTTTAAACAAAGTTTCCCTATTAACCAAATCTTTCCACTTTTATTTTAATTCAGAAATTTTCGAAAAACTAAAATGAGAACATGTATGTCAAACACACAGATGAAAAAACTGGGACCCTCCTCTTATTTTTAAAGTCGTTTAAAAGTAGTTAAGTGTATAATGTAAGTATGTTAATTGATTAAAAATTGTATTAAGTGTAATTTTATGATCATCGATAAATCGACTTCAATCATCAAACGTAACAGCACAGATTTTTACGATAAAAATACAAAGGGGAAGAAAGTGATAAAAATATAAGTATTTCCTAATGAAAGAAAGAGACTTTTTCAAAAGACATCAACGCGCGCTTCTCACAGTGTGCTCGTTCACCTAACCACCATTTTATATAGACCCCTGCGGTGGCTCATTATCTGATTACTTAAATCAAAAATATTTTGCGTAGTCTTTACTCTCCGATGAAAAGTTATGCCATCCTTTTTGTAACAAGAGGTCTTGGAATGTTTCCCACACAAATTCACCGGATATGAAGGCATTTTTATGCGTTATAAATTGCATAAAAATTAAAACGATTTGTAAAAACTTAGCGTGCCCACAGGTCTAACACTTGGTCACAACTAAAATGGTCACTAGTGGCGCAGCCTAATATATGAGCAAAAACACTAATAGTTTTCGTGCGTCGGGGCACTGTATACGCAGTCAAGTGGTTTAATAGTCTTTGCATCTGCCTTTCGCGACAGGGACAGGTATATTTTTTAAAATAATAGTACCTATCTCGTTCGTTTTTCGAGCAATTTAGATTTTAATTTCACTGTTAGTATTTTCGAATACTTTTAGATAAACTGTTCAGATCATAAATACTTTTTTCATGCATATTCCCTATTCTGAGTTCTTATTGTGCGGTTAGCATATACAGTGTTAGTTCTGTCTAGATGTGTTACTGGGTAGTTGCGCCACTTCTACCCAGGTAAAACAATAAGAAGTGGTGACGGGCGGACGTTTCGAGCGATTGTCTTTATAAAAACAGTTTGACGTTCAGTAAGAGCGGGCTCCCAGACTAATTTGAATAAATGAATTTTGATTGTTAAGTACTAGATACTGAGTTCAAATAGTTGAAACTTTAATTCTCATAATCGTTTAAATTTTAATTCTCAGGTTACAAACTCGTTATCAGTGAATGTGTCGGTGTACTACATGACGCTGAGCGGCAACGAGGTCCGTCTGCTGGGCGAAGTGAAGCCTGGCGACATCATGCGGCTGCCGCTGCAGGCCGTGCATACTCCCACTGCTGAGCTGTTCTTCTCTGTTGAAGGTATATCTGTAGTACTTGGTATACTAGTCGGCAAGAGTCACGAGCATAGATGAATGCGGCAGGGTGATCTCGCCAATGTACGTTGGGCGAACGAAACAAGTAAGCCCAAGTCAATGAGCATTAACGAGCCAATAACGTAAAGCGTCAGAGCTGTCTTCGTCATACCGACCAATGGAGAGTGTGCTCACGACCGGTGCCGGTGTGCCGGCCGGTAATTATATCATCATTACATATTAAAATAGGTCCCCCTTGCCTTGTCTGTCTGTCTGTACCCGATAGAGTCATAAAACTACTGAACTGATTTTCTTAACATATTCACCATTGGACGGAGTAATTGAAGAGGAAGGCGTATAATTCATTTAGGTTCTGTTTAAATGTATCTATTGAAATATGACGTTGATTTTTAGAGGTATTGATTTGATGTAAAAAATCTATTTCTTCTAACTTAACAGACAGATGTTCTGCTGAGGAGTTTGTTGCGCCACTTCTTCCCAGCTAAAATACTAGGAATTAGTGACGGGCGTTTTGGAGTACAGTCTTTAATATATAAACGTTGACGTTTAAAACGTGCTGTCACTCAGCCTTATTTGAATAAATGACTTTTGATTGAATTTGTTAAGACTAGCTCCACACACTGGTTCCATAGTTGACCTATTGTTGTACCCATAGTTGAAATAGCGTATTTTATAGCATGACGTACATAGTAGTAAATAAAATTCCTTCTCCAGGTTTCACGGTATCTGTATCACCGTTCATATGGCGTGAACTGCAGCAAGAGCCGAACATATCCAAACTGTTGCAGTGCGACTCTAAGGACAAGAACAGTGGAGAGAAGTTCTACCTGAAGGTTTGAGCATCAGAAAAAATAAGGCTAATGCCAAAGTTTGACAGGATTTATATAATACAATTCTCAACGCAATATTTTACAATTCTATGACGTTCGCAATTTTCCGGTGATATATAGACACAAATATTCTCTGGTAGCTTGTATCCAACACAAGACACACGTATGTGCTGACCCTTAGTTCCGAATCCCGCCATCAGTCTGTAAAGAAACGGACTTTTGAGCAGTCTATTTGAATCCAGGCTGTGGGCACAATGGAGCAAGTATTCTTCGAGCACACAACGCGCCACACGTTCGCGTCGTCCTGCTACGACATCGTGCTGAAGCCGGCCGTCAAGCTGCAGAACTGCTTGCCCGTGGACATCGTGGTGTCCCAGCTGGGGCTCCAGAGGACGCAGGCGTTCAAGCCCGGGGAGATGTTCCATCTGACGCATTTGTCGCCCAATAGAGCCTCTATTGTCATTATGGTAAGTGCTATAATCCTATACTTGAATTCGGAGATTGTTTTGAATCCACTGTCTCGTCGCCAGTAACTCTTGGGCCAACTTCAATGTTGTGTATTTTAAGTGAGTTTTAATATTAAAAAGGTGCAGTAGTATGGAATCGAAAATAATGGTATAATAATAAGGAATATGCATGAAATATGCATGGTGCCCCACCATGGTGGTGGTGGTTACATTTGAAGTGTCTAACGGGGCCTCTGCGAGTTGGTTTCGGCCCCTCGTACGCCTACCAAAGGACCGGGACTCCAGGGACCCGAGAAAGTAACAAAAAAAAGGAATATGCATGAAAAAAATATTAATTGTCTATACAGTTAACTAAAAAAAATACAAAAATATAAAACTAATAGTGAAAAAAGAATCAAAATTGCTTGAAAAAAAAAACAAGACAATTATTTTAAACAAATATCTGTCCCTCTCGTAAAAACGCTGATTTATATGGCAGCTGTATAGGCGAAGGTACTTAGATAAAAATAATTTCATGATGGTTTACTAGAGCTACTATGTATTTCATTTTGCAATTAAAAAAATCGCACGCTTATTCTCTATTGTCTCGAACTCTGATTAGCCGGTTATGATGATGAAAAAATTTATTGATGAAGTGATAATACATTTTTTTTTAGAATTAATGCATCTCAATCTCGTTTTTATTTTATTTGAATTTATTGGAGCATATTTTTTTCTGTGACCGTCAGTTAAATAGATATTTACTTAGTAACAAACTACAAGGTTTCTTTACTTTCAGATTCAAAACTACCTCGACAAATGTTGGGTATGCACAAAGAATCTGCCAGAACACGAGTCAGAACTAACAGTGTGGTCCTTCGAGTCTCACGATAGCCCTTCAGTGATGACATTAGACTTGGGTATGCATAATGTGGACATGGAAGGCACGCAGGTCTTATCTCTCTATTGCCCATTCTGGATGCTCAACAAGACTGGCTTCACACTATGTTATAGAGTAAGTCCTCATATTATCTATATTTTTTTCTTTTTTTTTTAGGGTTTTCTTGGTGTTCTGATTTTTGTGCGCGGTGGCTTTGTCATTGAAATCTGGTTTTCTGTAAATAATGAAAGTGGAAATTCAAAATTTTAAAATATCATCGCTGCAGATCACATAATTTTTTGGTAAGAGTTGAGTGCAAAAAGTTAACTCAAAACTCTTTGGTGCTCATCTTAAATCTTTGACCTAAACATCAGCCAGATGATTCATGCTATAAGCACAGATATTTTTTTCGTTTGAAAGCTAGACAGTAATGGTTACTTTTTTACCAACTTTGTATCTTCTATCAGAATTCTTTCCAAGCTATCAATTAAGAGCGATACAGTAAGTAGAAATTATATTAAGCTATTACTAACTGTGTTTGTCTTGTCATCATACTAAGTCATTAACACACCTGTGATATTGGCTTCATTGTTCAATCTTGAAGTAAACTTTTATATCTTATTGGCCATAAATACATTGCGTGGTTACAGAAATCAAAGAAACCAGAAAAAGACTCCAGCACACCCAACAAGGTATCTTTGAGATGATATAACTGTGAATATTTTTTAATAGTTTTTTTTTCTTTCATCGTTTTATTAATCCTCGATTCGATCGGTTACCGCTTCCTACGTCTAACAAGCTTCATCTCAAAGCGATAGTTATAGGATTTTTTGGTTTCGATACTTATGATCATTGCCTTGTAATAATTGTTGTTATAGCATGCGTTTTCCAGTGGGGTCATAGCATAATCCGAAAGTATGCGTATATTAGTATGTTTGCCACCTACTCTACACAATAGATTTGAAGTGATGTATTACATATTTTTATTTATACTTAGTTATGTTATGTAATAGACTTATAAAACGAATATTGTATGGGTTGTCCATTTTATGTAAATTACAGATTAAGCATTCACCTTGCAGTAAATTTATTAGACGCCATACTTCTTGTTTGCCGGTAAGTGCAAACGTTACTTTAGCACTTCTAAGAAATACATGGTTATATTATTTTGCTACTTACATTGAGCACTCAGAGGTTTTGGTTGTAATTGTAAAAAGTTTAAATTTTCTTTGTGGTGGGATTTTCTGGTAAATCAGAGATGATTTATCTATTGATATTGATTCTTTTATACAGATGAGTCAATGAAGCGTGAAAGGTTGGGATCGTCTTGTGTTTTAGTAAACGGGAATGCACACATTGTAGCTTTAATTTTTGTGGATTACCATGACCCTACTGTATTTATTTTGCTTTTTAGCAGCATGTATTTTGTGTAATACAAGTTTCAATTGATTACACTAGTGACACTAATGTCATAATTTCTTCGTCATAATTACAATTCGTAGCATGATATATAATGTAATGCATGATCACACATTAATCCAAGTTCCATTTAATATCACGCAGTGAAAAATACTAATTTCGTGCTGTTTCTACGGCGTTATTTTGATAATACAAAATTAACTTTATAGGAATTTATTAAGTTATGTTTTGTATTGTTAACTACGCTAAATGAAGTACCAGATGAGAGAATTAAGTATCACATCATTTTTAACTAGCTTTGCAGGGTAAGGTAAGCAAGCTTTGAGGGACAGGATAATGCGAAATGGCATTTGGCGCTGCATTGGCAACTCACAAGAAAAAAATAAATGAAGATCGAATATTTATTACCTCTTTTGTTTTCTAGAATATGGATGAAACTGGCAACGTGATATTCCATCCCAAAGATTATAAGGAACCGATTTTGTTCTCGTTCCGAGCTAAGAATTTCTTTGGTAAGAAGAAAGCGGCTATCAGGCTGGAGTTTGGTGAATGGTCTGATAAGTTCTCGCTAGACGTTCCCGGCAGTTCCGGTGTTATACAGTGCAAACATGAGGGGAGGACTTATGAGGTAGGTTCATTTAATATATGGACGGAATTAGTTTTAAAATGTGGAAGTCGATGCAGAGACAAAATGAGACACTCCTTGAGGTGATAATAATCTTGATCGATTTTACCTTTTTTCTTCATTAAGGGTGTACAAATAATGTATTTTTTTGTAGGTGGCAGTTACAAATCAGCTGACCTTCAACAGTTTGACAAAGATGGTGGTATTTATGCCGTTCTTCCTGATAATCAACGAAGCTCCTTTCGAAATCCAATATCAGGAGTTACACAGATCTGGCGACCCCTGGATTACGGTAAGTCTAAATTTTGATAAGTATCATAAATTCTCATCCTTAAGTCCTTCTCTATTAACTAGGTAGTTACAAAATCTAAAATATATCAAGATTTAAGGCGGTATATATACTTGTACCGAATTCGAAACGTTTTAATAATTCGGTTGTCTATGAAAATAGATCTTGAAGCTGTAAATACGTTATCGAAAACATGATCTCGATGAAAAACTCATCGGGTACACGAACATGTTTAATGGTCCGTTGAAAATAGCAGAGACCAAAAAATAAAAAATAAACTAATTAAATAAATTGATACCCAGGTGGCAGAAAACTCCAGTGCGCCTCTATGGCCGGTCATAGAGAGAGAAGAAAAGTTACTGATACTTCGCACCGCTTGCTCGCCTAGTATTACTGCGCCGTTCTTATTCACCGAACATCATTCCGTCTGCTTGAAGCTCGACAATGAGGTAAGACATTGCTGTTTTTCCAACTTTTGCAATAGGATGTACCCTATTGCAAAAAAGAAAAAATACATGTCTAATATTTTTTGGAAATATATCTGGCCGACTCATCATCATCTTCCTGCCCTTATCCCTAGGACTAAAAAAATGTATGACTAAAAACATGTATTTTTTCTTTTCCACGAAAAGAAAAAATAAGAAGATACAATGCTTTGGAAACTTGTGTGACGTCACTTGTAAGTACACTTTTTACAGAGTAGTGACGTCACAAGCCACTCCTGCTAGTCTATTCTGGAAATAACCACTTCGATATCGACTTCACCTGAGTCACTAAGCTTACAAAGTGAACTTTATCTCACACATCATAAGGTCTTATATTTACACGAATTTGAAACTCACCTCGGATTCCGCTGTCGAGACACGAAAATGTTGTTACAGAATAGCACTGCTGATGGTTGATGCGTTTTATCTTCGTATATTTTTACTGATTTGATAAAGCAAAAATACTACGTATAATATACAATCTAACTGACGGACTAAATAGAAGCATATCTTTTTTACTCAGAAATTATACCTATTTTCATAATAATATGTGTATGATAAAGCAGAGATCACATTCCTGCACTAGAGATGGAGGGGGGGGGGGCAAGTAAAGTTTTATTATAAGTGTTCGTGAAAAATGTTGTGCTTTAGAGAGGTGAGACTATAACAAATAATTAGTGTACATTTTGTTTACTAATAGCAAATTTGTGTGAATATTCATATTATCATCTATACTAATATTATAAAGAGGTAACATTTGTTTGTAAGTTTGTATGTTTGTAAGTTTGTATGTAGGGGGTAATCTCAGGAAAAACTGGCCCGATTTGAAAAATTATTTCAGTATTAGATAGCCCATTTATCGAGGAAGGCTATAGGCTACATAACATCACGCTAAGACTAAAAGGAGCCGAGCATTAATGGAAAATGTGACGCAGACCAAGTTGCGTGGGTCAGCTAGTATTACATATTATCAGTGATTCCGAAACAGTCCCAAAATGTTATGATCTGATAAAGAATTTCGGAGATAGATAATTAAATTGAAATGGACTGTTTGGAATGTTGGGGGTGCAGCACTAAAAAGAAGAAAATAAAAGAAAATATTTTTTTTTGTATAGTAACTTTTGACCTTATTTTATATTGTACAATGTTATTATTTGTATGGAAGATCATAAATGTTAATGTTGATCGTAATTCCCTCAGTACGGCGGTCTTCACGTAGAAGTCCAACTGACGGAAGGCGGCACGTACATCACGATACGCCAGTACCGCGACGGACACGCGCCCGCCTTGCTCGTCAACTACTCGCCGCACAGCGTCACTATCTACGAGAAGGAAAATGTTAATACTAAGTGAGCCACTCTTTATTATTATTATTTATTTATTTATTCAAGAAGTTACATACAATAAAATACACATGTTTTCTGCCACACTGCTGTATAGTTTGTCGGCAGTGCTCTCGTGGATACGGTTTTGTGATATCAGGGACCTACTTATTGACTACTTTATACTATGGGCACACATACACGCAAAGTCGAAACAAAATTATTGTGAACTAGCACTTCGCCCGCGACTCCATTCGCGTGGGTTTAGTAGGTAAAAAATAATAATAAAAAAACCCCACGAACATCATCTTCAATACCTCCCTGTTTATAGGGCAATGTGTAAATTACTGATTAAAAAACACAATGTAGGGCAATTAGCTCGAACCACATATTTTTATTTCTCAGAGCATTTTATACCCGTCGTAACTTACAAAGGAAAGGTCAGATTTGAATAATTTCAAGTGTAATTTACGTGTACATAATCAACCTTACTTATCAAACCATTTAAATCGATAATGATTAATATATTTATACCAAAATCACCTTTATTCCATTCCACCCGGGTTTTGATTGAAATATTTGAAAAGTGTCAGCAATTTTATAACGAATATGTTAAAAATTAGCTCCTTCCTTTAGTTTGCCATGTGGTTATTATTTCCCAGAATTTGATCCTTATTAGCTACATTTTCAGGTGGTGTAATAATGCAGGCTGTAATTATTTTTTCAAAATCATCCGGTTCGATTCTTGTGTAGGAACAACGATTTTTCTAAAATCCAAAGATACAGTTTTAGTTTTCATGAAAATCGGGCGCGAGACTCCCTCCAGTGTTTTTCGATATTCCTCATAGTTTTGGATTTGGCCATGAAGGCACACAATAATAATTCACCCTGTCCTATATATACAAACAAATAAAAGAAATAATTCTTAAAAAAGGCTTACGAAAATACACAAAAAATATTATTTTAGGTCAAAATAAAATCAGTCGATTTTTAATCTGTTTTTTTTTTTGCTTTGTTTTTTGTAGGAGCTCGTGGCTAAATAATAACAGCCGCACAGGTCGATCTCCAAGGTTAAGCAACGCTTACCGAGGTTGGTCTGTGGATGGGTGACCATCTTAACATACTGAGTTTCCTCCGTGCCTCTGAAAGCACGTTAAGCTGTTGGTCCCGGCTGTCATTTGGATATCGTTGGCAGTCGTTACGGATAGTCAGAGGCTAGAAAATCTGTCACCAGTCTTACCAAGGAGTACCGTGTTACCCAGTTAATGGGTTTTGGAGGTCTGGTAGGCAGCCGCTCCACGTAAAATACTGGTATTCAGCTGAATCCAGTTGGGAAAAAGGCTAGGCAGATGATGATAGTTTTGGTTGGACATAATGAAAGCAGTGTAAAAATTTGTCCATCTGTTTTAATTGGACCCTATATTGTGATATCATTAATTTTTCACCATGTTATCCAGTAACGTTGGGAAAAGGCAAGGAAGATTGTTTGACTTTGTCCCACTGCAGGGCAAAGATCTCTCCTATGGCCTTCCACTCTTTCCGATGTTTCGTTTCTCCGGCCAATCCCCATGTAAATATTTCCAAGTCATCACGTTTTCAGGGCTTCCCTCGGCTACGACATTGTTATGATATCATTAAGGTGCAAAACCATCGCGGCGCACGTTAAGCTTCGCTTTGCAAGAAAATGTATGTGATCGTGTCCACTGTAACCCACGGACTCGCTACGCATCAATTGACGTCATTGGTACACGCGTGGCTTAATATGTGAGCGTGGCGTACACAAATTTATTAACCCACGACTATGTCAAAACGGTGTCGGAGCATAGTTTTGAGATACGGCTTGTGGGACGTAGCCGTGTGTAGTGTGTGCAATGGAAACGTAGACAGACCCACGTTGTCAAACAAATGAATTCACGCAGCTAAAAAACGTCGTGCACAGTATGCGTCGCGGTAGGTTTGCTCCTTTACTATCGCAAATATTATTTTGATATAGTATATATAACTCGGGAGTCGGGAAGCTTCTCCCATCGGCTACACCCGTTTAAAAATTTCTCACTATCTCGTAACAGAACGGAATAGAAAGTATTAAACGTCATTTTTCTTTTCAGAAAATTGGCACCAATGCATAAGATGCTTTATACGTGGGAGAACCCTGCAGGGCCGCGCGTTCTTATATTCGATAGCCATAAGAGAAGAGAGATCGAAAACGACCTCAGGCAAGATGGTATTGGAGAATGTATGTAAGTATTAACTGAAAAGTTGGCTTATTATGTCAATATATCTTTTATCCAATGTTTGGTTCTCTCTTATTTTAGCAAGTATCCACTGTAGTATATCTGTAGGAAAACTGGTAGGTATTATTAAAAACTTGTGTGTGAAAAAATATATAATTGTGAGACTGACAGCAAAATTCAATGAAAACCGTTTAGTCCTTTATCCATTTTTTTGCACGATATAACACGCTCAGTTAAGCATCTAAGTATAAAACGTTTTTTAATACAGTTGCTCAAAACGTGGTGTATTGCAGGGACGTATAGCGTTCGGGATGTGGGCTATTACATACTAGTGCTTTTTTTTACCTGTCCCGAACTCGTACGTTCTCTTTCCCAACTGTCAAAATAATTTCTAACCAACCATGAAAAAAGAAAACCACACCAACCAAGAAAAAAAAAGGAAAACCAACCATGAAGTTTACTAAAGAGTTTTTGTGATTCATACAAATACGTATATTTCTTAAAAGAAGCTACTAATTTATTTCAATATCAGATTAAATGATTTAATTGAATGAGTTAGGTTAGGTTCCATTTCATTTCACTTCATTAAATTTAATTTTCATTTCATATCAATAAAAAAAATCTACTGAAGACTAAGCTGTATGGATAGTTCCCTTTGCCTATCAAAACGGGTGAAGAAAAAAAACTGCTTATATTCTACGGTTGGCGCCATTTTCTAGAAATTTTCTTTGCGAGTTTAGTTGTTTGTTGTGTTTTTATTATTTTATTAAATTGCTTAACTTTTTTGCAACTGTATTAAAAATAGTCGTTCAGTACACCTGCGGAACCGTCATTGCAACTTGTTCCGACTGTCAACCCTCGCCTTCGGCTGCGCCTCGGCTCGGGTAGACATTTGTCGGTACTCTTTGCAATGACAGCCTTTGCACTTGTAATGAAATATACTATTGCAGGATCGACGATACCACAAAGGTATACTGGGTATCATTCCTGGACGGGTTGCAGCGAGTGATACTATTCACGGTCGACCCGATACTGGCCAGCGGTGCCTTCAGCATCGGCGAGGCGGAGCTGGTCGACACCGAGCTGGTGCTGTCCATGCAGGGCATCGGACTGTCGCTCGTTAATGACCCGGAGCAGCTGGAGATCGTGTACATCAGTATATCCAAGTAAGTTGTCGAAAGAGTTCTAAGTACATGTTACTGGCTGCCTATAATATTTTTAAGGTTTCCGAACGACCGTATAAACGGAACCCTTATAGGTTCACTCGCTTGTCCGTCTGTCGCAGCAAATTTTTTCCCTATTCTACAGGACAGATTCAGATACATGTGACTGTTTGTGACCGAAACACGGACGCGTTACGCAAATAAATGAACATGACGTCACTTCTAGGGTACAAACCAGAAAATTTGTGTAAATTAAAAAAAGCTTTACGTAAAATGAAAGGGCTTGTTGTGAGGGTCTTAAATTTTTTTTTTCATATTTTAAAATAAATCGTTTTGAAGTTATTCAACAAATTCGATGAACACTGACCATTCCATCCACTTATCTCCGAAAATACTCAGCCAAAAAAAAACGGCAACGCGAGATCTTTCAATGTTTTGAACGCAGAACATAATCTATACCATTAATAACTATTATTTCAGCTCAAAATTCAGATTAAATTCTTACTTTTTTAATTTCCTCCCTCCGCTCTGCTTATAGTTACAGTATTATGCTGAGTGACATTGGTGCATGTTTGCCTCTTTGTGTTACGTTTTCTTTGTATTTTTTTTTAATTTTTAATTATATTAGGTGCCAATAAAATCATTTTCTTTTTCAGTTCTGGCATAATATGGGAACAGTGCAAAGTAGGTGCGCGTCGCTACAAAAAGATTGAAGGACCGAAACTGCTGCAATTAGAAGAATGCTACCAACGTTATCTCTCGGAAAAGATGGTCAGCGACGAGCCTATTTCGCCTAAAGTCCAAATAGATGAGAAATTCGAGGTATACTATAGAATAAGAATAATGTTACTGTTTGTTTTAAATATATGTTTTTAGGTTTACATTGTTTCAGTAACAAAGAAAGAAAATTTTCATAACTTGTATCGGGCACCGGAAGTGGCAATAGTTTATTAGTAAATGTGCTGTTAAATTTTTTGTAGGCTAATGTATTTGGTGGTACCTATATTTCTATATTGGTATATTTTATTTTTACACAGTTTATATAGTTCTATTAAAACTTAACTGCGACTGACTATGAATTTTGCATTTGTGTGCATTACCCCTGCTGTCACTTGAACTGGCAACTGCGCAGTGACTGGTGTACGAGCTGCCATCAAGATTGAATAAACCTGTGCCTTTTTATTAAACGAATAATAGAACTATGTAACAATTTAGAAATATTTCTTACATCCGATTAGCATAAGATAAGCTTGCAATAAAGTACATTGACCCCTTCGAAAATACCCGAACAATAAATCAGAACCGTTTTTCATTAATAAAGAAAGTAAAAGTTCACGATAGAAGTCGATTCAGGACAGCTTTGTCTTTATTTCTGTTTTTTATATTTAGCAAGTTAATAAATGTATTTGGTTTAATGACCGTTATTGCACATATCTGGCGCCTAACTTTATAACCAAAAAGACAAAGAAGAAATCCTTACAAGTGACTCCAACAGGTTGACTTCGAAGAGATGCGTCAGCTCAAGCCTAACGTCCGCATACTCCGTCGCATCCTACAAGCAGGTCTGTGGGCGTCGTACGGTCTGACGCCGCACTCGCGCCGCCTGCACGCGCGGCTACATCGCCTACAGATCGACCAACAGCTGCCGTTGCCCACCTTCCCTGTGGTACTGGCGCCTGTGCCGCCCCCGAGGTCTATAGCGAATGATGACCCTAGTGGTGAGTTGTTTTGTGAAAATGGTTTGATCAAAACTAATGGATAGTTCTTTCCTATTAGCTGTGCTTTTTTTGTCACAAGTGTGTTTCTCTTTCAAAGCTAGTTTTTGGGGCGGGATTCACCAATCAAGGTTTTTTTAGGCCTATGTTATCACAAAGAGTTTTGTAGTCAATTAACTGCATCTGAAGGCGTCACGACATGACACAACACAATAATGTAAATTCGGCTTTTACGTGTCGATAAAGTTTCAAATTGCCTTTCTCCGATACATTCTTGAGTCCGAAACATAATAATTAATAATTAACTAACTGCCTGTACACTGAAGCAAATTGGTAGCAATTCTGTAGTTTGTGTAGTTTGTAAATAATGTTTGAATGCAGATTTAAAATTATTATACAGTGTTATTTGAGTACAAACATCCAAATTTATCTGAGATTTATACAGTAAAAAACAAAGATACGTGAAGTACCATAATCCAACAATACCTGTATAAGATCATTGGATCACATTTTTCAGACATCTGAATCTAAATCTTGTCCTACTGATTCCTGTAGGATTTTTCTAAATTATACCTAATCTTTTTTGCATGACTGTGGATTCAAGTATAGTGCCTCGAGGTACGAATAAATGCTTGCTACCTGTCGCTAGACATGCTATGGCAGGCGCCAGATAAATTTGCAATAATAGTACATTGACCTTTCTCTAATATCCCTTCGTAGATAACCGAAAATAAATTATGAACCGTTTTTCACTACTAGAGAACGTAGAGGATAACAATAGACGTCGATTCAAGGCAGCTTTATCGATTTATTTTTGTCTTCGATGGATCAATGACCGTTATTGAACATTTATCTGACGCGTAGCGTACTCATAGAGTGCGCGCAAGATAAATTTGTGCGCAGATGGTGGCGCTACTTGAAACTGAAGGCCTAACTAAATATATTTCCTGCATTTGTTTAAAAATTATATTACGTAAGTAACTCAAATTGTAATTGAAAGAATTATAAAGCTAACTATTTTACTAGATTTTATTAATCAGCATAGTTGTAAAGTTAAAACGTTTAGTTCCGATTTCAACCGCGCGCAGACTTGTCATGCGCGCACTCTACCTGCTTGCTCAATAACGCTACTCGATGAAAAATAATTGTCGATATAGAAAATATCGATACTAAATATTGTGGTATATTGTAGGCATCAGGCCGTTTATCGAAGTGTCGATAGTAGAGCGTATTATGGAGCACAGTAAGGTTCGCCAGTACAAGTACTACAAGGTATTGATTCAGGAGTTCCATGTGAAGGTCGATATGGGACTGATCAACGCGCTAATGGGAATGTTCCCGCAACGACTACTCACGGAACAAGAAGCGGTAATTTTCATATTTCTATATTGATTAAAATTATAATAGGGAATATGCATGAAAATAATAATTTATTATGTATACAGTTTATCTAAAATTATAAATAATACAATCGAAATCGCTCGAAAAACAAAACGAGAAATAATTATTTTAAACAAATATAATCTGTCCCTCTCGCAAAAACGCTGTTTTCTATGGCAGCTGTATATAGGCGTCGTCGTGGACTTTGACGTCAAAGTCCATATCGAACGTCTCTTTCTTTGTAATCTTTGAAGCATTATAACATCCTCGCTGATGAAGGTACTTAAAAAATAATTTCATGATTGCTTCCTATAGCTAATAAGTATTTCATTTTGCAAAAAAAAAATTGCATGCATATTCCCTTCATGTCATTTACGAACACACGGTTTTTAAAGTGCTTGCAAAACAAAATAAGCGAGCAGACAGTCAAACTTACACAATGAGGAGTTTTAAGTGGCTGCTATCATGAGTCTTACAACTTTTTTTGGAAATGATTAGCCTTTCAAAACCTGATGTTGGAAATAATCAATTGCTATCAATTTGAAAAGACATAAATAAACTAAAATTAAAATTGCAGCTGGACGCATTCCTACTAGATTTAGAAAAAGCTGGGCAGCCATTAGAAGCCTTAGCTGCTATGGGGGTAGCGTCAGATCTCAAGAATTTCTACGACAATCTACATTTGTCGCCGCTCAAGGTAAATAATTAGCAAAACTAAATGTTACCATCTCATTTACTTTATTGACATTTAAATTTTAACTTTATTTGGTTGTACTTTAGGTGCACGTTTCGTTCTCAATTGGTGGAGCGACTCAACTGCCATCGTTCGTTGGCACCATTCTCCAGAGCATTGGTGTAACGTTGACAGACATGAACGACGTGGTATTTAAGTAAGCTTGTTTGATTTACTGTATTTCTGTTTGTTTGACTTTATATGATAGTGACATGTTATTATATTGTATACACGTTTCAGTTTCTGTTTTAATTTATATATTTTATTAAACAAAAACATGCAGCACACAAACCGCTTTAGAAATCGGTGTGGGCAATCGTGGCTTTTTACGCTCGTGCTTCTTTTGATACAATGACAAAAGCAAAGGAAATCGTGATGCTGCTTTGAAGCAATCATATCACTGAAAAGTGTAATTTTACGATCTCGAACAATCGAACAGACTGATCGGAGTTGCAAAATGACCTATCGCCGATGCAAAAAGTAGCATGAAATCATTCACTCGAGAGTTACTCATTCAAAGGGATGCAAAAATGGAATCCAATAAGTAATTACTCCCATTTTTCCTCAGATTATCGTACTACGAGAGGAACTTCGAGTTCTTATCTCAGAAGGAGTTGATTGGTCAAGTACAGAATCACTATACGGGCCAAGCGCTAAAACAACTGTATGTGCTAGTACTCGGTCTAGATGTGATAGGCAACCCATATGGACTGGTCATCGGTTTGAAGAAGGGCGTCGAAGATTTGTTCTACGAGCCGTTCCAGGTCAGTTATTAAACATAATATTCCATTCGCCCACTACGCAAGCGGACCGTATAAAAAACCCGCATAAATAGCTCGTTAAAGAAGCGCTGCGCGCACGTTGGCTAACTCGAAATAGCAATTCAAAATGTCGTGCCGTGCCTCCGTCGGAAATAAACGACACAGCCGCGGAGATTGAAGACAAGCCATGCACAATGCTGTGTATGAAAATTAAGTGTATGGGGATTATGAAAATCGTCTGTATTTTTATTATATATGAAAATTTGTGGGGATTTAAGAAGTCAGTGGGGATTTTGAAGTCTGTGGCGTATGAAGTATAATTATGGGGATTAGGCAAAGTCAGTGGGGATTATGGAAAACGTCTGTAAGGATTATGAAAATTTGTGGGGACTATGCAAAGTCTGTGGGGATTATGAAGTCTGTGAAAATTATGATAAGTCTATGGGTATTATGTGAAGTCTGTAGGTATCATAGAATGTCTGTAGGGATTAGCCTGGAAGAACCTCAGAATTGTCCACAAATTCTGAGGCTCTGTACAATACAGTGTTGAAACATAGTTATTTTGTTACAGGGTGCTATTCAAGGTCCGGGTGAGTTTGCTGAGGGTCTGTTCCTGGGCGTGCGCTCGCTAGTGGGACACACAGTGGGCGGCGCGGCCGGCGCGGTGTCGCGCATCACCGGCGCCATGGGACACGGGCTCGCCGCGCTCTCGCTGGACAAGGTAGCGTACTGACAGTTCGCTGAGGGTCTGTTCCTGGGCGTGCGCTCGCTAGTGGGACACACAGTGGGCGGCGCGGCCGGCGCGGTGTCGCGCATCACCGGCGCCATGGGACACGGGCTCGCCGCGCTCTCGCTGGACAAGGTAGCGTACTGACAGTTCGCTGAGGGTCTGTTCCTGGGCGTGCGCTCGCTAGTGGGACACACAGTGGGCGGCGCGGCCGGCGCGGTGTCGCGCATCACCGGCGCCATGGGACACGGGCTCGCCGCGCTCTCGCTGGACAAGGTAGCGTACTGACAGTTCGCTGAGGGTCTGTTCCTGGGCGTGGGCGTGCGCTCGCCAGTACGAAGAGTATCGAAATGGTGTTTTTTGTTTTATTATTTTGATACGTTGTGTGACTAAATAACTTTTCTATTTTCTTAGGAATACCAGCGACGCCGTCGCGATAATATTAATAAGCCGCCTGCGAACCTGCAAGAAGGTCTTGCGAGAAGTGGCAAAGGACTGGTCATGGTACGTAAATCTTCTGATCTAAATAAAGCGGTTTGACAAGTTTAAAATATAAAACAACACAACCAAACAAGATATGGTTTTCTTAACTTTAAACCAAAGTTATTTTCCTGACGATAAAGGAAAAAATATTACGATGTTTATAAGCATTGCAAATATTCCAAACATACAGGGCGTGGTAGACGGCGTGACGGGTGTATTCACGAAGCCCATAGAGGGCGCCCGCGAGCATGGGTTCGGAGGGTTCTTCAGCGGGTTGGGCAAGGGCGCCGTGGGGCTCGTGGCGCGCCCTACTGCCGGCGTCGTGGACTTCGCTTCCGGCTCGCTCGACGCCGTCAAGAGGTAGCACTGTACCATGCGGATGTACTCGCTTTGCATGCCATGCTTGTGTCGCATGTCTGTTTACTGTGCTATGCGGCTTTTGTTCTTGACGCTTGCGTTCTTTGTGTTGGCAGTTTTTGAAGTTCTTCTGTTTTTCGCCCTGCTCTCACTTTTGTGTAGTCAAAAAGTCATACTATAATATAATGCTTGCTTGTGTGATTTTGGTTTATATGTCTAAGGTATTTGCGTTTATGTCAATTCACTTTGAAATAAAACGTGATGAAAGACAATGTGATAAGTACAATGTATATATTTTTGAATACGAACTTTTGTGTGCACCACTACCAATTATCTGTTATATATCAAATCGAATAGATATTAATTTAACGTTACCTAGAAAACGATGCACGTAAATGATACCTACTTAACAAATAAATATAAGCATTTTCTTTCACTCACAATATAACCAATCTGGTTTATCAACAAAGATCTTTAGCAATACTCCGCACTTCCCCGAACGATCGCTATCATTGGGGATCACTGTGTTTATTTCCTGAACATCAGGGCGTAGTGGACGGTGTCCGCGGCGTGTTGGTCCGCCCTATCGTGGGAGCACAAGAGGGGGGCGCGGGGGGCTTCGTGAAGGGCCTGGGCCGCGGCGCCGTGGGCCTGGTGGTGCGGCCCGTCGGTGGGGTCATCGACTTCACCTCCGGACTCCTCACATCTGTTTGGAGGTGGTGAGGTTACCGGACTTTGTAGATGTTTCATAGACGTACTGTTAGATGGGTGTAGCAGATTTAGGGCGTAGTGATTAGTTAGGTGTAGGACTACTGTTTAACTGAGTCGGTGTTCAAAGTAGATGTGCGGGGTGGAAGCGGTGCGAAGAGTATGGCGACCTCATTTCACATCTCATTTCTTTTTCATTTCTACTCGCTGTTCGTCAAGTATTTCACTTTAAACAACCACCTTATGGCTATGAGAATAAAGGTCACTGTGATGCAAAATCCGAGGTAAACTAACTGTGAAAAGACTTTTTTAATACAGTTGCTCAAAAAGTGGTGTATTGCAGGGACGTATAGCTTTCGGGATGTTCTAACCTTTCCCGAACTCGTTCTCTTTCCCAACTGTCAAATTAATGTCTATTAAAAAGAAAAACCAACCATGAAGTTTTTACTAAAGACTTTTGTGATTCATACAAATTCGTATATTTCTAAAAAGAAGCTACTAATATTTATTTCAATATCAGATTTAATGATTTAATTGAATGAGTTAGGTTAGGTTTCATTTCATTTCATCTAAATAAACATTTTCATTTTCAATAAAAAAAATCCACTGAAGACTAAGCTGTATGGATCCCTTTGCCTACCGAAATGGGTGAAGAAAAAAAAACTGCTTATATTCTACGGTTGACGCCATTTTACAGAAATTTTCTTTGCGAGTTTAGTTGTTTGTTGCACAAAATGAGTAATTTCGACCCTATTTTTTTTGAATTAACACCACGGGAAATCAGTATAATTTTACAAAATGCTTCGAAGAACATTTAACCGGAAAAGTCAAATGAGTCCAAGTCATTCATGAGTAAGTCATTTTTTCGCAACTGTATTAAAAATAGTCGTTCAGTACACCTGCGGAACCGTCATTGCAACTTGATCCGACTGTCAACCCTCGCCTTCGGCTGCGCCTCGGCTCGGGTAGACATTTGTCGGTACTCTTTGCAATGACAGCCTTTCCGCACTTGTAATGAAGTATACTATACTTGTAGAGGTACAGTCTTTTCTCAGATACGTCAATTCCCGACTCAGTTTACTGAGAGAACTATAGTTTTGATGTAGGTACTGCCATATAAGGACCGAGGGGATCATTTCATACTATACCATTATGTTCAGCATCTTTTAGTTCTTAGTTTGCATCTAACTATATATCAACCTATTTTCGTTACTAACGCTTTATACATAACAGAATAAACGCAATGCCTTTTAAGGGGTCTTTGTACTCAGCAATATGAACGATGGCACCAACCGCGAATTCGTAAAAACAAACAGCTGTTCAGCACATTTTATTTTAGAGAGAGTAGAGTATGAGTAAGCGCACAGTAATTTATGGGGCAGTGTATTTTTTTTCACGATTTTAGTTTAGGTCCCATACTGAAAGTTGTTCATAATGATGAGTACCCCTTAGAGCAATGGTTTCCAACCTGTGTCCCGACCACTGGTGGTCCGCAAGAGCTAAGATATGATCCGCGGCTGCTTTCAAATTTCAATCTTTTCACCTCAAAAATGTTATTGATGCAAACTGACTTTAATTTTCAATCAGACAACACTTTGCTAGAAACTTACAATCAGCTGTTTTAACAAGTGTTTTTATATTAATACTATTTACTTTTAACCTCAAAAACTAGCTGAAGCTATGCAATAGTAGCCGGCAAGTGTCGTGAGTACAGATGAATTTATTAGCGGGGTGATCTCGCCAATGTACGGTGGGCGAACAAAACTTGCAAGCCCAATAAATTAAAGTTAAAAGTTTAGGTAATTTTCTTTTTGATATCTGGTCCCTTCTAGCTGCAGAGTAATCAAAGTGGTCCCAGGTCAAATTAAAGTTGAGAAACACTGCCTTAGAAGTATTGTTTATTCTGTTACACGTTGTATTTGTACTGCTATTTGGTTGTGTTCTATTTGCTTTCTTCCTAGTGTATTGATTTAACGTAATACTCTTATTTCTAACTAATTAGCGGTCGATAGTAAATTAAGTTTATTATATTCCCTTTTCCATTACCGATTTTAATAAAACACAATAGCATAATAATCAATGGTGGCGTTGATTTTAATCAAAACCTTGCATCTCCGTCTACGTACATGATTTGTTTTGACTGTTTTAATTAAGCCACCGCTAAACTAATACTTTAAATTCGTCATTTGTCAACCTAGAGCGGCGGATATGTCTGAAGAAGTGACGAAGCGTCGTCCGGCGCGGTATATGGCTCCCGAAAGCGGCGTCAGGCCCTACTCGAGGGTACAGGCAGAGGGCTACAAGATGCTGTCCGAGCTGGAGAAGGTTTGTACAACATAGGCACGTGTAAACTTAGAGATATGTGTGAAGAAGTGACGAAGCGTTGTCTGGCGCGGTACACGCCTCCCGAAAGCGGCGTCAGGCCGTACTCGAGGGTACAGACAGAGGGCTAGGTACAAGATGCTGTCCGAGCTGGAGAAGGTTTGTACAACATAGAAACATAAGAACATAGAGCTTTCTGTGAAGAAGTGACACATGAACACCCTTTTTTATGGGTGGAAAGTCATCCAATGACTTCTCCCGCTCTGGGCGGAGCGGGAGGGAGTGTCAGACTTCTACTGACTTAAAACCCATCAAAGTTTCTTCATGTGCCCTTTGTGTTCTGGAGCCACGGTATCTCTTTCGAATAGTCCCGCGACTCCCCTTTTGGGCCCTTCTGTGTGCTGACTCTCTTTGAGGCGCGCGTGGAACACGAACGCGCCTTCGACACGGCCTGTCGTCAGAAGACGGACGAACGGCGAGCCACCCATAGCTCACCGTCCACAGGCCCGCGCCTACGGTGGCCGGAGGTCACCATGTGGCCTCCGACGCCTGCGGCGTCTACCACGGCGGCTGGGACGAGAGGTTCTCTCCCTCCCCCACTCCGCCACTTCCTTCGCTAGCATGACTACTTCGCAGAAGGAGGTGACGGCGTCCCATTCCGTCTCGCTCCGGACCGTGGCTTGGACCAGGGCCGGACGCGAGAGGTCGCTACCGAACACATGAACACCCTACCGTTAAAATGTAGGTATTGTGAACTGTTGCTTCTTGAAGTGAACTGGCATTCCTTCTTGATTGCGTGGAACGATGGTTTACTTCATGCTCACTTGACTCTAGTTGTTACGATGAGATTTTTGCGAAATAGCACTAAGCCCTCCTACGCACTAGCGGTCAGCCGCGGGGGCGGTCCCAGGTTAAGTGCGTACAATTCTAGCGGTTGCATATTAAACTGGAAAAGCGGCCAGCCGCTCAAACGAACCGCTAGGTGGTTCAACAGCTAGTGCGTAGGAGGGCTAAGAATATCGAAGCGATTTTACTCCAAACGCAGTTACAGAGCGGGTCGATGTAATTTCGAAGTGTAGAAAAAAAAAGCAGCTCGATAGCCATACGTGAAAGTGGACACTTGGATGTTTAAACCAAACTCCATAATTGGAATACGTCCAGATTTCCTATATTTAATGGTTTTGTTTATGTTTTCATTCACAATCAGCCTCGTTCCCTTTGCTGGAAACTGACTTCTCAGCCCTCTTCTATGTGATAGAGAGTGGACCGTAATCATCCACGCGGGCTCAGTGTGGGTTGGTGAATGACATATACTAGTAAAGGCTTGTTCAGACCTACACGATATTCGTTACCTCGAACGGTAGCGATAAATGTACCTCGAACGGTAGCGATAAATGTACCTCGGTTTCGCGCGGAATCACGCTGGGTATTTTCTTAGGAGTTCCGCGGCTTAGGTTTGAACAGTAGGATTACCATGTACCCACTCGGCTTTCGCTACCGCTCAAGGTAACGAATATCGCGTAGGTCTGAACAGGTCTAAAGTTTTAGAAAATTAGGTCCTAGGCCTTGCTGGTTTCTTTACGATGTTTGTAAAACATAGACGCTTAAATCACAGGACATCTGTAATAGGGGATGAGCCGTAATCGACCATTGTTATCAGTGCGGGTTGTTGAATTTCACAAGCCTTCAAAAGTTTGTTCCTGAGACATGTATTTCGTCACAATGTTTTTTAGTACCGTTTTATAATTATTGATATTTATTTCTAAACAGGGCAAGTACGTCACCACGGATCGCTACGAGGCGCACGTATGGGTGATCCCCGATAAAGAAGTGGTCATGTGCACTGACAAGCGAATATTATACATTGAGAAGAACAATGTGTTCGGCGGATGGCAGGTATGATGGAAAATAACAATGAATCTCTGCAAATCAGATTGATTGTTAATTGTTATACATATGATTTGCAGAGATTCATTGTTATTTTAGCCGTAAAGTTAAAAAAAAAACTAAGTACATTCTACGTTTCTCCATAGTTTCACTATAACTTCGTCATGTATAAATCAGTTGATGCCGTTCACATTATATTTTCAAAAATAATAAATCTTTTTCAAAAAATTCTACTTCATCTTTTTACCCGACTAAAGCGAGGCCCAAATGAGAGCAATGTTTTCCACTGAAATTGTTTATCGGAAACTGAGGGGTCATGTATAATTTATAGGAATCTCCCGTCTCTCATTCCAGCGGTAGTTCGTTCCTATAACTTGTAAATATTTCATGAATACCCGGCAACGTACTTTAGAAAACATGTGTTCTCGTGAAGCCTGCTAAAGTAACAACAATAACTCGCAAATGTTTTTTTATGTCTTCAAATATGAACGTAAAAACTAGTGATTACTAAAACTTAACTTTTCCAATCTACATTGCAATCAAATCCTCAGAATTTTGATGATAAGAAGCCCCAGCTGAATAGACTTGAAAACATCTAAACATGGAGTAATGTTTTCTAAGAATGATAAATCGTGAATTTGTCGAATAGATCTTATGGACGTACCTATGGACGGAGCTCCCCGAAGTGCCATCAGCCGTCAACAAGGGCGTGTACGTGCCCACAGCCAAAAGGAAGGTGCTCGGAATGTTCCCCACCTCCGGCTCCGGCAAGGTGATATTCCTGTATGACGAGCAGCAGAAGAAGTACCTGCTCACACAGTGCCAGCGCCTCATGCATTCACGTTGACATGAGGCAGTAGAAAGGATGCAGCCCTCCGAGTGGTTGGCGCAGTTCTTTCTACTTATATTTGATTTCCGCACCGCAACGCTTGCTCTCGCCTATCACTTCAACATGCACCACCTCGCCTCCAGAGGCTTTCGCTGAACTTTTCTTCGCTGTGCAGTGCTTTATAAAGACTATCTATGTACTATATTTAGTGTATCAATGTTGTGAGAACCGTATGCTTGTTATATTTTTATAATACCTTTTTTACGTGATGATGTCAATGCATTGGCCATGCTGAGTACAATTATGGAATTGAATATCTTGTATGTAGTTTTGATTCATTTTACAAATGTTTATCACTTAGTAGTGTACCATCCTTGTAAATTATGAGAGAGACCTTGTATATTACCCCTAAATATCATGAAGTAATGTTACCTACTCTAGTGACGGACGACTTTCTGGCTATATCATTGTGTAGCTACATAGATGGGCATAGCCGTACAAACGACGTGTATGATTTTCCAAATCAATATCGACTATTTTACTACATAGATACCTTTTTTTCTGTAACTTCATGCATTATCTTTGAACGTTTTCATGTATTTTTAAATAAATAGCTGTGCATTTACCTTTTTAAGATTAATATTCAATAAGTTGTTACAATATTTCAGTCTTCCTTTACGTATCTACTTATTATGACTGGTGCCGCTGTGTTTATTATACAGTTTAGGTACATATGATATTTAATATTAATCAAGTAAATTAACATGTTAACAACTCGAATAACTGATTTTTTTTTTAAATACTCAGTTCATCAATGTTTTGACAGTAGACTTAAAATATTCGAATATTTATTCGTTGTGTTATTTACATAATTATAGACTTATGTAACGTTATTCACAATAATTATGTTGATATTGTAAGTTTAATATTACGGAGACCAAATCAGTGCAGTAAGTCGTGTTAACTTATCATGTTTTCTTACAGAAGTCTGATAGTACAAATATTGCGTTCAAAGAGTTGTTTTTTTTACACATTGCGTTATTGGTTAAAAGATAGCAAAGCAAAGACGGGATGGCTTACAAGGCTGAGGCTTTCCTTACCAGTGCCTTATGATCGATGTTTAGAAAGCTGACTGTTTTATTGCTCTTTAACTTTATATTAATGATTGTTTTAAGTTTTTTAATTACACTGAAATAGTGTTTACAGAAACTAAGTTGTGTTAGTTGAGTGCACAGAAAAAAATGTTTACATTAGCTTCGCCTTTGTGCGCTAGCCTCACCAGTGGCTTCGAGATGTAAAATTTTCTAAATTTTTATTATTTTATTTGTTGAAGCCTTTATGCGTAAATACGTTAAAATAGATCTAAAGTGGAGTTTGTTATTAATGCCTGTTGCACAATTTACTTATTTCGACTTTGTTTTGTCTTGTTCAAGCTTGTGTAAGAACATTTTCAATATGAAATATATTATACAGTATAAAAGTTGTTTTATTTTCACACATGTCAACCCTTAATTTGTAAAATTGCTGTTCATGAAGTAAATAATGCAAATAAAATAAATACTCCCGAGTGTCGTCATATTCATATAACCGTCAACTGTAGCGGTTATTGGGTGTGCACATACAAATATGATTTGATGAATAGCCTGCGATATAGCCCAAATATGACAAATACATCAAAGTCTGAAGTGTTGTAACTCTGTAAACGAATATACGGGCAATATTTGAGTCATAAATCAAAACCGTAAAGTGATTGTAGCTGCCCGCAGGTAACAATGTTTAGAATCGCGAAGCGCTATCCAAACATTTTCCGGTTGGATTCCGTCAGTCCGTAAGAGCTTAACACGACTAAGCGCGTATTTTGCTGCGTGCATGACAAATGTACCGTGTCTTTCGATCCAACCCATCTCCCAAAGGAAGGTCAGCAATGCGTTACTATCTCACAGAGGTTACCTATGTTTCCGAAGTACTTAGCCCTGTAATCAGCAACTACAAGCAGCGCAGAGTGGGCTGTCAGTGACTCCTACAAGGTGTTTATTAAAAGACCCGTGGCCAGTTGTTACGGCTGTGAGTGTACGCAACTATTGTTAAGTCTAAGTGCTCGTTTACGGACGAAAGGCGTTGCGAGGGCTTTAAGCGGGCTCTGCTGCGGTAAACGTTCTCAAACAAGCTGCGAGTCAAGTTGTATTGAAGCAGCTAACACGCTAACTGCCTCCCGTTGGCTTTTTGATATAACAGGAGAGGATAAATCAAAGAAGTTCTTCGCACAATCGTTGTTTACTAAATCTCTTTACAATATATCACTAACACACACAATTTAGTCTAGTTCTTGTAACACTTGCAAAATAAAAAGGAAGGAGTTTACACAATGTTGTTTGGATCGGATCGCAGATGGGTAAGTCCCCGACTCAGGGGCGCCCACTTCTATTTATAGAGTCGTTGGCTGGGGATTTTTTTGGGAACGATTGGGTTAGGCTTGGCTTGGCATATAGGCACAGGCATTGGCTTTGGCTTTAGCTCCAGTTGTTGGCACGCTATGATTGGCTGGCTGGGCTGGGCACGCGCTACCTCATTGGTTGGCGCATTGGCGGGCTTAGTGGCTGGCCGCTAGGCTGGTGTTACAATATTGACATTATAAAATGTATTTTAAGCCACACGAAATAAGGACTAATTTGAATAACAAGATAATTGCTGGGCTGGAGCGGTGCCGTTGCGATGCTGTTATAGTGTGCCATGACCTTAAGACGCCGCGTGCGTAAATCGCTTCTTTATGAACGCGACGCGCAACGCCCCGCGTCTCCGTAAACGAGCACTAACGCTGCCAGTCAATTGACGCGGAGTGAGGTAGTTGAGCTGAGAAATTGAGTAATTGAACCAATGGAATTGTATAAAATCTAAATCTCTCTTACGCCGAACTTCGGTCGGGCGTAAGTTCAGCGGCCATTCGGCGGCGACACATTCTGTAGAGCAAACATTATACGTGATCGAAGTTCGGCTTGGCTAAATATCAATTGCTGTGCCCCTAGCGCGCGGCTACAAATTCATAAAATAGTACCTACTTACAATAAATAAGGAGAGGCAATCGTTGTATCGATCAGATAATACCTACTTTTAAATAATATCTCTATGGTTTTAGTTGTACCACGCAGTTAACAGGACGAAAATAGAACAAAAAAATCATACATGTTCTCTGTCGCAGAAATACGACAACAATAACGTAACGCAACGTAATTTCGGCATAATGTGTCGTAAGTAAATCAAATAGCATTGCAGGCGTAATCATGCCGAACTTCGGTCGCGTACCTTCGGCATAGTGTGTTTAGACACAAATGTTGAAAACGATTGTTGTTTGAATTTAGAAATCCCAAAATTAAATATTTAATTTATTGTCATCAGATGCCTACCCTATTCCATTCATGAACTGCCTAACCATCTCTCCAGGCGTTCAAAAAAGTTGTATAAGACGAGTTGGCTGGATCTCATTCAGGCCACTGATTAAACAGCGCCGCGCCGTTGAATGGCTGATTAAGCCAGTTGGCTGCGACATACGTGATCTTTTTTTACTCATCTCTGATGGAGCACTAAGGGATTTAAACGAAAACAGATTTAGGTAAGTAACTTCCTATTAGTTGATAATATTTGTATTAGGTATGTTAACCGTAAACGTATGTTGATATTTAATATTTCATGTAGGTATTTCTACAGACAGAAATGCAAAGTTTTAAATACTTAGTTCTGAATGCACGTAGCTACACAAAATAAAACACATGCGCAGAATGCATTTATCATTGGAGGTAAAAATTAAAACCAAAGTCATGTACAATGGTCAAGTCTCCCCGAGACCTGTAATCGTAAATGGCGCCACCCTCGAGGTTGTGCAAGAATACAAACTTATATCTAGGCTAAATTATACAACTAGGGCGGCACAACTTTGAGAAGGAGGCGACCAGAAGAATTCGCTTGGGCTGGGCGGCATTCGGGAAGCTGCGTGATATCTTTGAATCGTCGATCCTACAATCCCTTAAGAGCAGGGTCTATAAACAGTTGCGGAATTTGCTCGAAAGAGTCACCGCGGTCCTGGCACGCAAAGGGCATTATGAGGAACACGGATGGGTTTTAGTCAGTAGGAGTCTGTCACTCCCTCCCTGCTTTACCCAGAGCGGGAGGAGTCATTTGATGATTTCCCATACTTAAAAAAAAGGTCTATGACCAGTGCGTCCCACCCGTAATGACTTACCTACGAAGCCAAAACACCACCATAGGCCTAGTCCACAAATTCAATGTTGCTCAGCGTGCAATGGAGAGAGCAATGCTCGGGATTTCGCTAGAGAACTCCGGAGAGGGCCGGCCATGTCTGTAGACGAACAGACTGACGATGGAGCAGACATGTGTTAGAGTGGAGACCGCGTATGGACCGGTGATTTAAAGAAAGTAGCTGGCAGCGGATGGATGCAGACTGCTCAGGACAGGGTTGGTTGGCGCTCTTTGAGGAAGGCTTTCGTTTAGTAGTGGACGGCAATTGGCTGATAATCTGATGATCAGCAGTCAACCAATCAGTCTAAGCCCTGTGAGGCAGCAAAGAACTGATAGCTGGTGAGGATTCAATTGTATGGATTTTCGACACGGAATGATAACCTAAGTACTTACTTGTATACCTACTTGTATCCAACTGACACAATAAAGAGAAAAAGGTTTTATGATTTTCATTGTTCTCACTACTATTTATATGTCTGTGGTTCTCACACATAACTTCAAATATCTAGGCAACGCGTAGGCAACGTGACACTTTAGAGCATGACACATGAACAATATTGGTTTTTTAAATGTCAATTATGACGAAAAACAAAACATCATAGCAGCGGGGCGGCTAGCTTAGAAATAAACAGATGTCTAGTATTTCTCCCCCATAATTATATAAATTTCTATAGTCTCCCCCAAGTTCCCCGTAGCATCCACTCATCTTAAATCGAGGCTAAACTATTTTTAGGAGCAGTGAAGACAGCTTTAACACCCTTGTATTTCATCAACTCGTGTGACCTCACAGTCCTGTCCTAATGAGTATTTGACTAATAACATACCTACACACACTCGACCCAGGTATCTATATGATTAATGAACCAGTTCAAAACACCGCTAACTCAATTTATCTCTATGATTAATATGTAAAATTTCATCATAAACTTGATTCAAATGTGTTACAATCAAACGGAGTAATAATAAAGGGCTTTATATTCAAACAATAAAACTGATATTCAAACGATGCTTCTTACGTCTTCAGAGTAATGACATCTTCACTTTACGGACGCTAAAATTTAGGAGATCCTCGTTTAACTTAAATTACTGTTTGAATCGAACGTTCGGCTGAAGGGTTTGGGCGTAAGTAGAGCTAAATGTTTTATTGAATGACGTCATAGGAGTTACGGCCTTGTTATGTTTTGTTTACGATGAAAAGTGTCGTTTTTTACTTTCGACAGTAGGTAAGTAAGTAGTTACTGGAACTTGAGTACCTACAACAAAACAACATTGCGTTCTTATAGACAGACAGATGTATCGTAATTTCCTACAGTTGGGCAGAAAAGTCTCCACCTCCTTCTGCGAAGCAGTCATGCTAGTGAAGGAGCTTAGGTGGCGGAGCGGGAGAGGGAGAGATCCTCTCGTCCCGGCCGCCGTGGTAGACGCCGCGGGTGTCGGAGGCCACCTGGTGACCTCCGGCCACCATAGGCGCGGGCCTGTGGACGGCGGGCTATGGGTGGCTCGCTAGAAGTCTGACACTCCCTCCCGCTCCACACCCAGAGCGGGAGAAGTCATTGGATGATTTCCCATCTAAAAAAAAACAGGGCAGAAAAGTCTCACTTCCGTTTTTAGCGATACAAATAAATACCGAATAAGCATTGCAATCTCTTAGCTAGAGGTACTTACATTAATGGGTCTATTTACTTACATTTTATGTTCAAGATTTTTTTAAATCACTGCTTCATACTGGAAATTTCTCCTGTTTCATGGGTGCGTTTACAAAAACAAAAACTACAACCAGTCCAACCTAGAACAACTATCTAAGATTCTAGGCCATAGGTACATTATTAAATGTGTGGGAATCGAACCCACGACGCGTAGCGCATCAGTCAATCGCTCAACCACTGAGCTAACCGTGCCGAAAAGATACAAATTATATTCAAATACTAATGGTAGAGCGGACAAATTTTACCTTAAGCCTTGTCTCCCAGTGGGGTGACGACAATCTGGTCTCTTTTAACGCCACCAAAACACAAGCGTGTCTCTTTACCGCAAAAAGGAGATGTTTCAACCTAACTCCTACTTTTCGGGGTAGGTACATCTGTTCCAGTGACTGATCGGCTCGAGCTCCTAGGCATGGAGCTGTCATCCAGTCTCAACTTCGGCACCACCATTGAGTGCAAAGCCCAAACTGCGGCCGAAAAGCTGGGCATCCTAAATAGGGTGAAACGATACTTCAAGCCTGAGCAGCTTATAACTCTATATAAAGCACAAGTCCGATCCTGCATGGAGTATTGCAGCCACCTTTTGGGATGGCTCAGCTAAGTATCAGCTTGCCGCGCTTGACTCAGTGGAACGCAGAGCTAAGAGGCTCATTGGCGGCGTAAAACTGGTGGATGACAAGCTACACAGCTGTGCGCATTACCTATAATGAAAGACGCTTGGCACTTAGTGCGAGTTGGTGGAATAGCAACAAGGTAGGGATGGCAAGTTGCAGTGCTTCTGAATGTCCGATGGTAGAAAGGGGCTGGTGGGATGAGGTCGTGGAGTTCCTGGGCACACTCTCCGAATACAATCTGTAGAAGACCGACAAGCAGGCAACCTTGTGGTGATGAGTCAAGCTGTGTAGCTTGGCATCCCCCCAGTTTTACGTCGCTAGCCTCTTAGCATGCGTTCCACCGAGTCAAGCGCGACAAGCTGGCACTTAGCTAAGCCATCCCAAAGGTGGCTGCAATACTCCATGCAGAATCGGACTTGTGCTTTGTATAGGGTTAAAAGCTGTCCAGGCCTGAAGTATCGCTTCCTATTTAGGATGCCCGATCAGTGGGTCAGTTTAGGGGTGAAAATGGTGGCGCCGAAGTTGAGACTTCATGTCAACTCCATGCCTAGGAGCTCGAGCCGATAAATCATAGGAACAGTACCCCGAAAAGTAGGAGTTTGGTTGAAACGACTATTTTTTGCGGTAAAAACACACGCTTGTGTTTTGGTAGCGTTAAAAGAGACCAGATTGTCATCACCCCACTGGGATGATTGCCGCTCTAAAATTTTACCAGTAATAATCCCTAATTACACTAATAAACACCAAATAATCTAGACGCTACTTATAACGCTTCGCTCGACCCGGGGATAGAATCCAAGACTCCACGCTCTCACCACTAAACTAACGAGAGACAGAAACACAGGAAACAAAATGCTATTAGATCCTAGATTTTGTGTTTTTCGGTACGCACGCACATATGGGTTTTGTATTAATTAGGTCTGCACGAATTTTTCCATTTCACGAACTTTCCTCCTTGTAAAGGTCAGAACTACCTTAATTTACCTATCTAATTAAATTAATCTAAAAGACAAGCCCAAATAATCTGTATACGTATGTAAAACAGGTAGACAGCAGGCAGGCAGGGCAGGCATCTATAGAACGATATTCAGGTGTAATAACTCGTAGTGTGGTACGTAGCTTATGTAACGACTGTGTAAAAAGCATGTAAAGAAGTCTATCAATCAAAGGGGGTACTTCATTAACGATGTCTGAGGCTAGCTGCTCAATCTTTCCTAATAGGTAAATAGTCTCTTTATGTCGACAGTCGTCACTTTTGAGAACTCGTTAGAAATATGTGAGTGAGATGAGGACTTAAACAGCGGCCAAGTGCGAGTCGGACTCGCGCACCGAGGGTTCCTATGTAGGTATATTTTTTTGTAAGCAAAAGTTCCGGTTTAGGATTTATGACGTTTTAAAAAAAATACTTACTAGATCTCGTTCGAATCAATTTTCGGTAGAAGTTTACATGTACCTACATCATTATATTTTTTTAGTTTTATCATTCTCTTATTTTAGAAGTTACAGGAAACTATTCAGTTTAGATTTTTTTTAAATCAAAAACCTCAACATAATTTTTGAAGACCTATCCATAGATAGATACCCAACATGTATGGGTTTGAAGAAAAAAAAATGATTTTCAGTTCTAAGTATGGGGACTCCGGGGACTCCCAAAATGTATTGTTTTTTTCTATCTTAATGTGGTTCACAGCGGTTCACAGAATACATTTATTTACCAAGTTTCAACAGCATAGTTCTTGTTGTTTCGGAAAAAAGTGGCTGTGACATACGGACGGACAGACAGACAGACTGACGAATCTATAAGGGTTCCGTTTTTTGCCATTTGGCTACGGAACTCTAAAAAGTAGGTGTGAAACAATGCAGACAAAATTATGTTGGTGTGATAGATTTTTTTATTCAGGGTTCAGTCCTGCAGAAAAAAGTCTGTACGGACATTATTTTAATTATAATGTCCGTACTAATATCAGCCGCACGGGTCAATCGTCAAGGTTAAGCAACGCTTGCCAAGGTTGGTCTGATGGGATGGGATGGGATCGAGTTTCCTCCGTGCCTCGGAAAGCACGCTAAGCCGTTGGTCCCGGCTGACTGCCACTTGTAGATCTTTGGCAGTCGTTATGGATTGTCAGAAGCCAGTAAATCTGACTCCAGTCTTGCCAAGAAGACTACCGTGTTACCTAGTTAATAGGTTTTGTGGAGGTCTGGTAGGCAGCCACTCCACGTAAAATACTGGTATTAATTGCTGAATCCGGTATGACTGGAAGCCGACCCCAATGTAGTTGGGAAAAAGCTAGGCAGATGATACTGGTAATTGAAATAGGTAGGTATTTCCATCGAGCTGTCGTACGTTTAATTTCATTCTGTGGCTAGGTACCTATGTATACAGGAATCATCAAACAACCCCTACTGAATCCTAAAAAAGTTTAATAAACCTACAACAGTTACCTAGGTACTTAGATAGTTTGCTAATGAATATTAAATTTACACATATAGATGAGAATTGTAATCCTAAGCAGGTATATTAAAATTCTGGTATACCTATTTGAATTATGAATAAATCTTGACTTCGCATCTATTTATTCAAATTCAAAGTAAGTTTTAAATTGTAAGGAACTAAGTACCTATGCACTGATAAAATCAAAGTAAGAAAAGGTGCATTTTCTGAAGCTTTCTAAAATAATAAACAGCGAAAAATATAAAGATTCTTTGCAAAACTAGTTACGAATAATATAAAAATATTCTTTCATAGTCGCATAAAAATGGAGAATCAGACTAATATAGCGGGCTTAGAGCGTGTGGTTAGAAAATGCAAAACAAAACATTTCCATTAGAATGTGTATTGAGAACTGGGGACTCGCAAAGTTAGCGTGGGAGTAACAGTAACATCGGCGGTAGCCACATGTATACTTGTTCTGGGGAGCTAAAAGGCCACTTTAGAAGAATAAAAAAAAACTCAAAAACTCAAGCATTATATAAATTACATTATTTCAATTAAACCATTTACAGGCACTTTTGAATTGTCAAGGTCGGTCGGTCCAAAAAGTTAAATCTATTTGCACGTTCCAAAGCGTAGATCTCTATGGAGAAGAACGTGCAAGAAACTCCACGGAAACTCTTTTAAAAATAATAAATTGTAACAAAGTTTTGTTTATATCGGGTTGAAATTATACATACATGTGAGAACGATGTAAAAGACGAGCAGGATAAAAGCGTCCGGAATAAAAGAGGAACAATTCAAAGAAATAATTAAAATCAACCATGGCAGCTGAGAAATGACCAGTCCCAACTGACGGCGCCCGTTCACGAACATGACGCATTCGCCAGCACCGTTCGGCTCAACCATTTTGAAGGGAGCCAAATGATTAAACGCATACCTACGCCACCTGATGGTGGCGTATGCGTTTGATCAGACTTTTGAGTGAGCATTACACTCCCAACCACCAGGGTACATTCAAGCCAAAAACATACCTAAAACTGATAGTTAAAGTTTAAGTTAAAGGTGCAGAGTACTCACACATGTGCCGTAAATGGCTGAAATTATACAATGCTAAGTAAATTGATTCTAAACAATGCAAATATTTCTTACAATCTTCAGCCAGTCCAACAATGTCTCCAAAATAATTACAGATTAGTTTGTGCTTCCTAGTGGCTGTGGAGCAGGACCAGCATTCAGCCAAGCATTTTTGTCTACAATATAATCATCCAGCAACAGAATCATATTAATATTAATCACACAAACATCTGTAAAATTTCAATTTCATCTTTATCGCTAACGCATTGGGTTTTAGGTTGATTGGGAAAAATTGACAGTAACGGGTAGCGTGATTTACTTTCTGATTCTGCTGAAGTAGCCTTTTTAGACCTGCAGATTACTAGGGGTTACTGTAGTGCATTTATTTGTTGTTTGTTGTCTGGTAGATACCTATCGCTGTCAGCAATAAGACCGTCACTAATACACCCATAAAATTAAGTTTTTGTTGAACAGTTGTGGTGGACAATCAAGTTTTAGAGGTAATGATAGTTCATAGAAATAAAATAAACAAGTATTTTAAATTTCTATGAAGGTTACCAAAATAGCTAATCGCTTAACTTAGTGGAAGTGGGAGAACAGGGGGGCTACTCTCTAAGCCCGAAGCCCGTAGTTTCGGGCGTATTGTTCTGCTTATCATCTACTGACTTACGATTAGTCCTGAACCTGAACTAAGAATGAATGACAGATGTGTATTCATTAATTCTTAGTGCTAGGTGATACGGAATAAAATACGCCCGCAACTAAGCCCGAAACTACGGACTTCGGGCTTAGAGAGTAGCCCCCCCTGTTTAGTAGCGTGCGTGTGTAGGTACGCTGTACGTAGCGTTGGAAGGCCTCCCACAAGTGGACTGATGACCTGGTGTGAGCCACGGAAATCTAAGCACCACTCGTGTCGGCTCGTATGGCGACATTTGGAGTAGGCCTATTACCAGCAGTGGACGTCCTTCGGCTGATATGATTTATTTATTATAGTACCCATTTCATAAATACAAGTGACAAAAGTGCTACTAATGACATCGTCAGTCAGGAATGGCGGAAAAGATAGGGGGTGAAGCTGATGTACACACGGCTAGGTACGGGGTGTGATGAACTGATAATGAGCCAGTGAAGTGAAATAGTCAGCCCAGGATTTTACAGCTAAAATTTCGAATCAGAGAGTCCTAAAAAAACTGTCAATCAGAAAATTAGAGGATCTTTACTATAACCAACTTAGGTTATAATTTTCTGAACATTTTAAATATTCTGGTAAAGCCTAGAAGGTGGTGGGGCAAAAAGACATGTCCGTTGAAATTCGGATAGATGGTAACCCCATACAAGGAACTTTTGCATACAAACTTCTCATCTTAGTTTAATCCGGCTACCTTATACCACAGGAGTATGCACGAACATTGATGGACATTAAACAAATATCAGTTTTAATTGCAGTTGAAATGCTGCTCCAGTTATTTGAGTCTATTCCTTGGAGCTAATGAAGTTATTAAGTTTAATACAGCTTTTTGTTAAGTCGTTAATTAAGATTTAGTGAGATTGAGGTACTAACGCTAATAGGAAGGTACTAATATTTTGAGGGTCTGAAGCTCGGCTTCACGTTCCCTACTTCAAGTTATGAAACTTCAGAGTTCAGCTACAGCCGTTGCAATTATGAACTCGCTATATTATGTTGACGTTTGTGAAATGCATTGTCTAATAATATTTAATTATTCAATAGGTATTAGGCAGATAAATGCGAGACGCACAGGACCGGTTCTTGTGGCGACACTTGGGGTAGGCCTTTGTCCAGCAATGGACGTCTTTGGGCTGATATGATGATGATTCAACAAGGAGGTATTTTATCACTAACTTGTAATTGAATACTAGCCTAATGTTACTGAGATATCGTAATGGAAAACCTTTACAGCACATTTCCCGACCTGGGAAACGTTCCGAAGGCCTTAGGGTGCGTTTCCATCTTGCCGGAGTTGCGGGACTGTTCGAAAGAGATACCGCGGCTCCGGAACACATAGGGCAAAGAAGGAACATGGATGGGTTTTAGTCAGTAAAAGTCTGACACTCCCTTCCGCTCCATCCAGAGCGGGAGAAGTCATTTGATGATTTCCCACCCCTAAAAAAAAGGTGCCTGTCCATTTGCGCGGAGCGTAGGCATTGGAGCGGAGAAAACGGATTAACCAATCATGTCAGTCAAAAATGTCAGTGACTCACGTGCTGCGGAGATTGTACCTATGCATTGGTTAAAATTTCTCCGTTTCTCTGCTCTGCTGCCTCGCTCCGCTGTAAGGCTGCTTGTCCATTTTAGCGGAGCTTAGGCGGCGGATCGGAGAAACGGAGGAATTTTAACCAATGGAATAGCATTAAATATCTCCGTGCCACGTGAGTCACAAACATGTTGACTGACATGATTGGTTTTGACATTTACCGTTTCTCCGCCCCTTCCCTCGCTCCGCTGTAATGGACAGGCACCCTTACACAGGGCAGTTCCATTTGCGATCCTTCGCTACAAGAAAAGAAAGCAAACGAACTAAGGGAACGAGACGGTTATTTCTTTTACTTAAAACTCAGTTTCATTCATTATATCTTCAGGTGACTGGGGTACCCAACGAAGAAAAAATGAAGCATTCAATTAATTAAGTCGGTGAAGAAAATATACTCGGAAAACTTGAAGTAACTACCTAGTTTATTGTGCAAAGAATTTTATTATAATTTTATTATTGTCCTGCACTTTTTCTATTGAACTTGACATTAAAATAACTGTAGGTACCTATAAGACAAATGTTTTATTATTTTATTTCGTTGATTGCTGTACCTCCTGACCTTTATGTCATGATAAATAACTCATTGCTTTACCTGCTTCAACGATATTTGAATGAAAATTCTATTCTTTGTCTTTTTTCTGTATTTTGTTCAAAATTAGCTTTCCGTGGTCATGTGTGCTACTTCCCAGAATGTTATCCTTATTGGCGACACTTTCAAATGGTGTAATAATACGGGGTGTGTTTTTCTTTTCAAAATCAGCCGGTTCGATTCCTGGCTAGGAAAAGCGATTTTTTCAATAATCCAATAATGCAGTTTTAGCTTTTAAACAAAATCTGGCTTGAGGCTCTTTTGAGTGTTTTTTGCTATTCCTCATGGTTTCGGATTTGGACATTCACACTTAAAAAAAATCCATTTGTCTACAATTTTTATCATATTTAATTTTTTTCCACTTGAAGTGAAACTGTTTTCATTTAAATGACAATATCTTCCCTACTGTTAAGGAACCTAATCTTCAGTGAGAAATTGGGTTTTCGATACGTGCAGTGCAACAAACATGGCATAGCTAACGTTCGCCAATTAGTGGTCAGCTGGGCTCGTGTGGTTTGTGTGCTACCTCAACTTGGGGTTCAAAAGCAAAACATTATATACAATATAACATTGTCTAGAACACATGCAAAACACCTTGAATGCATAAACCTAATGCATTATTAATAGCAATCTATCCACTTGCGTATAATTTAGGAGAGGTCTCACAGTCTTTCGCTCTTCGTTTCATTCTCCCCCGAGGCCACAAGAGATTAGATGGTACTATACTTTCAGTGCTAATTTATTTTGGTGTTGAAGAAAGACGTTTCTCCCCGGTCCAACTGGCTTGTTTGCAATGAAATTTACTTTATCTAATTAAAATCATTGTTTTAATTAGAAAGCTTCTATAACGAGCCGTGGCTGTGTAAATTAATACAAACGGAATATTTAAATCTTTCTTCCGAGAATTACACCTTCTGATTGTGTCGAATTCCGTTAAACAGATGCTGTGGGAATTTATTTATGAGGGAGAATCGGCTTTAGCGTAATTAACAACAAAAACCATTCATTTATGATAATTTTATTCTATATCTTATCTATAAGCTTGGCATAGCTTTTCAAACTGATTAATTTACTATGGACAAATATACTATTAATTCCAATCCAAAAATAGGGCTAGAAAGCTCAGACGACAAAATGTTGCTGGTAGAGAAGCAAATCGTGCGTTTTTCTCTTAACTTTAACCATTCAAACTAGAGCTAAATATTTCTACAGTCCATTGCCCACAGAAGGCAATTAAAATAAGTAAAAATTTTCATAAAATACACCGGTTAATGTTTCAACGTCAGGTATTTTTTAAAATATCGAGGGGAAAATTGGAGGAGCGAGCGCACAAATTACATATCATAAAGTGAATCCCGTTAGCGAGTAGGATGCTCTCATTTTTGTAACGCGTTTTTATATTAGAGTCGAATGTAATTCTGACATAGCTAATACTGATGCTACGGCGTGTAGCGTTGAATGTAGATAAGCATGTGTCGATTGTCAGCCAGCACTCATATCGCCGAGAGCACGTGTGTACAATTTGTTCCCATATATTTTATGAAGGTACTACGGAGGCGTATGTGGGAGTTAGCACACGATTATACTATGATTTAACCTGTGGCTTCGTGATTCCTTTTCTGCTCAACAAAATTGTTGGTACTTAGGTTACAGCTGCCTCCGTGGTCGAGTTTAGGCGTTTGTAACCGTCGTGAGTTCGATTCCCACGGAAAGCATACGTTATAAAGTAGTTTTCCAGTTTAGCTAGGACATTGCAGGCTTGAATCACATGATTGTTTGACAAAAAGATGATTCCGTGCTTCGGAAGGCACGTATTGGCTGGTGGTCCCGGCCATCAAATGGCGGTCGTCAAATTAACCATGTCAGAGGCCCTTGAGGCGGTTTAGAAACTCTGACACTAGTGTGTGTGGGTTCGTTAGACTAAACTGCCCACGCGATAAGAAAAAAAAAGAAGAAGGTACCTACTGCCGCCTAAGATTGCCGTCAAAAGAAAATGAAACGTATCATAGCAAAACGAAGTAGCCGATTTCCAACATTAACGTCATTAGTTAATGTCGAAAATCGGTTACTTCGTTTTGTGTCGATAAAACCTATTTTAAAGTAGACCGATCACTTTTATATCACCGATTGTAAGCATAAACGAAAACGTTATTAACTAGTTACTGAATCCTATCCTACTAATATTATAAATGCGAAGGTTGTGAGTATGTATGGATGTTTGTTACTCTTTCACGCAAATACTACTGAACAGATACGATGAAATTTGGTGTGTAGGTAGCTGAAGACCCAGAATAACACATAAGCTACTTTTTATCCTGGAGTTCCCGAGGGATCGGGATTTACACGGGAATAACGAGAATTTATACGCGGACGAAGTCGCGGGCGGCCTCTAGTCTTTTATAATTCTTGATACTAATTGGATGGCTATTATTGTTATGCTTTCATTATGATAAACCTGTGGTTAAACCAAATGTTTTAATAAGATATGTACCATTTCTTTATTAATTAGAAATCATCATAACTCCTTCCACCTTGGGTGGAACGGAAGGGAGTGTCAGACTCTTACTGATTAAAACCCTTTTTTTTGTTTTTTTTTTAGGGATGGGATATCATCCAATGACTCCTCCCGCTCTGGGTGTAGCGGGAGGGTCCGATACCTCTTAATGTCATTTGCGTTCCAGGGCCGCGGTACTCTTTCGAACAAATTTCGCAACAGGTATGTACCTACCATAGCGTCTATATTTGATATCCGGGACCTATTTTCCAAATGATTCCCAGGTATTTTTCACACAAGTGTACGAACGATCAAAGAAAATCAATAGTGATAACTGTGTGAGTTTTCGTAGTGACTACATAGTTAGGCCGAGTCTTGCGGTGACAATGCAACGCGTATGATATTGGTAACATTTGCCGGGCATTGTATTTTACGCTGTACACGTTCCGGATGTTTGTTGACATTTTGAGTTAAATAATTTTTTTACCTAGACCTAGATCTTACATATCAATGCGCTTGAATGCGCTTCACTGGACACGACAAGTATAGGACCGCTCTGTGTGGCGTTGCTTTGGGGATTTATGACTAGCGATTGAAACTTTTTATACATTATTTACTAAAGGATATACATAGCATAAAATAATATCGTCCTCATAAGAATAATTTTGTGTATTTAACAAATGTAGTCATATTAATTCACATCACTTCATCATCCTTATATCTAAGCCAACCGTTAAACATAATTATATTGGACTAGAGGCCGCCCGCGACTTCGTCCGCGTATAAATTCTCGTTATTCCCGTGTAAATCCCGATCCCTCGGGAACTCCGGGATAAAAAGTAGCCTATGTGTTATTCTGGGTCTTCAGCTACCTACATACCAAATTTCATCGTAATCGGTTCAGTAGTATTTGCGTGAAAGAGTAACAAACATACATACACACACACATCCATCCTCACAAACTTTCGCATTTATAATATTAGTAGGACTAGCTGACCCGTGCCTATTTCTCTGGGCGGTATTTTTCGGGTTAATATTGAAAAGGAACTCTAAATTGATCCTCAGGCATTTATTTTTATTGAAAACTAGCTGACCCGTGCCCACTTCGTTGGGCGGTAAACATTTAAAAATTGTGATGAAAATATTATGAGTGTGGTTCGGTTAGTACTGAGTGCTATGATTTATTTCCTGACTGCCAAAAGAGCGTTTCGTTTTTATTGATATGTAGCTAGGCTAGCGAGCCTCTGCGAGCGCTCAGCGCACGTTCAGCGCCAGATTCCCGAGCACGGACCTGCGATTTTCTTCAGCTTTGGTTAGCAAGCCGCTGTGAACGCTCGGAGCTAGATTCTCCAGCGCATGCTTGCGAAATATTTTCTCTATTCCTCGAGAGGCGCTGATGATTTTCAAGAGCAGACTCTTCCGTACGGCGTACTCGAGCTGCTCTTGTCTGGGATGTCTGACGGGAAAGTTGTGATTTCCTTTTAGGCATGATAAACAATCGCTGAAACTGTCCGATATCCCAAAAACAGAAATACCACAGCTTCAAACTCGAAGAATGAGAACGAAGTAGTATTTGTGTTTTAAGAAACCGAGCAACAAAAACAATTTTAAAGACCAACAATTTCCAACCAACTGCGTACAACTCACCTACCTAACGACGAAAGTTAAATAATAACTGGAGAGGGTCATTAATCCGAACCAGAAAAATGACGTAATTGCACAACGCCATCTATGGGTAAATGGATGGAATGTTATCCGTGCCTCGGAAAGCACGTTGGTCCCGGCTGTCATTTGGAGATCTTTGGCAGTCGTTACGGATAGTCAGAAGCCAGAAAATCTGACACCAGTCTTGCCAAGGAGTACCGTGTAACCCAGTTATTGGGCTGTGAAGGTCTGGTAGGCAGCCGCTCCACGTAAAATACTGGTATTCAGCTGAATCCGGTTTGACTGGAAGCCAACCCCAATATAGTTGGGAAAAGGCTAAGCAGATGATCTATGGGTAAAATGGATAAAACGTCCGTACAAAGCATGTTCTAATGCGGTTCGTGAATGGACGGCGTGGGCGGCGTTTTGCGATTTAGTAATTTTATATTATCTTCGAAACTATTTAACCAATTGACATACTATTTCGGGCAAATCGTATCTCTATGATGTTCTTGTGATCATAATAATATTTTTTTCGATAAGGTTTAATATTTTGTTGTTTAAAAAATCGTCCAAAGGTGAGTACGTCGAAAAATACTTTTTTTTAACACAAAAAAGCTACTATATCTGCTAAAATATAAAAGATAGAAATATGGTGTCGCGGACTTTTTTGTAGAACTATTCAAAGCGGACAAGGTTGCCAAACATTGTTTTCAATTATATACAACTGTTAAGGCAGCGCATGCAAATAACTCTGTTGTAATAGCTATTTTTTTCCGCCTGGATAGACAAAAATTGAGATAGTTCGGCTAATATGCATGATATTTTTATAATTTATAGTCTATAGCATTCCTCGATAAATGGGCTATCTAACACTGAAAGAATTTTTCAAATCGGACCAGTAGTTCCTGAGATTACCCCCTACATACAAACTTACAAACAAATTTTACCTCTTTATAATATTAGTATAGATTAATTAATATTTTTAATTTAATATTTAAATGTTTTTTTAATATTTTTAATTGATTAATATTTTCTTTCTCGGGTCCCTGGAGACCCGGTCCTTTGGTAGGTGTACGAGGGGCCGAAACCAACTCGCAGAGGCCCCGTTAGAAATTTCAAATGTAATGGGTCAGTGTTGTGATTATTATTAAAGTGTTGTGATTTTTGTTTTCATAAAGTATATACTTTATGAAAAAAATAAAATAACTAATTAGGTAATACATTTTTGTACAATTATTTCTAAGGTTTATACGATTAAATCTAAAACTTACTATTTTGTAACTTATACCTAACAATATAAGCCTTTGACACTCACAAATAACGTGGCTTTTTTGGTAAAAGAATTTTTAAAATCGGTTTAGTACATCCAGAGATACAAACTTACAAAGTTTTCCTCTTTATAATCTAATATATAAAATCTCGTGTCACGGTGCTTAATGTTATTGAACTTCTCCGAAAGGGCTTGACCGATTTTGATGATTTTTTTGTGTACGCGTCTGTCTGAGAATAGGTCGTAGCTAGGTTACTTATTTTTTAATTTATTCGTCAAAACAACGTTTGCCCGGTCAGCTAGTATTAGTATAGATTAATACATTAAGAAAAATCTTGGTTTTTAATGGATCGATTTATTGCTTTCCATAAATCGGAATTAATCAAATGAAAGATTTCTGTAAATCAGCTTCATTCAAAGTAAGCGAATTAAATCAGCGATATGGAGCAGGTGTCGGACAGATCGATCTAGGAAGCATCGGTCAGATGCATCGCGGCTAGGGTTGCCACGCAACTGATTTTTTCCCATTCGAGACGATTCGCTATAAGGTACGGAAAAATAATAAAAATATACTTTAATTTTCAGAAAACTCACACAAAATCTGTTTAGTTTTTTAAAAATAGTTTTATTCCAGGACATTAGGTACCTACCTAAACAAATTTTGTCGCAGCTATTTAATTCGCTATCTATATATTTCGCGAATCCTCTCGACTTTTAAAGATAAAGGGTTCCTAATACTACTAATGCCGATTGACTAAGAGCTGTGTCCCTTAATTTTTTGTTGCTGTCGTCGGAAACCTGCAAAAAGCATAATTTGGGGAAAAACTAGGGAGTTTGGGACTTTTACTGCACTAAACCTCATAGAAACGGAGACTACCGGACCGGTTACTTTAAACGATGCTGGCGGAAAAAACCCTGTAATGTGATTCAAAGACTGCATCAAGAACGGATTTTAATTATTTTTCGGTTCCAAGAAAGCTGCTAGAACCATCACCAGTTCGTGTGTTTCTTGCCATCTATGGGTGTGTGCAAAACGTTTCCGTCCTCCCTAAGGCTGTATACAGAAAGAAAGCTGGAAACTTATAAGCGCTTACCGGCGCTTGACAGCGCTGGTAACCCGGCCGGCCGGTTTTAGTATATTATTTGTCAAGCAGGCGAAGCTGCAGGCATCAGCTAGTAACCTTTAAAATACATAATCACTGTCTTAATATCTAAGTAGATTAGTTTCACTTCTGTTCGACCATCCTAATACCTGATGCAGCAGCCCTACGCAGCCCTATTAATAGAAGATCTTTGTGCTCTTATTATTCTTCATCGATCCCGTCGGCTGGCTCCGGAGTTTATAACTATAGGGTGACGCGCAACTTTTGTGGGTTATCATATCACTGCATCAGTGCCGCTTTTTATGAATTTAATATGGGGTTCTAGTTTTATGCATGTTCTTAATCTTTGGTGCATGGTCTCTTAATTTACCTATCGAAATGAAAAGCAACGAGGCTCTTGGTTAATGACATTCTGTCAGCGGCGGCGTGGTTAGGGCGATTGTTTATTGTCATAATGAATCGGAATGACAAATTTTGTCAAAATGCTACGTAATAAATGCCTTAGGCCCCTTTTCCTGTCATGGGCGTTTTCAGCCGCATGCGGAACTGGGGGGCTACTCTCTATGCCCGAAGTCCGTAGTTTCGAGTTTAGTTGCTGGCGTATTCTACTCCGTAGCTCTAACTAAGCCTACGCCGAACGAAACTACGGATTTCGGGCTTAGAGAGTAGCCCCCCTGGTCCGCATGCGGGTGATAGTAGGTACGGTCCGAGCCACACGCAGGACAAAGATTTCGTTTGCCCTGTAGTGACGCGGGCTGCATGCATGGTCATAGTCTATGACTATCCGTGCGACCCACTTCTAATAAAGACAATGTAACACTGAAGACAGAAGAACGACGCCAGCATCCGGTTAGAACGCACGCGGTCTGTTCGCCCGCAATCCGCAATCCGCGCGCGTGCTGCCCGCATGATAGAAAAAACGTGTATGAAATTAAAGAATGTGCATGGGCAGCCTGCATGCGGGCCAGATCCGCGCGCGGGCGAAAACACGCATGACAGGAAAAGTAAAATGTTGGCATTTTGACAATCGCCATAGCTAAAAGAATTGAAGAGTGTCTTGTTGCACACGTTAGCAGATAATGCCCTAAAAAGAGCATGTCTGAATCAAATCAAAAGATGCGACCGGGTCCACATGTAACCTCTAAAAAGTTACCAAATGGACTACCTGACAATCGAATCATAAAATCTAGGTACCTACGTCATTCTACCGACGTAATTAACATAAACATTAAAACTCTGACGATTGCGTATCTTGGTAATAGGAATATGTATTAAAATACATTAGTTAGTTGACCAAATATTGGTTTTAATGTACATTTGGAAACAGTCTGTAGACGGACCCATAAACTCCTATGTGGGATATTAATGCCCTCATATTTATGTTTACCCGAGTCTCCAATTCCATTACAACTTCGATATTTTTTATGTCCATTGACGACTTTGGTTGAGTTCTAATCCTAATGTTGCCAGGAGAAAGAGTAATGGACTATGTCACTAGTTTTGTCACGTCGAAATCGGCGAGATATAACTTTAGTGTGTGTCCCTTTATGGTTTCAAGGAAAGTGCCCATTAAGAGCCTTGTTTTATGATCTGACTGATTTGTAAGTGAGTGACATAGTTCAGCGTGGATACATGTGTCACGGTCATAAGTACAGGATTATTAGCCCGAGCCAAAGTAGGTACTTGTTTTGACCCACAGGTTTGTCTAGTATTTATTAGAAACTAGCTGTCCCACGCGGCTTTGCTCCCGTCAATTAATTATTCATTGCACATATCGAGTTTTCATTGTTTTTAAGATGTATTCTGCTATTCGGGTCGGAGACAAATCCAACGAATCAATAACCATGAAAATTGGTTCAGCAGATCTCGAGTTATAAGTGTTGTAACAAACCCGTATTTGTTTTATATATATAGATTAGTTTAAGTTTTCATTAGGTACTTAAGGAATTACAGTTCTAAAAATATGTCCTCAACCATATTCCACAAACTTATGGAACCGTAGAATTCAATAAGAACGAGTGGGCTTACCGAGTAACCCTAAATTTTCGAGATAATTCCAACAAACTGGCCCACGCAATTTACTTGAGTATATTAGATATGGCATCTAAAAGGATCAAAGAAAGACCAACTCTTGAATTCAAATTTCTTGTATTCGGAAGAATGGGATACCCTTATTACATCTGTCATATTCATGTCCTAAGCTATTGTTATATTTTACTAAAAATACTTATACGTCGATCTAATTAAATGACTGCATGAGTAGGTAATGGGTGAAAATTCCCTCAGGCAAATTTTACGAGTTTTTTCACCTGAGATCTCAATCTCTTCCTAATTCTTTGAGAGATTTTCTTTATTTTATGGAGGTTGATTAAATTAAAAATAAGTTATTGAAGTGAATTGAATTCCATGAAGTTATTTTGTTGCGATAACAGAACTGATTCAAAACACCTACAATTTGCACTTAAACCAACTTTACTGAAAGTGTCTATGCATAGGCTACTTACACAATTTACAGGCAATTTTCTTGAAAGGAGCTGTGTACTATATAAATGTTTCATGACATGTTAAAATAAAACCTCTCTAAGATTTTATAATGTGGAAAACATCGTTGGAAAACAATATCGAGTAGATAGGAGTTTACTCCAAGCACCGACTGAGAATAGGAAATTTTACATATTCTTCTACTGCGTGAGGGTTCATTCATCTGTTAAGAAAGATAAACTACGTCTGATAGGCTTCCGTCTTAAAAAGAACTTTATTCTTGAACCAACAAAGTTCAATATAAAAGAGTGTATCTTGAAGTTCAGCTTTATCAAAAAACCTTGCAAAGTTTTGGTGTAAGCACAGTTTTATTTTCATTGGCAATTCTATCGTCACTTACGAGTGTCCCAAAGAACATTTTCTGTAGGTCACACGGTACTCCTGATTGGATGGCTCCTGGCTGAGTATGTAGTGATCGACGCTAGGCGTATGAAACAAAAGAGCTTTTTGTTTTACATTTGAAGGGTCCGATTATTGGACAAGAATCTAGAAAAAATAGATAGGAAAAGCTGTCGTTTTTCTACATTTTGTTTTGTAGAAAGATAGAGAAAGGTAACATTTATGAACTTTATATAAGGTAGACTACTCCAAGTCATCATCACTGTCGCTGTAATGCGAGCCACATACGTTCAAGTGATATCAAATTAGCATGAACGTCTGTGGGAAAATTTGATACAAAATGTTTCGTCAAATGTCATGAAGACGAAATTTGTTATTTCTTATATCAAAATTTAAATGGATTTCATGTCTCAAAATTTAAATGGACTCCATAACCCATGGTTCACGTATTTACAGATGCGTCAGTAAGGGCTTACCAGTTCAGGTATCACTTATATGTCGTATTTCTTCGTTAAAAAAACTAATCCTGTTTGAGCCAGCCTGTTTGATCAAATTACTTGTCACCCTAGCATCGCCACATCGACCGTTCCCGTGCTTCTTGTATCCAGCAAAGTTCCGTGGCTCTTACCAGGTCTGCAGTCCAAATTGTCGGAGGCCATACAACGCTATGTACGTGACACAGCCAAGTGTGGCAATTTCTAAGTTATTTTTCTTCCTTTATTTGCCTTAGACCTATGGGTAAACAATTTGTACTAAACTTAATCAGTGGGTTACTGGGTAGCTACCCAAAAGTTACTTGCATACAAGCCGCCCCTCACCAATAGTTCTATGAGTTCTGGGTTGGGATCTATGAGTTCATTCACTTTAACCACTAAGCACAGATCATAATGGCATTGTTTATTGTGTAATTGGAGTACGTTAAACAGAAATCGTTTTTAATTACTTTTAATGTAAACACAATTGAGCAATTATTGTTTTCGAGTGGCCACGAATGATGGATCGCTGTATGAGTGTCATGACGCAATTACTCGATTCTCGGGGAAATAACGATCTCCAAAAGCTTTCCATAGACGTGTGGGATGGACTGTTTGTATTGTTTGTACAATTTAATTATTAAAATTCGAAATGTCAATTGAGAATAAAACCCATCACCTTCATTTAGAAAAACAAGAGTTACCTATGACGTACATAAATAAATACGTTTACTTATGGCAAACTACAATTTTCATTCATAACATTTTACATCACGCCTGTATTCGCCCAAAGGGTAGGTATGCAAACGAGTATGTACGGACCTTTGGGAAACCTTCATTTCGACAATTAGTTATACGAGTATTTTAATCCCATGTAATAGAGTGCAAATTCGAACTCCAGTCTGCTACTGAGAAATTTTAGAAGATAAAACCTATTAAACTTATTATAAAAAACGAACTGTAAGATTTTGTTGTACGAGTAGGATACAGTCACGAAACAACTGTTACCACAAAGTTCTGCGAGTCGGGAACGTGCGAAGCCCTCCGCAGCTCCGGCACACCTGTAGATTGAGTTCCTTAGCTTTTACTTAGAGCACATGTGTAAGCGTGAAATTTTCTGTTAAACAAGGAATTACGTTGACGATGATGGTTAAATGTATTTAATTCATCCATTTTACTCATGTCTTAATCAGCGTCACCTATATTAATGTAATGCACAATTGAAAAACCTCATGAAGATAATTAAAAATCCTACTGTATAGTAAAACTATAAAATAAAGAGACAAAAAAAGCATAATAACTAAAATAGATTATGCAACTGTAGGTGCGTATTATAAAAAATGGTGGGTTTTATTAAATGAAAAGACAATGCAACACTGTCAGTTTGTACATGAAATTTAAATACGAGTTCCTACAACATTAACGACCGGTTATTAAACTAGTGTCTGTGCATTTATTAATGTTAGTGTTTGTATTATCACACTGTCTTATTAAATGTCATGAGACAACGTTATAGAAAACTATTAAGTACTAGCAATGAAAGTCGATTTAAAAAAAAACAGACATACTCGGTTTCTCCTTTGTCTTGGTTGTTTCAATAGAGATATTTTTTGTTTGAGTAAAAATTTAGTATTTTGCTGTTTTTGGTAGTTTATTCATATTTTGAAACCGACTTCCGAAATTAAAGATATTTTTACTTTGCAGAGTGTTTTATTATTTGGAAGTCGGTTGTATTTTTTTAAAAAGTTTTACAAAAAAATACAAAATTTTATATATGGATACCCCCTCACATAACAACACCACTGGAAAATCGCAGGAAAGCAAAATACGCAATTTCGTTTACTTGGATGATGGCTTTTTGTCACTTGTAAATTAATTCCAGCTATTTTGATTTCAAAGTCACACTTCCAAATCGAATTTGATAATATTTCTATGGAACCAATCGGATAGTGTATCATTAAAGATAAAACAAGATTTTTAAAATTGGTTCATAATTGACGGAGTTATGACCGGATTGAGAGCCTCCTCCTATTTTTGGGGTCGGTTAAAAATGGGTCCTTGAATATTATCAAAAACTGACGACTGATTTGAAAATATGGCCAGTAATAAAAATGTTCAATTTGTGAGAAAATAGAGAAGTTACACGATTTTAAAGATATTATTCTACTCCCGTAGGAATTTCGGTAAATCCTCTCTTAGTATTCCCTTATGGATTGTTTGGAACCTACTTGCCAAATTTCAGCTTTGTACGACCAGTAGTTTCGGCTGTGCTTTGTCTATCAGTAACGGAAGAATTTCATATATTGGGATCATCATCTGCCTAGCCTTTTCCCAACTATATTAGGGTCGGCTTCCAGTCAAACCAGATTCAGCTGAATATCAGTATTTTACGTGGAGCTGCTGCATACCAGACCTCCACAACCCATTAACTGGGTAACATGGTACTCCTTGGCAAGACTGGTGTCATATTTTCTGGCTTCTGACTATACGGAACGACTGTCAAAGATCTCCAAATGACAGCCGGGGACCAACAGCTTAATGTGCTTTCCAAGGCACGGAGGAAACTCGAAATGTTAAGACGGTCACCCATCCACAGACCAACCTCGGCAAGCGTTGCTTAACCTTGAAGATCGACCTGTGCGGCTGTTATTATTTAGTTACGAGCGTGCGGCTGTAATTTTATATATTAGGATGATGATGATTATTATGTATATAGACTAGTATTCAAGTCAAGACTACATACATTCCAAAAATTATCCTTCTAAAATAACTTTTACGACTGTAATATTAAGAGTTTTCTAGTCTATGTACCTAAAGATAATATGAATAGTATGAAAGAGATTTCGTGGAATATCCGTTGGTTCCGAACTGTTTTCTATTACAATTATGATTAGGTAAGGCGGTGCCTCCGTCGGGGAATTGGTGTTTTTATTGAAAAGGAAACTCCATTAAGTTCGGTATTTTTTCCCTCAACATCTCTATATTATTCAGCTTAATCAAAATGTTACCTGCAAAAGAATTTTCCTTTTATTTATTCTATTTATTACTTTGTGATTATTCAAAAAATTGCTTCTTATAGGGTTATGAGTAACTGACGTATTTCTAGGTATTCCAAAAGTTAATTGATGCCAAACTTCATGCTAACACTTAATAATATTCCCAAAATGTACGCACAAAGATTTGTAAAGCTAATTCAATCTTAAATAACATGTCTAAAAAGAAAAAACACGCACGCTTGACGTTACGCATAACCAGGAATCCTTTCACGCAAAAATTTTCAGGCGTTTAAAAGTTACTAAGTTAGCATTAAGTTGGGAAAAAGTTTTCCGGCCTGAAGGCTGTGGCGCGCGCCCCGTCCCGCCCGGAGGCGGGCGGTGGGCGGGGCGGACACCTATATAAGCTTTTGCATGCCTGAAACTTTGTTATTGAATGCGCGCGATCATTTTGAAAACGTGATTCGAAGTATTCTCTAGTGACGATCCAACGTTCCCGGTCCCGACACACAGAGCTCAGGTAAGTGCCAACACATTGCTCCACCGTGCAGAAAAATATTCATAGAGTTAAATATTGAGCATTTTATATGTGATTTAGATGCGGTATAAATGTAAATATTTCGTTTAATTCGGAATTGATTTGGAACTTTTGTGCACACTTGTAAATATTTATGGGGTCTTATATTTTTTTAAGAAAAATATATTTCGAAGGCTAGAGAGGAATAAAGTGTTCGTTAACAAAGTTTAAATCCTTAGCAGATTTTAGTATGAGGCAAATGAAAAAAAAAACTTTCAGTACTATTTATTAATTAACTCAAAGTTAAAGTTAAAAACAAAACTTTTTTAAAGTTTTACAAAGACTTGGAAACTGGTAAAATAATACAGAAATAAACAGTGCTTAAAAAAGTTTGCGATTTTGTAAATCACATATTGACTTGTATAATTGTGGAATATTCTATAATATTTACAAAAAAAAAGCTCTTGGAAAAGTGACTTTAATATTTTAAAGGAGACTTGTATTTAAAACAGAAAACGCTATGCTTGATTCATAAGTTAGGTACAAAATTTTTACTCTGTGACGTTATAAACACGACAGACAATGAGTTGATGATGATATACTTTTTCACATCTTTAATAATCTTAGTTCTAGTGGACAACTATAAACTTGCACTCGTACAGAGTTAACTGATGTCTACAGAAATGGCACCGACAGCCACAATCATGGAATCTTGTTAACTTTTCAAACTCCTGCAGTGCCCACTTTGATTATAAGTTTCTTCATAATGTTATTGATTAAAATATAATATAATTACAAACGGTTCCAGAATCACGCTAAAGTTGTTATCTCAAATGACAGTGGCATACTTCTTTTTCTGGGTTTAGATTCTTTCAAAATTCACAAATTGCATAGTTGTAAAACAGAAAAAATTTATTGGAATAATTTGGTAGACAAATTTTAAATTACCTTACGTGAATTAAATATTTTATTTTTAGGCGCTATAGTGATATTAACAGAAGACTTTAATATAACACTATCACTGTTAAGGTCAAAATCCCCAAAAACGTATATTCAGGTTTTTACGCAGTTTAATCCCTGCTCGGTAATGCAATTGGTCTTAAAAAGTGTCGACTCGCCGAGTAAATCGTGTTTGTGTGTGTCACCTGTCCAAATAAACCTTTGATGAATGAATCCTGATACTAGATTTTTTTTTATGTTAGCAAATTCTAAGGAATATTAGGAATTTATTGAAAGTGGCCTTATTAAGTTCCAGAGCCAACAGAGTAGAGATTTAAAATTTAAAAATGACACCATGCATGCTACTTTTTAGGGGTTCCGTACGGTCCAAAGGTTAACCAATGGAACCCTATATCTAAGCCTCTGCTGCCGTCGGTCTGTCTGTCAACGGGCTGTAATCATAATCGGTAGACAGTTTAAATTTTCATTTTTCTATTACCACTTTCACAACAAATAATAAATATAAAGTTAATCAAAAATGAAGGTGTTAATTTTTAATTAATTTATTTTCCAAACAAGAAACTTTTTCTTCGTTTTCTGGTACGAAAACCTTCGTGTAAGAGGCCGACTCGCACTTGGCTGGTTTTCATAAAAAATTACTTCCCAAATATCTTGATAGCAGATTATGTTTCTTTAAGTATGATTGTATAAAAGTGAGGTTTCTACTTCAATGGCTTCCGTAGCCCTGACCTATCTTCATGCCTTCACCTTACCAGGCATTATCTCGTTACAAAGATTTAAAGAGTTTCGGTAGTTTTTCTATTAAACAGACCTAAAATAGAGATAGCACGGTGTATTGTTCATGCGCATTCGTTTAGGTAGGTACCTCATTTTTCCGAGAGGATTTAAATGTACTTGAGAATAGGTTGATTAGAAATAAATGTTTCCAATTGTTACTTCTGGCAGGCGCAAAATGGTAACATCTTTGCGTCTTCCTTGTGTATTTTAATTCAATTTTATCAAAATCTAATGAAATATTTTCTTATGAGTGTTCACATACCTAATGGATATTAAATCAAATGAGGCCGTACAATACGATGTTGTTCGCGTGTATCTTTCAATACAATTAAACATGCTTGGAAAGCCCACTAAACGGCCCTAGAAAAACAACCATTATGCTAACTCGATTGGAAGAATTGAAGTTTTTATGTTGTTATTGATAAAAACAAAATTGTCGGAAACAGATATGTAAAAAATATATAAAAAATGTTTTTTTTTTGTATTTAACTTAACAAAGACAATATACAGGGAAATTGAAAAAATACCCGAAACCTCTTAGGCAGTGAAAGTACACATGATTATAAGCAACTTTTGTTTTGGTAAAACTCCGAAATCTCGAAAAAAATATCAGCTGTTTCATACATTTTCATTGGCTAAATACTGCATTTTGTATGAAACAGCTGATATTTTTTTCGAGATTTCGGAGTTTTACCAAAACAAAAGTTGCTTATAATCATGTGTACTTTCACTGCCTAAGAGGTTTCGGGTATTTTTTCAATTTCCCTGTATAATAAGCAAATTATGTTACAGAAAATGTAGAAATTACCATGACCGTAAAACTTTAAAATGGAGCTATTGAAGTCACTTTACCTTGAAATATCCATAAATATATTTAAGTTTCCTGCGTACTTCTTGTGGCATCCAATATCGGTACATGCAAAACATACAAAATACTAAGACGAAAATTCTGTAACGAGATAAGCTGTGTGCCGCATTTTTTCAATAAACATAATCCCATTAATATAAATCTGAATACAAAGAACGTGCATTGAAGCTTAAAGAGAAATCGTACATCGCCAACGCAATCACAAGCAAAGGTTTTATATACATGTCGGTTTATTTTTAAACGAACAAATGTGTTATACACGCTTTATTCAAGCGTGTATAACACATTTATCAAAAATTGAGTCCTAATAAATAAAGCTGCCAAACGAAATTTCATTGAGACCGTTTAATTACGAGTCATATTGATTGATTGTGTTTTCTCGGTTACTGAAACTGATAAAAAGTAATCTTTAAATGAGATACTTTTTTTTATTGGAACTTCCCAGATTCATATATTTTATGAAATAACTGTTATTGCAACATCATTGCGTTATTGATTGCATTTGTAATATTCAGCATATTCAGCAACAATAGTTAGCAATATCTTTGAGAAATGAATCATATGGTTAATAACTAAATTAGATTAATACTGTTTTACATGAAACCGTTATCCTAGTCGTTCCATTTTAGTGCCATTATTATTTATTTAGTCATCTTCAACACGCTGACATTAGCATGAATTAAAATTTAAATTGTCTTGCAAATCTTTAGATAACGCTAAGTGTTCGTCTCCGCAAATAGCATCCAGTACTCTGTTATAGTGACGACGGTACGGCTAAGGCCTGTTTAGTTTCTCTTAAGTATCCCTGAAAATACGGAATGAGTTTCTTATATTTTTTAAGCAGGCAAAATCATAAAACATTATGTGCTCTTCAACTTCGAGTTCCAAGCATTACTTTCTCAAAATTCCAACATAATTCGAATCCAAATATAGCTTATGGTTTCTCCGTTGCTGGTCATAAATACTTCTAACACATTGTTAGCCCCAAACTCGTTGTAAAAATAGCTCTATGAGATTCGGAAATAGGTCAAAAACTTCCAACGAACCAACCCAATTAAAATCAAAACAAAAAGTATTTATTACAAAACATTCTCGTAAGTCGTATGGTGCCTACTACTACTTATAATATTACTCTATGGATATTTAATCCAAAAAGTAATATGTGCTGAAATTAGTAGCTTGTTGATTACGTTTTTACACTTTATAATCGGGAAACTTGCATGAAAAATAATTTTGGGATCCATTCCGGAAAATTAGGTGACGACAGGACTCCCAAATATATTTTATATATAATTTCTGTTTTCCTCTTCTCATATTTTGCACACATTTTTCTATGTCATCGGTGTAATGTTATACCGAGTTAAGTGTTCCTTAAGTGTGTTGGTGCTAATTTTCAAGCCCTCCCACGACTACAAGATGAGATAGCAAGGTCACTGTAGGCAGTAATTAAACGGCCGGATTAAGGCTTAAAGGGGTGCAAAAAAATACCTGTCTCCACTAATTATTTTCTCTTAAATAAATTAAGTTTATTTTTTTATATTTGTTCTTCTTTTTCTCGGTGCTAAAGTGTTAATGAATATTAATTTTGTTTCCGTGGAATTTTCAAGCAACTTGCTTATAAATGTCGTGCAATGTATTTTAATAAAAATACTGAAGAAGTCGAGTTAATTTATCCATGGAATATATTTTAATCTGCGGGACAGTTATTATTCAAACGAAAAAAAAGTTTTAGTTGTTGTAGTTGTTTAGTTGTTTTGAAAATTATCTATTATAATAAAACTTTTATAAGAACCCTTACACTTTCTTTGAAGTTTTTAAACTAAAAGAGCACTTATGAAATTTAATTTAAGAACAAGAGCAAATACCGTCAAGAACTGAATCACAATACTTGACATAAAAATAATTTATGAAAAAAAAACTAAGCACAAATGTTTGGCAATGTTTTTTTTCACACTCTCGCACTGCCAAGTTAAATTGCTTCAATGGTTTTATAAAAGCTTATTCATCCCAATCTTTTTGTTAACCAGTTCCAAACAAAAACACTTAGGCAATCATTACGAGCGGTCTAACAGTTTCAATTGGTAAGGGTTTCTAATACGGAAACTTGTTGTAACTGTATAATAGAAATGGGGCGAACTTTATCTACCACTTAATCGAATCAAATTAATGTCACACACGTACGAAACTTGTGAAACTCTTAGCAAGTTTCTTTGATTAAAATTACGCTTCATGTGCGCCACCGGTACATAGTGGACATCCCACCCACACGCACAAAACGTTTTGGGAACAAATTCATTGTGCATGCAGCTAAGGAGTAGAATTCCCTGCCAGAGCTTGTGTTTCCTGATAGCTTAAGTTTTTAATTGAAGAGTCAACTGGTTACTTCTAGGCAAGTGTGATCTATCTTTGACCACATCATTGTCCACAAAGTTTCAAAATATGTCTGAAATTGGCTTCGTTGGTCCAGTGGTTACAAGTGCTACGGTTGAGCATGAGGTTCTAGAGTTCCAGTCGGGCAAACTGTTGTTGGGTTTTTCCATGTCGAATTTCTTATTGGCAACCCAGAGAGTATTTGTGTCTTGAGGGCAAAAGGCTAGTTCCTGTTAAGTTGGACACAAAAATACTTACATCTCTGCTTAGTGCTTAAATCTTCGGGGAACACAAGCGGGGTGTTTGATATGATTTATTTATGAAGTGTGTAAGGTAATGGTATTTAACGAATAAATGTAGTTGTGTAGTGTGAATGGTATTTAGTATTAATTTTTGGTACTGCAATAAATAAATATAATTCTGAAATGTCGGTGACCGTGTGAAAGTATCCAACAAGTAATTAAAATCACCCCTTCGTAAAATCAGTATTCGGAAAGTGTATCAAAACTTTTCTTGTGTAAATATTTGGACATTGTTCATCCATTAAAATTTCGTCGCGCTTGTTAGAAGTTGTTAGAACAATTTTTCTAGGTAGAAACCTATTTTAAAGAGTACAAAATAGCTTTGATGATATTTAACAATTAAGCTAAACAGTTGACGTAAATCTTTCTTTAAAATGTATTATGTATCGAAAAATCAATGCATTTTTTTCAAGATAAGTTCAGTAATTTTTTTTTTTTTTATTTTTTTATTTGTAATTCACAAAACTGATGCACAATCACACATGCAACGGATAAACAACACAAAAAAAATACATATGATTGACACCTACTAGATGTGAATCCAACATGCCCATTCAAAGAAGATCACTTAAAGTTTAAACAGTTTGAAAAAATAGAGTAAAAACACAAAATAGAAATACACACAACACGTATTGACAAATATAAAATAAAAATTAAACTATTATGTCTCTGAGTTTCGTTTTAACTGAGGCTACAGAACCAGCAAATACATCGATTTCACCACGAACAGAGTTGGCAGTAGAAAGCATGCGGCCAATGGGTGAAAAATGACCAATGTTAGTTCGACTGTGAGGCAGGACAAAAGTTCTTCGGTTAATTAAGCGGCTACCACTACGAGGAACACTGATGTTTACCTTTTCTAAAAGTTCAGGAGAATCTATTTGACCATTTATTAGTTTAAACAGAAACATGAAATCCAAAGATTTCCTACGTGCTTTTAAAGATGACATTTTATAAAAGTTCAACCTAGAATTATACGAGTTCAGAATACGACACCTGTTTTCTGAGTAACATAGGTGATACAAAAACCTTTTTTGAACGCGCTCTATCCGGTCTGAGTGTACTTGATAAAACGGGTTCCATACCGTACTACAGTACTCCAGAATACTGCGAATAATACTGTTGTAAATGGAAATAGTCAGCGCTGGTTCTCTGAAAATTTTCATTTCCCTGACAACGAAACCTGCCAATTTTGATGCCCTACTAATGAGTAATAACACAGACATCTTGTCGCCGCTGAACTCCGGCTATAAATCGAAACGCGCTCGTTTTAATTTATTTTTATTAAACGATAAACTATTTTAATATCCGTAAACTTTTATTTAATCATAGAATACTAATCCTGGCCAGTCTAGACATACATGTCTAGTAGATTGGATTTTTAAAGGAACACATATTTTTATTTTTATTTGAGATTAATTTTTTAGTTTTTTTTTTTCTAAAATAAACGTATTCTAAGTTACTCCTTATTACATCAGCTACCTACGAATAAAAGTCCCGTCAAAATCGGTCCAGCCATTTCAGAGATTAGCCTGAACAAACAGACAGACAGACAAAAATTGAAAATAAAAATATTTTGGTGTATGTACCGTAATATATTCACTAGCTGACTCACGCAACTTCGTCTGCGTCACATTTTCCATCAATGCTCCGCTCCTATTTGTCTTAGCGTGATGATATATAGCCTATAACCTTCCTCGATAAATGGGCTATCTAACACTGAAATAAATTTTCAAATCGGGCCAGTAGTCCCTGAGATTAGCGCGTTCAACCAAACAAACAAACCCTTCTGCTTTATAATATTACTATAGATATACATGTAGTAAAAAACGGTTATTTCAATATTACAACCAAACACTCCAATTTTATTTATATGTTTAGATGTATGGGTTGGTTCTTGACTCTAGTCTTGGTCAGAGATGACAGAGACAAAGTCTACGATGGAGCGAGCCTACCCAGAACGAGCCTGTTCACTCTAACTTTGAAGAGATAAAGGTTGTAAGGGTTCTTAGGCTTTTTACTAAGAAATCATAAACGATGAAACCAAACGCAGGTTTATTGGTATAGTTTAACTTCATATATAGATAGACTCGCACATTTATAAGGATTGCTCCTAAGATCCTGTTTGAGATCACACTGTATTAATCCTGAACTCTGTAAATATAGACACGTAGGTAATACGATTCAGAATAAATTAACCCATCTCTAATTACAGAACGTTAATGTTCTCTAATTTAAAATTAGCACACCGCAATAGACACAAAATATTCGAATTCGAGCTTATCTGTAACGTAATTTTCTGCCATTTTCTTTCACATGTTTATTTGGTAAGATATCTAATTACCGAGATAAATATGTAATTACACAATTAACTTAATTGCCTACTCCATTCAAGTCACTGACGTCAAGTTAAAGTTAAATGTTTAGAGAGCAGTCTTATAGAATGTAATCGCGTGGATCTTGGAGGACTATGTTCCAACTTTGAAATTGTTGGATTATTTTTCCAATTCCAATGGATTAAGGCTGGAAGGCAACACAAATCTCTGCGACATCTAAACAAAAGGAATACATTTCCTTTTCTACATGCATCTGTTGTAAGCGTATAGCTCTACATTAGATTATGGCAGACAAATGCGAGTCAATATTCTCGTCTGGTAAATATTCTACCAAAATAATGTTTCTAGGTAATCTGTGCAATAGCCACTTACCGTCCAAAGGTGTTCCACCTTTCATTAGTCACGGTCGACTAATTTTATTAGTCACCTTGTGGCCTTTATCTGAGCTTATAAACAAGAACCTATGTAGTAGCGTGTGTACCTAAAAGTAGGGGTTGTTTGATGAAAAACTTGTTCAGGTAGTCAATTGCTTTTTTTTTTTTTAGGGTTGGGAAATCGTCCAATGACTCCTCCCGCTCTGGGTGTAGCGGGAGGGAGTGTCAGACTTCTACTGACTAAAACCCATCCATGTTCCTTCATTGCCCTTTGTGTTCCGGAGCCACGGTGTCTCTTGCGAATAACCTCGCGACTCCTGCAGGCGACGGCCCTTTCCCTCTGTGTTGCTGACTCTCTTTGAGGCGCGCGTGGAACACTAACGCGCCGTCGACACGGCCTGTCGTCACTAGACGGACGGACGATTGCTTAGTTATAATTATATTGCGTTAAAAGCCGTTAATGTACTCTTTTGCTATTTATAGTCAAATCTTTGCTGTGCATTAGTTTTTTTCTTTTAAAAAATTTTGAAGTTGATAAACGCTGGCAACAGTAAGCAATTTACATTTACTGAAAGTTTTGAGTTTATTTTTAATCACAGCCTATGTCTTTGATTAAAAATATACTCAAAAATGTCTATTACTTATTTAAAAAAGTGACTGAGTACTATAAAGTTTGACTACGAAAGCCATATTATACAACTTGCTGGCTTCCACCTGTTTCGTCTGTTATCTCTATTCAATTAGTTACCCGTGTGCTTTCATGTAAGGTTATATTAAGGTAGTTCGTACCTTTGGCCACAGTGATCAATTAGGTTAATGTATTCCGAAGTAGTTAGTGATTGGGCCGATTGTATGAGCATTGTTTGTTAACTATTTTAATCCAGTGAAGTAGATTAGTTTGCATTCAGGCTGTAACTTCCTGCTTTTATCAGCATGTCTTTCTTACATAATGATGAAGGTAAAATTTAGGCAGTCCGTTTGACTATAAACTATAAATCCTTAGGTTTCAATGTATTTTTGTTATCATGTATGGATTGAAGGTTTGTTTTTTAATATTTTAAAACTTTATTTCCCGTAGAAAATTAGTAAAAATTAAATACCTAAACTCTTGCCTTGCATACTAGCATAGTTGTTTCATTGAAGTGAATCATAGTGATATAGGTACATTGTGATCATACAAAAGTGACCGACATTCCAGTTTTATTATAACACATCAACCATCAGTATCAACAAATGGTCTATATTGTTGTTTAATCCAGCGCTCATTTGTAGTCTATAAAATTATGCTCATACCGCCTCTGATAGAGAATCGTTTTGTAGTCATAGCGGCGGGCCGACAAAGATTTTGAAGTTCATTTAAGTTTGTTACTCTTTTTTATTATAAATCGCCATTAACCTCAGTATAAAAAGTCATCAACGACTATCTGAATAAAAGTTTTCACACAAATCGAGCGTTATTTAAAATTGTCAGGTTACAAACCTCAATTAATTATATAAAACAGATCGACATAAATCTCAGGAGTTGTGCGAACAGCGATTAATTGACATCCATTTCATTGGATTTATTGCGCTTAGAATTATTTAGTAGTCAAATACTATAACACGTTAAGCAATAAATAACTATAGACATGTACAAAGGTGTTCCTTAACTGACTGCGCTACCACTGAAGGAACAAAATTCAAAATTCAAGCATTTATTTCAATTAAACCATTTACAGGCACTTTTGAATTGTCAAGGTCGGTCGGTCCAAAAAGTTGAAGCTATTTGCACGTTCCAAAGCGTAGATCTCTATGGAGAAGAACGTGCAAGAAACTCCACGGACACTCTTTTAAAAATAATATTTTTTTACAAAGATTTATTTACATCGGGTTGAAATTATACATACATGTGAGAACGATGTAAAAGACGAGCAGGATAAAAGCGTCCGGAATAAAAGAGGAACAATTCAAATAAATAATTAAAATCAACCATGGCAGCTGAGAAATGACCAGTCCCGACTGACGGCGCCCGTTTACGAACATGACGCATACGCCAGCACCATTCGGCTCAACCATTTTGAAGGGAGCCAAATGATCAAACGCATACGCCACCATCAGCTAGACTTTTGAGTGAGCATGACACTCCCAACCGCCAGGGTACATTCAAGTCAAAAACATACCTAATACTGATAATTAAAGTTTAAGTTAAAGGTACACAGTACTCACACATGTGCTGTTAATGGCTGGAATTATACAATGCTAAGTAAGTTGATTCTACACAATGCAAATTTTTCTTACAATCTTCAGATCTTCAGCCGGTCCAACAATGTTTCCGAAATATTTACAGATTAGTTTGTGCTCCCTAGTGGCTGTGGAGCAGGACCAGCATTCAGCCAAGCATTTTTATCTTCAATATAATCCCCCAACATAACAGAGAACATAATCTATACCTACTTCTATACTTAATATTATAAAGAGGTATCATTGGCTTGTAAGTTTGTATGTAGGGGGTAAACTCAGGAACTACTGGTCCGATTTGAAAAATTCTTTCAGTATTAGATAAAAACAGAAACTGACTGACTGATCAATCAACGCACAGCCAAAACTACTGGTCGTAGAAAGTTGAGATTTTGTCATGTAGTTTCCTTACACTCCGTAAGGATGCACAAAGAGACGATTTCCTAGCATACCGAATTTGTTCGCATAGAGTTTTAGCGCGCCAATTGAAACGTAGCCAGTAAAGACGAGTTTTCTAAAGATCAACACATGGTTAAAATTATGATAATGTGTTTTTTGACATACTGTTAGTGCACGTTTACGGAGACGCCGGGCGTCGAGCGTCGCGTGCGTAGTGGCGTCGAGTGGAGCGTCGCGTCGGACGTTTTTTTCCGTTTACGGAGAGGCGGCGCTTGCAGCGGGCCGCATCATCACGCGCGCAAACACAAACATATGACAATGTATGAGAGTGTTGACTATGGAGACGCAGGGCGCCCGCCGCAGAGGTGCACGCCGTGGCGGCGGACGCTTGATACTCAAGCCAGCGTTGCAACGTGTGGATTTTTTATTTAATTAGGACTACGCTCGAATTTGGTCGTAGCGGTAGCAGTCACGTCTACGCACATATTCTAAATACTTGATTTTAATAAGAAAAGGATTTTTCTAAACTAATCTCAGTCAGGGGCTTACAGATTAAAGTTAAAGTTTGAACAAAGTCGCTTACCACAACTAGTTATGAAATAAGTGTGGATGCTGCGGTCACACTTCACTTCACCCACGCTTCTGTGGTGCACTGATGAACGTTATGCGATTCTCACTCATCCAAATATGATTTGGGCTCGCGATGGACATACTAACGCTTATTAAGTACTTGATGAGTGCGCTACTCGTGTGAGGGAGCTTAGGTAATGTAGACAGATTTAGTGTTCTGTGGTTGGTTAGAGGTTTTTAGCTGACTCAAAATATGGTGGATTGGTTTATCATTAGTCATATAGCTATTATATTATCATCAGGAATAAAAATAGCGGTTCGACCGATTTTGTATCGAAAATATGTCAAACGCCCATATTTATTGTTTAGTTAAAATGTCAGACTATTGAAAAACTAGCCCTTAATAATATCATTTTATTTTTATATTAAAACTAGTGGCCTACCCCGGTTTCACCCGGATAAATATTCTTTTCAAAATTTTCATTCATAAAACCTCATAACCCTGACAATTAGGAACACAACAAAAAAGAATAATTTCAATTTGGGTCAGTCGCTATATTATGCGCGTACTTACATTTCGCCGATTGATTTTTATTTATTCAGATATTGTAACTAAAAAGGTGATTTATCTCAATATTTTTTATCAAAAGCAAAACAGAAGATTTTTGATTTCTCTAAAATCAAAGGAATTAATAAGTTTAACAAAAAAATATCTAACATTTTTCTAAAAAAATCTTGTTAAGTTTCACATGTTTGATAAACATATAGAACCTAATAAGATAAACTGGTTGACTAAAAACAGTCAAGACAATAATACTATTCTACATTACAATGAAAGCACCTTCATAGTTTTTAAACTGTATCTCTAGAATAGGGTAGATGACAAAGAAATTCTAATTAATCCGTCACATAGATTTCCAAAAAATGGAGGAACTCGTGGCTAAATAATAACAGCCGCACAGGTCGATCTTCAGGGTTCAGCAACGCTTACCGAGGTTGGTCTGTGGATGGGTGACCATCTTAACATACCGAATTTCCTCCGTGCCTCGGAAAGCACGTTAAGCTGTTGGTTCCGGCTGTCATTTGGAGATCTTTGGCAGTCGTTACGGATAGTCAAAGCCAGAAAATCTGACACCAGTCTTGCCAAGGAGTGCCGTGCTACCCCGTTAATGGGTTACAGTTAATGGGAGGTCTGGTAGGCAGCCACTCTACGTAAAATACTGGTATTCAGCTGAATCCGGTTTGACTGGAAGCCGACCCCAATATAGTTGGGAAAAGGCTAGGCAGATGATGATGATAGATTTCCAAAAAAGATTGGACACGTATTTTTAGTATTTTCACGTTGACAAAACATTTTGACGATACAAAGCGTATAAAACTCGTGTGACATCACATTTGACACTTTTTACCGAGACGACACAAGCCCCCACTCCTGATTTTGTCTTCGTTAATAGTAGTCTCATGTAATAATGGCAAAAGCTTCTTCATAGCCCAGAGTTTTGTTCAGAGTTTTCATTTAATGCTTTGTTTGCTTACTAGTTGATTCCACTGTCCAATGCGGGAAACTTAGTCTACAGGCATGATTCAAAAATCGTACTTTGAATTTACTTTGCTTAGTTACGAATGTTTTCATACGGACATGAATTTTAAACACTTAGTAGATTAAGGCTCATCATCAGTAATTAATTATTGTAAAGAAGTATAATTATTTTTTGCTTGAGGAGGAAGTGCTGATCCAATTTCGAAAATAATCTTCTACAATATCACTGAGTTTCAGTCAGTATTTTAGACAATGGAAAATGCACGGCCGATGTGGTATAAGCCAAAGGGGCGAAGCCGTAGGACAAAGTTAGTATTTATATAAATAGTTAACTTTACCTACGCACGAATTCTAAGGTACTTTATCGTCCGTTAACCACTAATCAACCAATGGCGTTTTGACAAATAGCGTTAACAGACAGATAAGCGATCGATAAAAACCTAAGAAAGGCTCTCCGGGCATTCGCCAAGCCAAGTCAAAGTACGATTTACGAATCTGATCTGTGCTACGGGAATGCTACGCCGTACGTAGCATTCCCGTAGCACAGGCACTGGCACATATTTAGATCCTCGTAGCTTAGCGTAGCAAGCACCCACGTAAGCTAACTATTGTTAGTCTGTTGTTGCGTGAAGGTGTTTTAGTAACCTGTAACGTATGAGAACGTTATTTTGAAGTAAATATCACGTTCAACGTAAAGTGGTTAGCAGCTTTTTAACTTTTTTATGTGGACGTAGCAAACAAGTTTGGGTTTAATGTGACAGCATGACGCTGATTTTTTTTACATTCTTAGTTCGTTCTTATAGCCTTTCTTATTTTTTTTTAAACACATGCTTTATAAATAAGTAAACGGTGAGTATAGATAGTATTGCCTACGGCCTACTCATGAACAAAGGAAGTTATTATTAGAATAATACTTTTACGTGAACCCTTTTGCACTTCTCAAAACAACTGTTAAAAACAAGATTTACCTTCTGGCCAAGTTCCTAAGATTCCAAATATTTCAAAAGTATTCAGAGCTAGGGGCGAAAATGAAATTCCTTTGAGTGAAGATTCAAGGTGAAACACGTTACTTTGGCTACGGCGACACCGACGTGAATCAAATAAAGACTGTTCAGAGCCGATCCGCCGTCGTTCTCATGCAAATTGATGAAACCCGATTCGATTCTATTTAGGCAGTAGTTACACGACATATTATGCGAACGGAGTTGTTCAACTTTTGGGTTGTAAACAATCTGGAACACGCCGAGGGTTAACCATCAAGCTTATATATATGTGAGTATATCCTACTTTACTAAATATAGACGCTTCGGTGTTTAGTCGCGACGTATTCCACACATGGCGCGTCTAATAGTCAGCTATGAGGGTTACTGCACAACTTTTTATTTCCATATAAAATTATGGATATAAAAATATGAAGATTGTATTCGTCTGCAGCGTTACGTCCGCAGTTTAGTAAACTGTAAAGAGTTGTATCTATCTTGTTGCCTATCATAAAACTCAGTTTTACGGTGAAATTATGCGCTCCTGTGCTCCACTGGACGGCAGTAAAGGTCTTTTACAGTTTCATTGACGCTCAGGCATTCCAGATGACTCTTGAATGCATTCTATGTGCTTAAAAAGCTTTTACTCGAATCACACTATTTCATTCATTATCATAAAATTGTAATGATATTTCATGCTAATGTAGGTTTCATTACTTAATGGAATCTTCGGCTTATGGCCACGGAAAATGTGTTTTAGAGATTTTTAAATGAGGTGTTTAAAGGTCGCGACGCCGTGTCCTGTATCATTTTTTCATTAAGTTAATGTTCTGTTATTAAGTGGTTGGGATCGTTGTAATAATATTAATTGGGTAATCTCTCATCCGATTGTATCTAGAAAGTTTTCTTAGCAGACTTACACGGTTTAAGGCTTACTTACGAGCATCACTTTTGTAACCATAATAAAATCACCATTTTCTAAATTGTATCTTAAGATCTGGTTGCTTATTTAAATATAAAAAAATGGAACTTCTATAAACACTACAGATTTTAGGTTTTTGACTTTTGTTACAATAATGACAACATAAACAATGGTAACAAACCAATAAATAACAAGGAAAAGTTCACAAAGTTTTGTGTTAATTTGTAAAGAGTTGGATACCAATACCCGAAACCTGATTAACAAGTCACGGTCTTTATGTCAGGTTAGCTCAGAGTCGCCGGAAAATTATTACTCAAAAGTTCCAAAACAGAATTACGCAGCTCTACGTTTTTTTTTATTCTTTGTTGTTTTGTAACTTGTTACTTGAAATTTATTATGTCCATCTAAGACGACGCGACGCGAATTATGACACTAAAACAATTTAGAAGGCTCATTCGTAACCGTTAAGAAAGGTCCATGTTTGATAACATTATGATTTGCTGTATCTTTTTACTTTTGGGTAAAAAACGGTTAGAATTGAGGAACTTTTTCTTGAAATTCAAATCGACTCATAAACTATTTACAGAACTGAGATATAAATGTCAACTACCCCCTTTACGAAGAACTTGAAAAACTGCTAACCGGAAAGCACAAATAGTTCTCATGAATTGAGTATAATAAAAAATTCATAAAAAAATATTCCATGAACGCTCAAACTATTCACTGCTCAACAAAACGACTTCCACTAGACTTCAGGCAATAAAAGGGGCCCGACGTAATCAGTACGAATACGTCACAAGATAAACGTATATTAGAACGAATTCCATTGTTCGATGACACAGTTCCTCGTTCGATCTACATTGAGACTTTAAGAGGTCCTATGGAGCCTTAACAAAAGAGGCCTACACTCGACCGCTAGTGGGAGGATAACGAGAGACCGTGTTCGGCAAACAGCTTTGTAGCTGAGAGACATGCCTACGGGTGCGTCCGAGGATCTCGGCCTCTCGCCGAATTGTTTGCCGAGACACTTAACTTTTTTTATGTTACTTGAGATAGTTTTATATAGTGGCTATTAAAGTTTATTGATGGTTGTTTATAGATTTGCATCGTTTATGTGGGCCGGTATTATGATGGATTTTAAAAACATTCAGATAATATTTTTGTGTCAAAAGCCTTGTTTGTAGGTGTCTGTATGTTATCCTGCTTTTATTTCAACATCGCCTTGTTCGCAGTACCTCTCCGATGTGTCACTATTTTGTTGACAGCAGTTGAAAGAGTCCATGTCGCATGCCCATAAAAGTTTTTATTAACAACTGTGGCATACACATTCGAGCTACATAGTTGTACGATTCATAGATAGTTTCACAATCGCAAAATATTCGTAACGGAGCTATAAAACAAGGGCAGTTTTTGTTACAAACATTTTTATGTCAGACTTCGTTAAAATGAAGGATACGATGAAATGTTTTTAATTGTTGACTCAAGTGGATATTTCATAAAAATTTCAATTTACATAAAATTGCCAAACAGTGTGGTGATCCATCATTTGGGAAGGTAAACGTTTATTGTATGAAGGTGTTCTTTTGTCCAGTCACCTACATTTTCTTCAGCGTCCGCAGTGGTCAATACGTTCGCGACAGGGCTTCTATTATGTAAGTTTACACTAAACGTCGTGTCGACACGTCCAGTTTCGTATCTTTGTTTGCGGCAGTCATTGTGTGACGTGCTTCTGATCGATTTGCGGCGTGCCTCAATAGCCCGTAGCTTGTGGTTACCGCCAGCGCCGCGTCCATCAGCCGTCACTGGCACATGTTCGACGCACGGCCACGGAAATCTATGCGCTGTCATTTGTTACGACTACATTTTTTTTCTCTACGTCACCATTGGCTGTTAAGTTTAATGGGTTATTATAACGTCATCGTTTTGACATTTTAAGCTTTATAGTGCTCGATTGTTCTTATTTCGAACACATTGATATACTGAAGTGGAGATCAACTAAATGTAACGCGATTAGCGCAGTGACTCACTCAGATACGAATTATTTTTGGCACCGTGCGTGCACTGATAACTTGAACCGATAATGTATGAATATAATGGTCCGGTTAAAGTGCAACATCGATTCGTAATTTCCTCGAAATATGTTTTTATTTTGCCGAACTATAGAGATATTTTTTCTGTTGGCAACTGTGTATACTTATACCGTTCCCATAACCGTGGCATGGATCGTACAACGTGCCGCCCACGACCCAAAGTGGCTGCGTTTGACGTTCTCAGCGCAAAGATATAAACAAAACAACAAAATATTATGTTTTATCCTATACCTATATTTAAGAAATAATAGAAGGGATTGTGATACTCGTACTTTGGTTCTGAATGTTCTAATATTTGTGCACTGAACTCTGCTGTTCTAGACAGCAGAAAGTACCGGACAAACTTAACACAAGTATCTCAGGGCTCAGGCCCCTGTTGGCCCTGTTCAAAGTTTCAAAGTTTAGAAGGCAACGTTCCACTTCTGTCGATGATTTTTTTCGAATCTCTTTTCGAAAATTTGTTTTGTCTCCATGTTTAAACTTGTCCTAATAAAACAGCGGGACTTGTTTGCACATCGCGAAGTATTTTGCTAAGAGCCCATGACGTGCCTCCGCGCAAATTTAACGGCCTACTGACTGACATTCGCAAATATCCTCGATACCTACTGTGACAGTCAAAATGTTTCTAGTTATTAACAATTAATTCTCATTCCTACGACTTGACCTCCCGTTATTGATTGGCTGGCATTTTGAAGTTTGAAACATAATTTATAGTTGAAATATACTCGTATATAAGTCTGATTTTTTTATGAGCAATTGTAAGGCACGTTTATACGTTGACTTGGCTGTCTTTAACTACAGATTCTCAGTCAGTTAAGGATTTTTTAACAATAATAAAAACAAATCAATGAGTGAAGTGGATCAGCGCATTTATTACCGATATCATTCATCCCTTCAAAAGGATACTTTACTACTTACTTATGTATATAAAAATGATGGAAGAGAAAATAGATTTTGTTTTAAGTGTTTTTATGGTTTTGTGAAATTTAACACAATGCTTTACACATATACGTAATTATATTTTTTGAGAACGGAGACGCACTATGTTTAGAGCTTGGACAGGGAAAGTTAAAACAATGAAAAGAGGTGACTCATTAGTGCTCATGAATAATCTACGGCGTGTTATGCGAAAGGCGAAAATACATCCAATTTAAAAATAATACTTATTCGACTAAAACGTTGTTTTTCATTCACTCATTGGACTAAAGACCACCTATTGTAAATTATTAATTGTTAATAGTCGTTTAGAAAATCATGGGGTACATACATTACAGTATCAGTAGCGTAAAGAGCCGAATCATTGAACTGAACGTTTCCAATATTATCAATAAAAAAAGATGTCGTGTTTGGTGCTTATGAAGGTTACGTGGGTGTATTTTTCCCAAAGTCGAAAAACAAAGGTTAAGGTTAGGCTTATCGCTGGTCCCAAACCAAATTTTATTGATTCATCTTGTATACAGAGTTTTTATTTCATTCCAAAGATATGCAATTAATAGAGTACCTACACAGTAATTAATACGACAATCGAAAAATAGTTTCACGTTTCACGTTTCAACTTCAATATTTATTTCAAGGATTTTTTCCCTCACTTCTGTAGGAATTTCCGCGAAAGTGAAAATTAGTCTTAGATCTTAAATATGAGAGCAATAAATAAATTAACTATAACAAACATTGAATCGTTATGACTAATATTTCCCGAGAACGTATACATATATCTACTTGGTTATCCTTTGGTCCAAGTTTTTTCAAAGAAAGTGCTCATAAATCAGTTTATCACAACAGTTACTTACGTTAATGGTGTTACAACAGAAAACGAGTATCATAACCGTACTTCTAGATTTCAATGTTCACACACATTTCCGTGTAAAAAAGGCTCTCTTCTACCGTCATCGAAGGTAAATAGAAGGTAATACGAATTTACACAGTGATCAGAGTTTGTAGGCATATTGTTCCCGTCATCCGGTGCGACCGTGCGACCGTGCGACCGCTTGTTACCTCCCTGTAACACACTCAAAGGAAATTTAATTCCATACAATTTTTGTGTGTCGGCCTTTGATATATTTTGGGCACAATCAGGAGGAATAAGACTGATTTTAAAACAATCAAATATGAACAAATACGGCTACCTTAATTTGCAAATACGCTTGTTGAACGTTGATAAAGGCAACTTTAAAGATATATCAACTGAACTGAAAAAAGGTTTGCGAAACGGTTTGTATAACATGAAATTAGTAGGGTGCAGCAACATTGGAATTAATTTGTTACTACGCAACAAATGTTTTACAGTAGGTACCTAATAGTGGAACCAATTGAAAAATTGCAACAAATTTTATTTTGCACAGAAATCACTTCGTTAAAACTTTGTCCACCGCTTTCCGGCAATCATCTGGGTTTATTTATGACTAAAGCCTTTTGGTACATTTTTAATTTATGCTGTGGTAGTACTCTGTGCAAAAAATGTTAGGAACTTTATCTACAGGACAAAAACTGGTTGTCCCGTAATTGAATTTATATATTCATAACCGGCAAGCCTCTCAGTCGACTTCTAATAGAAAAAATGTGGTTTTCTCAGAATGAAGAGTTTAAGAGTCCTATTACGAATCGTGAATGCTCGTTTGCAATAAACGAAGTTACGTTGGTCTGCGTTGGGAGTACATCTATAGTCCGCAAAACCATTCTGATACTTACTAGTCTGAATAGGATTATAGTTTATTTGGGCGCTTGCGCGAGACTGAGGAGCGCGCGCGCTGATTTGACGCAGAATATATAGTACTTAATTTTATTTATTGTAATTTTGTTTAATTATATTGACAAACGAAAACTTATGAAACGTATTCATTGTAGATTGAAATTTTATATCATATTAATTTATTTGAAAAAATTGTTTTTATTTGGAATATAATGGACGCTGAATCAAGACATTTCTGGCTTAAATTAGGATTTCTTTACGTTTTTTTCCGTGAAAACTCAAGGAATTTAAAGAAATTCTAGAACTCCAATAAACAAGTAAAACATTCAACTTACCTTTTAGTAAATTCAGCTTTTAAAAGAATTGATTGTAACAATGTGAATTAGACCGTCAAAGTTCCATCGCCGACATTTTTTCTTGCAAACTGAGTTCGTAAAATATTTATAGTAAATTACACGAAAAGAAAAATGAAAATGTGTAACTCCAACTTACAATAAAGAGACTGGCACTATCGTTATTCAGTATCAAATAATTAAAATATCTTACTGCTGCTGAAAACTACAGCGTCAAAAATCATGAATTTCCGTAAAAAATGTAATAGGGCTCTTAAGAATTTACTGCTGTTTTTCGGGAATCGGGCCATTAGAGCAAAAGTGAAACAATAAATTCTATTAAGGGCAGACAAAGGCGCAGCAAGAAGTTGCGTAAAAGCCTACTTTTACATTCATCCATAAAAACCTTAATTTACGGCAAACAACAAATATGTACTGGCAACAAATAAATCGAGCACGCCACACACGAGGGGAACAGCCGTACAATCGGCAAAACAAATAGGTCTTCAGCAAATTAAATTTAAGATTAGTCACGTTTGATTTCCACAAATTTAGTCGCTGACCCACCGTAGTCACTTGATACTTATGAATATTCAATTTGAAGATTGAATTCGAGCAAACATTTTTAATGGTGACCTTTGACATTCATAACTTTGTTCGACACATTTTGTTTATAAAAGTATGCTCGACTACCTGATTTTGGTGTATGCGATTGAGTTTTGAAGCTTTTTTTACCAGTTATAAACTTAACATCGCGTTCCGATCAACACTAAGATTTTATAAAAACACTTTTTAGTCAAGTGTCAACTTCTGTCAATCGATTTTGAAATTAAAGACTTGGAACGCATATGTTTGGTAGCAGTAAACTTAACATATAGCCATATTACTTCCTACACATAAAATATCTAGTTACGTCCAAAAGGTTTGGCGGATTTAAATTGTTATCTAATCTCTTAAAGGCAGCTTAATAGGTATATGCACGATAGATCATTATATACTTAGATAGTTTACACATAAATAAAACAATAAAAATCTAAATACGAACATGTTTTCCTTTATAATTTGATGATGGCAAAACACCTACCTGTAATCCTAATGTAAGTTTCACACGAAATTGCTTTGAAGCGGTCTCGAATTTAGACTAGAAATTTACTTCGCACCGCAAACTGCAGAAACTTCATAACATTCTTAACACTTTCACGCACCAAATCAGAAATTAGAAGGTGAAGTTATGTATTATAAGCAAAGGGTTAATTTTGATTAAACTTGGGCGATAACTGTGGATGAATTGTGCGAGGTAACACCGATTGCTCTTCTATTTCGAGCGAATGCAAACTAGAAATTAGTGAATGTGGGGATCTGTCTGTTACATAGGTCTGTTAGACACGGATAAATCTCGCGTTCAGCGCACAGCTTGATTAAAACTGAAAGATCTACCTATACACGAGCACACACAGTATAGCGTGAAGTGTTGGCCGGCTGAGGATTAAAGTCAGAATAATCCTTTAACTGCAGACACGGTGTTTGATGAATGCTTTTATTTCAGTGACATTTTTCGAAAACTTTTAAAACTAGTAATTAAGCTATTGTAAAAACTGGTTGTAAAACATATGTCAGGCCAATAAAAAAGGGGTGGCTTTATTGTGAGGTAGAACACGAGCATTGAAATATTCTTGACCTTTACCCACAGAGGGGTCAAACAATCGGGGTAGAGGTAATCAAAACTGAACATTTTCTACTGCGTAAACAATATTCTAAACAAAAGATCAACAAGAAACTTAGTTCTTGCTGATTTCTTTGGGCATTTCTGAAAACTATTTCTCTCATGACTCGTAGAAGGTTCAGAACCATTGTGGATCACTTCAAAGACCTTTTTCTTACATGTAATATCCACCTTTAAAAATATTTTTTTCTTTACCCAACTTCACACCAACTATAATGTCATAGGTACCTAATTGTTTTAAAGATCAAGTGTCAAAATTAATAGGCATGAACTTTGGAAGTTTTCGAAGGCCATCGGAAGCGTGTACCCGCCTACGAGGCAAGACATCGCACACATTCCTCGGATTATGATACTTTCACTATGCATATTTCCAATTACAAGACGCTCTTATCATTTCAATGTTTATCTTTACAATTTACAATCACGATGATAACATAATAACTTCATAATACAACCGAAAATAATATTATGGTGAAAGGACAATGGTAATAGACACTTTTCGAAGGTTACCGAATGTTCTTTAAATTGATTAAGTTGATTTTACAATTGTGGCCCGCAAAGGTAACTTAAATAGCTCGAATTACGGCCAAAGAGTTCCGCTTCTAAGTTATCGTTCCCATTTTATCGAGTTACCGAAGATTTATTTCTAACTTGATATATCCGTTACGCAGATTCTAATTAATTATTATGCTGGGTAATTTCTAAAATTTCATGAATAATGAAAACTCCAGCTTTTTATGAATCAGCATTTAAAGTCGCCTAAAATTAAAACAAAGTAGTACTTAATTCAGTTAACGCTTTTCTGAAATGGGTTAATTCTCATAAAATGTAATAAGGTGTACTTACTTATATTAATAGAAGAGTTTCTACCTGATTTAGCAAAAGATTTTAAGGGTTCAAATAGCTGTTTACGCTACTACGAATTCTTTAATTACACACAATGTGAATAAATTGTACACAGGGCCATCCTCCTCATTCGCAGTCGCTTAGCTGTCAAAAACATCTCTAATTTCCGTATATTTTGATAAGTTGACATTGTTCTGAGCATAAGTAAAATACAACTATGTCTTAATGACCCTCGGAAGTCATTGCATTTCCGAATACAAACCGAATACAATGCGAACCAATTCCCTTTCCATCAATTAATAGATTTACCTTGTATTTTTTTTTAATAAGTACTCTAGTATTTTATTGTTGTTTACTTATGATTTCCGTCTGAAGCTGTAAAACTTAGTTCTGAATTCAAATTATTAGATATACACGATAAATCGAATAATTGATGAACATGGAAATGAATCATTCGTTTGTATGTTTCATTCGTTTGTATTTGGAAATGCGATGACTGCCGAGGGAGGGAGTGTACTTCTGTATGACTTATAAGACTGTAGATACTTAAATACACTGAGCATTATTGCAGAACGCCAAATTTAATTAGGTAGACACCATAAAACTACTAATGTCCACCTTAAAGATCTTGGTACAATAAACATAATAGATGCGAAGTTTACATAGGATTTTCCATTTCGTAGGTATGTGCATAAGATGTTTAACACCTTGAATCATAATTAGTTTCCCATTACCGGGCCGGGAGCTGATTTTATTAGGGCTGAACCTCATTAAATATCGTGTTAGCTTATCGTGGAATATAACATGAAGATACACCAATATTGAAGTGGGTTTTTACCTTGTAGGGTGTGAACACTGGTTTTAAGTTTTGTTTTTGCTATTAGAATAGAACTGATAGGACTTAGGGTCCGTTATCGTACGTGTAAAATGACTAGGTAAAGCCTAAAACTTTTAAAAATGTATTTTGATGCTCGTTCTTTAATTAAAGAGCACAGGAAAATGTGTATGAAGCCTATGGTTTTAAATTGAGATGTATGATTCTTTCGGAAACCTTTGCGAGTCCTGCGCGCAAATGACCGAACTCGCCAAATTTATAAAAAAACTGTTAGGACATAGTTTTTAATTAATCAGTTTTATACAATAGATTTATCTATTTTTTTCTAACCCAGATTAAGGAAGTCGCAAACAAATTTCAGAAGTGTAACTAAAACTAATTTCGAAATGTTATTGTTTTCATCAACTTAACTACGTAGGTACCTATTATACCTAAGTGTATTTATTTCCGTAAAACGGGAAGAGAAAATTAAATTTACGCTGGTAAGGTAATGAGGTGGCAACATTGTTTGCCCTTGCCCCGAATATGGAGAATAATGGTGGCCATGAAATGGTGTAGGAAGCAGAGTTGTTATGAATGAAAAATTTATAAATACCGTTTAAATCCGCTTATCAGGAACATAAGTAGGATTGTGAGTACTTACGCCATATTGATCAATTAAGATAAGATAAACATGAATAGCTACATATTTGGAGTGTAGGTGTTAACTTTAGGGAATTAAGTTTATATTTGGAAATCAACAATTGACTTATTTATGTTTTTGTTGATAAAAGTGGTGTTTACGTAGGTATCTATTTATTGAACTTATTACTCAACATCAACCCAGGTACTGTCTCATGGAGGAATCTTATTATGTAGAGCTGTGTGAATCACCAGTTTTCTTATAGTAAAAACAAAGATTAACTTTTGCCCGCGACTTCGTACGCGCGTATCCCGTTTTCTCTCGTTCCCGTAAGAATTTCGGGAAATCCTCCCTTAGTGCTCCTCTTCACTCTCCGAGGACCTGCATGCTAAGTTTCAGCTATCTACGACCAGTAATTTTGGCTGTGCGTTGTCTGTTAGTCACTCACTCAGTCAGTCAGTAACGGAACAATTTTATGTAAGGACTAGCTTTTGCCCGCGACTTCGTCCGCGCTTCTGTCGTTTTTCGTAAAAAAAGTAGCCTATGTCCATCCTCACGGTTCAGTGGTTTTGATGTAACAGGCAGATTAACTTTCGTATTTTAGTAGGGAAATATAATATGTCAATCTACAATACTGTTGAAAAATATCGCAATACGGAACCGCTCAATATTATTGTTTAATAGCTGTGCCCGCGACTCCGTCAGCGTGTAACTCCTTGTGTGTTATTAAGTTAATGTATTAGTAGTACCTAATATTGTTTAGATCACGTTCACATGAGGCTTAAGTACCTATAGAACGAAAATACTTCAGCGCAAAGCTTCCGGGTAAACTATGTTGGAAGTTGACCCGTCCGGCACGTGAACATAAAGATTTCTAGAACTGCTAACCCGGGAAAGAGCGACGTACAACTGACCATGCGAGAAACAACTGACACCGAGATCTACTCCAGCAATACGAAATGTCTGCCCTTGAGCCTTATTAATTGTCATTGCATAAGACACCGATACTGGGAATTGCGTTCTTTTAAATTGGAATGGAAAATTATTTGGTATTATGGGAATTCTGGGAATAAAGACGGTTTCACCTGCACCGCAACCTGTTAAAATTTGAGTCTCGATTATATTTTGTTGCAACTGGGTTACTTTTAGGGGAGTTCCATTGCAAAGTTGTGGTGGTCTTAAATTTCGGAGCAGAATAATCGGAATGCCAATTTTTAAACAAATTTCGTGAGAAGGAAGTCCGCATATTTAAAGAATTTAAAAATTCTATCGGGTAATTAGTGGCTTCTTGTTCATCGACCAGCATGATTCAGTATTCACGCGCGATGGCTTATTAGCGTATTTCATGTTTAACTTTGGTGTTTCTATACCGATTTCTATGATTCTTTATTATGGAATATTTAATAATGGTAACTTTTTTAATTAGGGATTACTGAGAGTGTTAGAAACGTAAGAGTTGACAAATATAATCAGAAAGCTTCGAACTGCTAAGCTATCGGGAGTTACACGTGTTATTGTGAGTCAATCATAAAAGATAGACATATGCTGTCATGGGATATTTTTAATATAATTTTAAGAAGAACATCTCCGTCATACATGATTTCTATGTAGCTTTAACCATTAAGGTTGCACACGCGACGGAAGCTTAAAAAATGGAGTAACTTCTCCCGTTTTCCCAACATTTCCCTTCACTGCTCTGCTCCTATTGATTGTAGCGTGATGAAAAGTATACTATAACCAGCTCAGGAGTATGAAGAAAAATTGTACCAAGTTTCGTTAAAATCCGTCCAGTAGTTTTTGTTTCTATAACGGTTATACAGACAGACAGACAGACAGACAGACCGACAGACAGACAGACAGACAAAAATTTTACTGATTGCATTTTTGGCATCAGTATCGATCCCTAATCGCCCCCTGATAGTTATTTTGGAAATGTATTTCATGTACAGAATTGACATCTCTACAGATTTATTATAAGTATAGATAGATTAGAATATAAGCAGAAGACTCTAAGAGATCAACGAAAACTGGACGTACTAAAATATTTATTTTATTTTGTAATCGAATTCAAGCCTATTCCATATTTAGCATGGCTCTGGTAAATCTCACGTGTGGCAGTACGTGTGATGATGATTAGGTACGTCTGTCAAGATTATAGGAATTTTCATATGACGATTACTTCAAAGGTTTTGTAAGATAATGACCTAAAATACAAACTGGAGCATATTTATAAAATAATCCTCTCTGATAACACAATATTGTGAAAACTGGGTAACATTAATAATACCAATTGTGTCTTTAATTGTCAATTACGTATTCTACTATTGTCAAAGCTTATTGAGAAATTGTGTAGGTAGGTATTAACACGTATCATTACTATGAAATCATCTTTAGCTTGAATAAGTACCTATCTGCCGACTACTACAGTAAGGATGTTTTCCGCTCGCTGTTTGACTCGTTTCCCTGGGAAAATACAATTAGTACCCGGTAAAAGTATCGTATATATTAATCTAAGATAGTCTTCCTATGTGCAACGTTTCGTCCAAATCAATTCAGCCTTAGCCGTATTGAGAAACATACATAATTTTTTTAATTCTCTGCATCACCAAAAGGTTGACTGGTAGAATATGCCCAAGGCATTAAGTCCGCTTCTGTACATCTGTGTGCGTAAAGTATTAAAATAAATAAATATTTTATCTGAAATATTATGTATTTTTGTGTCAATTTTGCAATAATTTTAATTCGACATTTCTTTGTTACAGTGTTCCCATCAGCAGCAAAAACACCAAGGTACGTCCATAATGTTAATAACGATTTCATGTTAAAATCACATCTGTTATGGTATAAATGCGTGATGTCCCACAATTAGAAGGTAGGGCCCTGGGATATATTCGTATTTCTACGCTAGTCGTGTACACTGATTTTATGCTTGGTCATTTCGTACACATGAGTAATTTAGTTTAGTTAACTGTGCTTTGATGTCAAAGTGGCTGAAATTCACAAATTCAACACTTTTGAACAACACAATCTATAAAATTCCCGTCTTTTTTTATACGTCTTAATTTCCCAGTACTTACCTAATTTGGGAATAATAAGTGAACAACAATTTTCCCGGGCAGCCATAAAGAAATAAGATATCAATAGAGAACAATTAAATCAATGTTATCATTTTGGCCCGTTAATGCCAAATGCCTCGCCATGGCTGTAATTTCATTAAAAGGCCGTAGGAGAGGCATATTGCAGTAACCACTACGTTTGACAGACGGATGCCTCGTCGCGTCGTCTGTCGATGTCGGATAATAACCGGAATGCATTGTGACGCCATTGCACTATGACCCTTTATTGCCCTTTGTTTTTTTTTTGTATTCGACTGTGCCCTCGCAATTAAGACATAACAGATTGTCAACATTCAAATAACTTCATGGCATAGATCTTGAAAAATCCGCTGTTATGATTCCCTTTTCAAAGTTGGACCCCTAAAAAGTACGAAGTGTAGAGCTTATTAGTAGTCATATCGGAATGTAAAAGTTCAAGTTATTATAAACACCCCATGAAAATTCAATCATAGGTAATAATCAAAATTTGATGTTACCTAATGTGTATAAGCGATGTATTCATTGAGTCACAATATTTCTAAGTATGTCTATATTTTTAGCTCCAATATAGTGACCGCTAGAACAATAGACGTTTAGAAGGGCGTTCTAATGGCTGGTGAAGTAGAACCCTTTTAGAATGAACGAGCATCGCAGAGGGGAAACGCTGACTAATTCTGGTTGCGATGAGTTTGAGTACAAAATGAAACCTAACATAAAATACTCCATGGTGAATTTGAATTTAGAATCGCGTAACAAGTGATTAAAACGGGAGATTTTATAATGATGTTGATACTACTTCCTGATAAACATTTAAAGCTTTTTAAAAATAAAAATAAAAAATGTAATAATGAGCCGCACGGTCGCAGCACGAGAAACAGCAATTCTTATCTGTAGTCTGAGTCTCAAACATTGACTCAGTAAATTTAAAAAACGAAGACATTTTCAAGATTGTCTTCTAGTGAGTCTATAAAAGAGTATCGAAAGACGAGTACGCGTTTTGTCAAGGGTTAACTATATTATTGTTATAAGCATTATTTTTTTTTACTTTTTATCGGTAGGTAATAAGGTGAGGGTTCAGCTCGGTTTCAAAATACTTTTTTTTTTTTGCGCGCATTTGCTTATCTGCTAAGCCTCCGGTGACAAATCGTCACCGGCGGCCTTTAAAAAAGATATCAAGGTAGCATTAATTTTAAAGCGAAACAGCGCTCAGCAGTCAGCAGTTCTATACCTAAACGGCTACTGAATAACAATCGGGGGCGCTTTATCCAGCGCTGCAGCGGGACGAGCGCCTTTTGTGCCCTGGCGACTGTGTGCATTGCACTCTTTGCATATAAAGGCTCGAGGATAAACGTACATGTACATCATTAAGTCGACTTAGAACATTGTTATATCCAGCTTATTTTAAAGCTTTCTTGTATTGTGGATCATTTTTCTTAACATTGATTTTGAAACTGCATTGGGTCATTTCTTCTATTATTCTTTAAAAAAATACTATTAAGTATATTTTCTGTTGCCGAATCTAAAACAGACCAAATGTTCTCCATATCATATGGAAACAAAATCACCTGCAAGATTTGGAAAATATTTTAAATCCCTCAATTTCACAAACTTTAAGGACCTTAAATCTGACAATGATGTTTTCTCAAGCCATTAATGATGCTACTGTTGTTAAGTTTCACAAGCAGCCTGCACATTATAGTTTCGTCTTTAACTTACCACGATCCTCTTGGTTTTGTATTTAACACGGATTAACTATAAGTTCTCTCCCGTTAATTTATCTTGCCTCAGACACATACAATATTAATTACTTTAGGGTGGGTGTAATTCATGGCACAGACAGTCTAAGTAAACTTAAATTTTAAAATTTAATATCTGTAAATGATCGTGCGATTTAATATTTTGGCGTATGAGGAGTATCTATCTATTAGGAAGCTTGAAAATAAGAAACATTATTATAAGACAAGCACAGTGTCGATAATGAGCATGTTGCTGTTACGTTTCACACAATCGTCTACTAAGTATTTCGTAGACTATTTCTAGATCCTGCCGGAGTCGCGGGATTATTCGCAAGAGACACCGTGGCTCCGGAACACAAAGGGCAATGAAGGAACATGGATGGGTTTTAGTCAGTAGAAGTCTGACACTCCCTCCCGCTACACCCAGAGCGGGAGGAGTCATTGGATGATTTCCCATCCCTAAAAAAAAAGACTATTTCTAGATACCTACCTATTTCTTTTCCTAGATATTTTTAACACCTTTAGCGAACTAAATTGCCAAGCCACTCGCACCTTCCCCTTGCTATTGTGTACCGATATAAATCGATAGTGCTTATCAGTGCTGTATTAATATATGCGCCCTCGATAGAAAGCCAAGGTACTCGGTATCACTCATATCGAGGAGCCCATGTTTGCCGGTCCCGGCTTATGTAAACGATCTTAATAGCGCACTCCAGTTTTCTTTTTCCGCGTCATTGCTCACATATGCTCCATTATTTCTATAGATATCAGGCATCGATACTATAGACCTGATACGATCATTGAAAGAAACCTTATAAACTTAAGTATGGTAATCAGAAGTTCGGATCCATTGAATACCAATTTTATGAAATTAAATATGCCAACTTTATTGGATTTGAAAGTCAATTTAGTTAACATTGAAGAGAATGAGGTCAATAGATTAAAGATAAAAACGGAAAATAGACTTAGAACTAATATCTGTCGCGAATCTGTCACATAAACAAGCCTCATACGAAGCTATAAACGTGTTACGTCACAATCTTAAGATTTATTTTGTTAGAGCATGAAATAGGTTTCAATTTTTCTTTGAGTTTAAAGTCAACATTTATGTCTGGATGGGATTTGTCCAGTAAACAGGCTTGCTGCGACTTTTCACTGTATGTGCGCGTATCTTGTGCGCTAAACTTTCTTGGATGTTTGCCAAATAAAATGCCTATAACGTTCGGGAATGAGTTTCTAGCTTCCTTGAAAAAGCTTTTATAATGCTTTGGGTCGCAAAGGAAACAAACAAAATGAAGAATTGACTTTAGGATTCCAATGTTTTAGACCTTTAACTTTAACCTAGAAATACTGAAATTTATGAATCACTCCGTAAACGAAAGATAATGTAACGAAAGTGTGTCACTCTGTCAATGTCACACACTACTCAATAAAGTGACATATGATCAGAAGCACATGTGTATAATTCGTACATTTTCATTAATACATCGTTGGTATCCGAAGCCGTTCAATTAGCAAGATGGCGGCTGATCGTTCATTGACCGACGTGTTTGTTGAGCGACGCGGTTTACGGCTCCGTGCGTTATATTGTCGCCGATATTATTTTTATATCTGTCTTTACATCGCTCGCTTAGCTCGATCACATAAAATTGGGGTTTGATGAAGTGCCTATGATCTCTTATTATTGTTCTCGTGGAGTTTGGTATAGTTATGTCTTTATTATTCTTAAGGCGTTGGAGTTTATATGGGACATGCTTATTATTTTCAGTTCATTAGGTGCTTACAAAAGATGAAAGTAAGAAAAAGAGTTGTACCCAGCTAAGTAACCAAGTGCTGTGTAGGAAAAGGGCACAAAATTTAAGGAAAAGGGCTTATTTAACATTTACAAAATAATATTTATTTCGCCTCAGCAGATATTTAAGAAGCTTAAAAAGCACAGTGTTTTTTTTGCAAACAATGTTCAAAGATTAAAAGGAAGTTCGGTGCTCTTTGATACCTTATTCCATTTAACTGGTCACTTAATTTTTATGAAACAAAGTCAACAAGCCTCTGACATTGTATAATTTAATTAATACCCTTTTTTACAAATATCTTCACTAAAGGAAATGATCAAAGGTTCTTAAATAATATCTTTAGTATCGTCAGAATTTTTAAACAACAGTGAAGCTAGTATTTATTTTAGATGAATTCTTTGTCCTTTATTTTTCTCGGAAAATTGTAAGAAACTGAACGATAAAATGTCGGTGTCCTCTTCAGTAATAGCCTATTTGTGACCTGCGTCCTTACCTTTAACTTACTCGTATATTGAAGCTAAATAGGTACCGCTGGGCCTTTATGAACAAAACAATTTGTAATGAACGTGACCTGAGACAGGGAAGAAAATAGAACATTTTAAAACTAAAAATAAACCGACTATAGTTCGACTTTTAATTGTATTCAGTAACTTAACAGTTCAAAGACAATTTTTAATAGTGTATATCGTGTTACTTTAAGGCAAGTTATTAAATTTAGAATAAAAAGATTGCAAATAAGTACATTCCTTAAGTTCATTCAATTTCGTTCATTCTTACATCAACTACTTTTTTTTATGAAAACCTGACAGTTTATCTGTCAAGTTACTGAATACAAAAAGTTGAACTAATAGTAAAATTTAGCTTAAAAGATGAGGTACATAATTGTTTAACTGTTAATATAATGCACAACATGCTTTATGAAAATCTAGGAAACTCGTTGAAAACTAAACTTCAATAAAGCCTGATGTAACGTATGTTCCGATAGCACATATTCATAAGATCGGCGTTCCGATGTTGACGTCAAAATGTAAATTAACTTTAATGAAGCTCAAAATTATATTACAGAAACCCTCATTCCACTTGTAGTGTAGTACGCAGAACTACCGTGTCACTTGTTATTTTAAATTTAATCTACAATAGGATTATCAGTTTTGTATGGGAGCAAACTTTGGCAGAAAAGTAGATAGGTCTGTAGTTGGTAATTTTAAGGAATATTTTTTGACACGATAGCTCACAATAGTTGTTCACTTGATTATCAATATCAAGGACTCATAAAAATACTTTTAATTTTTTAACTTCATTATTGACTACATCTTACACTGTTTGGATAGATATTAATTTGGAAGCAATAAGCTTCTTGTATGAAGATAATGAATAGATAACGCTATTTGAGCACAAATATTTGAACACATATATTCTTGTTAGTGACTATATTTGACTTAGCGTTAAGAAGCAAACAAGAATCTACTTCAACGTTTACCAAACATTCCCGTTTATGTTATTTTCGAATCGAGAGCTCTGTCAACCTTAGTAAATTGTTCACCACCTTATGATGATCAATTACTCCGCCGACTTTTTACAAATAGCCAGAGGGTCTGTCTGGCAGCCCTACCCTGTGAATCCCTGTTATTGCTTCGCATACACATCAACGCCGCCCTTCTCCTAACTCTGTTAGGAAAATTTAATCCCGTTGGCCCCAGTATTGTGGCTTCTTGAAACTGAAGCAGCCCTAAGACAGAATTGCGTAGGCCCTATGAGAATTAAAACGTCATCGTTTATCATCTTGTAATGTATGGTGCACTGTATCTTATTTGTGAGTGGCTTGCCCGT